>SJYX01019487.1:122950-136357 GCA_006410675.1 Oreotragus oreotragus
GGAATTTCCCCTGTGAAGCTGTCCAATCCTGTACTTTGCCTTGCTACGAGTTTTCTTTATTATGTATTCACTTTTAACACTAGTGATTGGTCTATTCAGATTGTCTTTCTTCTTGATTTAGTCTTGGAGTGTTGTATGTTTCTAGAAATTTGTCCATTTCACCTAGGTTGTCCAATTTGTTCATACTATTTTCTTATGATTTTTATATGTCTGTGATATCAATTGTTATTTTTCTTTAATTTATTATTTTGTTTGTTTAAGGCCTCTCTCTCTTTCTCTTGATGAACCTGACTAATGTCTCATATTTTATCTTTTCAAAACATCAGCTCTTAGTTTCACTGACATTAAGAAAAATTTTTGTCTCTATTTCATCTCTTACTTTTATTAGCTTATTATTTTTCTCCTTCTGAGCTTTTATTTTCTTCTTTTTCTAAGCCCTTTATATAGTAATTTAGGTTGAGATTTTTCTTGCTTCTTAGTATAGCATTGTATTGCTCTAAACTTCCCTCTTACAACTCCTTTGGCTGAATCCCATAGATTTTTCGAAGTTGTGTTTTCATTTTCATTAGTTTCAAGATATTTTCTGATTTCTTCTTTAATTCCTTCATTGAGCCATTGGCTTTTTAGTAGCGTGTTGTTTATTCCGTTTTTGTTTTCCCATTTTTCTTCCTATCATTGATTTCTAGTTTCATATTGTTGTGGTCTGAAAAAAGGCTTGATGTAGAAATTTCTATCCTCTTAAGTGTGTTGAGACTTGTTCTGTGGCCTAGCATGTGATCTAACCTCAAGAGCATTATGTGCATACTTAAAGAATGTGTATTCCACTGTTTCTGAATAAAATGTCCTGTAGATTTCTATTAATTTAATTTGATCTATTTGGACATTTAAGACCACTCTTGCCTTATTGATTTTTGTATGTGAATGATCTGTCCATTGATGTAAGTAAAGTCTTAAAATGATCTATGATTATTGTATTATTGTCAGTTTCTACCTTTATGTCCTTTAATCTGTGCTTTATATATTTAAGTGCCCCTATACTAGGTACATATATGTTAATGAGTGTTATATCCTCTTCTTGTATTGGTCCCTTTATCATTATATTATATCCTTCCTTGTCTGTTCTTACAGCCTTTGTTTTAAAGTCTGTTTTGTCTGATATGTATAATGCTGCCCCCACATTCTTGTCATGTTCATTTTCATGAAACATCTTTTTCCATCTTTCATTTTTAGTCTATTTGAGTCTTTAGCCCTGGTAAATCTCTTGTAGTTCAGTTCAGTTCAGTCACTCAGTCATGTCCGACTCTTTGCAACCCCATGAATCACAGCATGCCAGGCCTCCCTGTCCGTCACCAACTCCTGGAATTCACTCAGACTCAGGTCCATCGAGTCAGTGATGCCATCCAGCCATCTCATCCTCTGTCNTTAAGAACAGCCTGGCAGGAGCCTCATGTTGTTTAGTCGCCAAGTTGTGACTGACTCTTTGCAACCCCATGGACTGTAGCCCACTGGGCTCCTCTGTCCATGGGATTTTCCTGGCAAGATTACTGGAGTGGGTTGCCATTTCCTCCTCCAAGGAACCTCATGGACAGGCACAAAGGTGGTGGGGCAAGGTTGAGAGATGCCAGAGGCAGGCCCTGTAGGCAATGGTTTGAGTTGGGAGTTCATTAGAAGTATGATGGGAAGCCTGTGCCTGTCTGTAAGCATGTAAGGGACCTTCTCTGTTTTCCAGTTACAACTTTAGATCATGCAGCTGGTAAATCAGTCCATATAGCTTGTCACAAGCAGAATTAGGACAGAAAACTATCAGAGTGCCTTATATGTAGTGGTGTGAATATAGTTTCACAAAATTTTACTTTTCATACTTTGTTACTGTTAAGTTGCACATTTTCTGTGTTTTGACATCTCAAATCAAGGTAGGTCTCAGAATCAATGACACCTAAGATTTGATGAAAGATGATATAAATGTTTTAGATATGCATATGTGAAATGCGTTCCTAGGCAATGTTTATTTTGAACTGTGGGTCACAGTCAATATTTTACTACCAGAGTGCTAGTTAATGGTAGCAAGTTTAGGGCAGCCTGGAGTTCGAAAAGCAAGCAGAATTGAATGCCACCATTCTGAATGGGGTGACTCAGAGGAGGTAGATGTGACCTTGGCTCTGGAAGCAAATATAGTTGTCACCTAGAATGCCTCTATCAGATGAGTGTGACCCCAGCTGACAGACTCCAGCACTGAGAACCAAACGTAACAGGGTGCCCAGTGGATAGAGGGAGCCTGGAGCTGGTAAGACTTGGGGCTGTTCATAGTACCATATCTAGGTTTGAAAAGCAACAGGAGTAAACACTCAGCCTTTAGTGGCTCATGGATCGGAGGATGGTTACCAAGATATGGTCTGTTGTAGTAAGAACAAAGCCCAAGCCTCTTCAGAGGGGTTACTTTCCGGGATGATAATCATATGCTCAGGGAGAGATCCCACCTAACTCTGTTTTAGGAGCCTACAGTTTGGGGACTGGGCCTCTGGAAGCCAGGCCAAGGCCCTTCTAGCCACAAGGGCAACTGGAGTCCCACAGTGTTGGCTTGGATTTATGTAAACCCCATCTGTCTACAACTGAGTTCATTTCCTTTAAGAGCAAGGTTGAACTTCTGTGGGAGATGAGTTGTTTAAGGAAGAGGAGTGAATCCTGGTCGGAGAAGGCAATGGCACCCCACTCCAGTACTCTTGCCTGGAAAATCCCATGGATGGAGGAGCCTGGTGGGCTGCAGTCCATGGGGTCGCTAAGAGTCAGACACGACTGAGAGACTTCACTTTCACTTTTCACTTTCACGCATCGGAGAAGGCAATGGCACCCCACTCCAGTGTTCTTGCCTGGAGAATCCCAGGGACTGGGGAGCCTGGTGGGCTGCCGTCTATGGGGTCGCATAGAGTTGGACACAACTGAAGCGACTTAGCAGCAGCAGCAGCCGCAGCCGCAGCAGTGAATCCTGGTATAGCTTCCATCATCTCATGGTGTGAGAGATGGAAATAACTGATGGGTGCATGAATTGCCACAGGTGGGTTCAGCCAACAAAGAGAAGGAAGAATCTGTATGTCTTGCCTTTGAAGTAAAGCTGTGTGTTGCCTTCCCTCTCCAAGTTCTCTCAGGCAAAACCCTACCTTCATTTCTCCCAGGTAAACAGGAAGAGACAACAAAGATCTATTTTACAATTTTCAGGCTGGGCAGGAGCCCTGCTTTCACTAATTTTATCTTTCCAGCCTGATAACGTGTAGTTCTCCTAGGTGGTGCTAAGTGGTAAAGATTCCTCCTGCCAATGCAAGAGACAAGAGAGGCAGGTTTGATTCCTGGGTAGGAAAGATCCCCTGGAGGAGGGCACTGGCATCCCACTCCAATATTCTTACCTGGAGAATCCCATAGACAGAGGAGCCTGGCAGACTACAATCTAGGAGGTCGTACGGAGTCACAGCTGAGTGTCTGAGCAGCAGCAATGTGTAATTCAAGTTGTGTTAACTTTTCCCAAGGAACTGAATTTAGTCATAACATATTCTTTCCTAACACACACTTCTGGGGAAGGCAATGGCACCCCACCCCAGTACTCTTGCCTGGAAAATCCAATGGACGGAGTAGCCTGGTGGGCTGCAGTCCATGGGGTCGCTAACAGTCGGACAGACTGAGCGACTTCACTTTCACTTTTCTCTTTCATGCATTGGAGAAGGAAATGGCAACCCACTCCAGTATTCTTGCCTGGAGAATTCCAGGGATGAGGGAGCCTGGTGGGCTGCCATCTATGGGGTCACACAGAGTCGGACACGACTGAAGTGACTTAGCAGCAGCAACTCTGCATATAAGTTAAATAAGCAGAGTGACAATATAAAGCCTTGACGTACTCCTTTTCCTATTTGGAACCAGTCTGTTGTTCCATGTCCAGTTCTAACTGTTGCTTCCTGACCTGAATACAGATTTCTCAAGAGGCAGGTCAGGTGGTCTGGTATTCCCATCTCTTTCAGAATTTTCCACAGTTTATTGTGATCCACAAAGTCAAAGGCTTTGGCATAGTCAATAAAGCAGAAATAGATGTTTTTCTGGAACTCTGTTGCCTTTTCCATGATCCAGCAGGTGTTGGCAATTTGATCTCTGGTTCCTCTGCCTTTTCTGAAACCAGCTTGAACATCAGGAAGTTCACGGTAAGCAGCATATAAATGAATGTTGATTTTTAATCCAATCAGCCACCCTGTGTCTTTTGAATGGAGCATTAGTCACATTAACATTTGAAGTAATTGTTGATGAGTATGTGCTTCTTTCTAGTCTGTTACCTATTTTCTGGTTGTTTGTACAATTCTTATCTTTTTGTTTTCTTCTTCTTTTAGTTTCTTCCTTTGAGGTTTGATGATTTTTAGTGCTATGCTTGTGTTCCTTTTGCTCTAGTTTTTGTTATCTGTTATAGGTTTTTGATTTGTGGTTTCCATAAAGTTCATGTATATTGCCCTGTATCTGCTTGTTTTAAATTGATAGTCATTAAATTTCTTCTCTGTTCAGTGGCTACACCAACCTTTGGGATGTAGCCAAATTTGGGGGTCAAAAAATTGGTTCCCAGAATGCTGGAACAGAAGCCCTGAAGGTTGGGTCTGATCTGTTTTGTTTTTTTTTTCCTAACCCCTCCCTCTTAACACTGGCACTCTCAAACCAGAAGGGAGTAGCAGTGGAGTAAGAAGGGCTAGAGAAAGTGCTTGGTGTGAGTTTGGGTGTAGGCTATGTATCTCCAGCCCTAGTCAAAGTCCTGGACTGCCGCTAATGCCTCTGTAAAGTGCCAGTCATGGCTTCTACTGCCTTTCTCAGATGCCATTCCAGGTCTGAGCTAGTTCCATCCATCACAGCTGAATTCTCCCTCCAGCTTCTGTCAGCTGCATCTCATCCTAGTGTGAAGCTGTGTCATGAAGCTCCTGGGGCCAGACTGAGCATTCAGTTCAGGCTGGGGCATGTGCTGGGACAATCAAGGGAAACTGACCAGAATCCTGGGCAGTTTCAATCTGACTTCTCCACCATGTTTCGAAAGCTAACAAATGTATGCATGTTCTTTTCCAGCAGAGTTTAGGTTTCTTACAGCTCTCCTTTTAGTCCCACTGATTTTCTAATCAGCTAAAGAGACCTGTCTTCCTGATGACAGACTCCAGAGTTGGGTGTCCAATATGTGACTCAACCACTCATGCCCAGGAAATATGTCTCTCCACGTAATCTCTCCATGTAATCCATGTTTTCTCCCAGGCTAATCACTTCTCATCCCTTCCTACTTGATTCTGTGTGTATCTTTCTTACAATTTGATTGTATAAGAGTCTTTCTCCCAGTCTCATTAGTTTTCAGTAAGAATTATTCCATGAGTAGATGCACCCTTGTTGTATTCCTGAGAGAAGATAAGCTCTATGTCCTCCTACTCTGCCATCTTGATCTCTCTCCTACAATGATAGATTCTACACAATCAAAAGAAACTGCTGCTGCTGCTAAGTTGCTTCAGTCGTGTCTGCCTCTGTGAGACCCCAGAGATAGCAGCCCACCAGGCTCCCCTGACCCTGGGATTCTCCAGGCAAGAACACTGGAGTGGGTTGCCATTTCCTTCTCCAATCCATGAAAGTGAAAAGTGAAAATGAAGTTGCTCAGTCGTGGCAGACTGTTTGTGACTTCATGGACTGCAGTCTACTAGGCTCCTTCTCCATCCATGGGATTTTCCAGGTAAGAACACTGGAGTGGGTCACCATTGCCTTCTCCAAAAGAAATAGTAAATACATTTAATTCCAAACTGCCTCCTCTATAACTGATATTTAATTTAATTTTACTTGTGAGATTAAAAAGATCACAAAGTGAAGAAAGGAAGAAAGAAGGGGAGGGTGAGAAAAATGGAAGGAGGAAGGAGTTTTGTGAGGAAGTCTGCACTGCTAATTTATAGTAAACTACATTCCAGTGATAGTGGAAAATAACTGAGAATGTTAATTTTAGGCCAGTTGTCGAAAATATAGAATATTTCTACAATTCCAACTTTATGGATCAAGAAAAGGGGTCAGGGAACTTGATTGTACTTTAAACTCAGAAATGTCCCTTTTAATATCATGTTGAGTGAAGGAAAAATTTGTCTGCCAAGAACAAGCTTTCTGACTTTTAACCTTAATTTTCTCACAAATGGAATAGGAAAAGAAGCCCTTTGGAGGATTTTTCAAATGCAGACATAGTTTACTTCTCAGATGTTGTTAATGGGAATGTTGTAATGTAGATTTTCTTTTCTTTCCTTCTTTAAAAAAATATTCCTGAGAAGCAAATTAATGCAATACTGTAAAATGCAATACTATAAAAAATGCCCCACTTTGGACTTTCAGGGCTGGAATCAAAGTTTCTCATAGGTGACTTCCCATCATGTAGGGCAAGGGTTCAGCGATGTAAATCTTTCAGAGATTGAAATTTATTTTTATTTTCCCAGAGGTTTCTGAGAATTGGTCTGTTATTGCTCTTTGACTGTCTTCAGAGATGGTGTGACCTGGTGTGTGACCCTCAGCATATTAAAATTCTGAGACAATGAGTTTAAAAAAGAAAACTCCACAATTTATAGGCTGTCATTAAAAGTCACAGGGTTGTAAATAAGGTGATTTTTTGAAAATTGAAGTAGAAGAAGAGACATTCTTAGAGGATATTATTAAGGCCCTCATTATCCCTCATGTACTCCTGTCCTGTATGCTTATCTGTCCGCTGTCTGGTGACCTCCATCCAAAGGCTCTTTCTATTATAATATGATTGTGTTATTGCCCTGCTTAGAATTCCCCAGTAATTCACTTTGTCTATAAGGAAAAAAAAAATCTAAAGTTTGTTTTACGTCTCATAGTGAGTTGTATGTGAGCCATTCCACTGTCCTTTTTGTCTTAAGCTGCAGTAATGTGAACTTCTTGTCCTTCCCTCAAATGTGACATTCTTTCCCATGCCTCCCAACAAGTTTCCCTTAGCTTTCTTCACTTTGGAAAAGCTCTTTTATTCCATACTCCATCTAATCCCTCTTGTACTTTGTCCTTGTTATTATTAACTTTTAACAAGCCACATCTTGTCCAGGCCTTGTACTAATACTTTCTCCTTTGTGAGGCCTTAACTACCCACGTTGTCATGGATGTGCTTTTTTATATACCTTTCTGTGGGAGGTTGAATAGTGCCTCCCTCCTTGGATATCCAGGTCCTGATCCCTGGAATCTATGAATTTTACTTTGTATGACAGATATGATTTTGCTGATTGATTAAGTTATTCTGTATCATCCAAGTGGAGGCAAAAGGAGAAGGCTATGTAGTAACAGATACAGAAATTGAAGTAATGTGCCTTAAAGATGGAGAAAGGGGTCATAAGCCAATGAATACAGGCAGCCACTAGGGGCTGAAAAAGGCAGGAAAATGAATTATTCCCTAGAGATTTTGAGTGAGTGCAGCCTTGCCAACCTTTTGATTTTAAGCCAGTGAAACCCATTTCAGACTTCTAGTCTCCAGAACTACAGAAAATAAATTTCTTATGTTTACACCACTAAGTTTGTTTCAGTTGCAATAGGAAAGTAATACATTTTCTCTGCACTATATATTCCTCCATTTTAGCAATTGTTTCATGATTAATAGCCATTTAGTTGCCCTGTGAATAAACCCTTTCTTTGCAGTAAATCTTGGCATCTCAGTGTTTGACTTGCTGTGTTAGGCAAAACGAACCTGGTTCCGTAACATTAGCATTTGTGAGCATTTGTGCTCACTTGCTTCAGTCATGTCTGGCTCTTTGCAACTCTATGGACTGTGACCCACTAGGCTCTACTGTCTCTGGGATTTTCCCATTAAGAATACTGGAATGGGTTGCCATTTCCTTCCTTAGGATTTACCAATTATCTGACTCTATTCATTTGTTCTAAATTTCAACTCTCCTTCCAAATATGCCTGCTTATTAGTCTCCAGAACCGTCCAGATCTTTCCATTGGGTTTTTTGGAGGGTGGGGGGATTTGTTTTTTGGACTCTTTTTTTTTTTGCATTTTGGCCAGGTTAATGATTGTTCTTTGTGGGAAGATTAGTTCCTTAAAAGCTCACTCTTCAATATGAGGAGTATTTTAATTTTATTTTCAGAAAAAAAGATAAATGTATTAAGTAACTGCTACTTAAGCTCTATATTATTTTACATGAACTTGAAGATGTCAAGCACAATTCATGATATATGATGTGCTTTCACAGGTATTAGGTTGCCTTTTGCTCTAGAAATTCAACAGTTTCTACATCTCTAATAATTCAGAACTCTGGATAGCAGTGTGCTTGCTTAAAGCTACTACTGTGTCTGTGTTACAAGTGGGAAGGTTCTGTGATAATTTTGCAAATGGATGAAAATACCAGTGGGCTTACTTTGAACTCACCCTGGGTGTTAATTGCTCTGTATTTCTGAAGGCAGCAGGGGAGAGGGAAGTTGGCAAGAAAGAGTAAAAGCAGCCAACATTGCCTTCTCTTTTCTCTGTGCTATAGTGAAAAGGGGACGAAACATCACAGAAAGATGAAAATCTTTTGGTTTGCCCTGAATCAGGCCAGCAGGCTTGATGACTCAGGGAAGGCATTGATGGGTACAATGTTAGAAGAAGAAAGTAACAGCAAGGGCAGGTTATGAACATATTGTTCTGCCTGTAAAATAGCTACTTGCCTACTTGCCTGGTACAAAAAATGATTTATCTAGGCAAGAACGCCCTGTAGGGAAGTGGAACAAAGGAGAAAACCAACAAGTGAGATGAACTAGAGCAGGGCTTCTCAAACTTCAATATGTAAGCCAGTTTCCTGGGGGACCATGTTCAACTGCAGGTTCAGACTCAAGAGTTCTGAGTGGGCCTGAGATTCTGCATTTCTCACAAGCTCAGGGTGATGCAGGTGCTGCTCTAAATAGCAGTGAGCCAGAGACTTTCCTATAGCAGCATTTTACCAAGAGCTGACCCTGCTGCCAGATGAGAAGAATTAAATGATGATTTCATTTAGTTTACCACCAGGAAAAATTCCATGGGGGAAAGCAAAAATATTTTTGCTTGGGTTGGTCAATTTTTGTGCATATTCAAAGTATGATGCTAATTTATTACGGGGAATAACACTTAAGAAGCTCCCACTCATTCTGATTGCTGTGCAACAACACAGCTTGTTATGCGTTGTGAGGTGTCAACAGCTGTGTTATTGATGTTAATGCAATGTCCCTCACTAATAATTAACATCAGCTACTATTTTAAACTTGAGACTATTTTACCCTGATATTCTTTTTGGTACGTTTGGCACTGTATTTTAAATCTTTTTTTTTTTTTTTCTTTCCTGTGTATTAAGAAATGAGCATCTATTCCTATTTGTAATTAAGCATGAGTTTTATGTTATATTTTACTCTAGTTTTTAATATTTATGATTACCAATCACTGAGAAAAATTAATCTATTCTTTGCCTTGTAGCTATATTCTGTGAAACACAAACTGAGATTGGTATAAAGACAAAGGATTACCATGCCTCATTTCGGTATGAAAAGCATTCTGGAGATCAAGGACACCAAAATGTTAAAATATTAGGCATCAGAGTATTATGATGGTTTGGTAGGACAATGGAAAATAATATTAGAGAAATAATTCCAGGAATATTTGATAAACATGATTGGCTAATCTTTAAAATGTGATGTCAAAAATAGTCTTGAAAATTTATCTGACACTCCTGTATTTAAATAAGCCTGATCTTAACACTGTCCAAGTAGAACTCAATTTGTCTTTAGTTCCATAGCATACTTTACCCTGAAAAATTAGATGCAGATTGAGGATTTATACTTCTCATTCAACAAATATTCTGTTATTTCTACAATGCATTTTTAAAATTCCTTTTTAAAACAAAATTTGGCCATACCTCATGGTGATAATTTTGCCCAATGTTGGCTAAGGTGAGTGTTTTGAGCAGATTGATGGTAGGCTAGGCTAAGCTGTGATGTTCAGGCATTTTTGACTTAAAATATTTCAGTTTATAATTGATTGATTAGGATGCAACCCCATCATAAGTTGAGGGAGATATGTGATTTAGTATGAATATCCTCTAAGAACAAGAACATTTCTGTACATAACCACAATACTTATTAACACACCCAAGAAATTTAATATTAACTCAATGGGAAATGTAACTTTTAGCTTTCTCTACATTAAAAATGAGGTTGGAATGGATGTTTACTGGACCTAGGGACATTAGCTTTCATTTTTAAGTTCAAGAAATGGCTTCCCTTATATAAGTGTTGACTTTGATGTCTAATACTGTCACTATCCAGTCAGTCCCCGAAGGTGAATTTTCTACTCAATTCCTTTCAAAATCATTTTCTTTCTGGAAAGAAATTATCATAAATGTAGCAATTTATTCCTATGATGGCCTGAGAATAAACTCAGGGTAAATTGAACTTGAAGTGCCAAGTCAGACTCTGACAGAACACATCTGTTTGGTGTCAGCAGCTGTGGCTTTGGCCTTGGAATTCTTTTTCAAACAGATGAACAGGGATAAAATGGTATGTTTTTATTTACATGTTTGGTCTTAATGAAATCCACAAATAATAAGAATGGAAGTAAATATGCTCTATTTATTGCCTCTGTTACTTTTGGAACTGATTCTGAAGCATAGTAATAAAATAAAATTCAGAAAGAAAAACAAAATAATTGGTTTTCTTTTATAAATTTTTTAATTTATAACTTCAACCGAAATTCCTCTGTGAAACTGAGTTGCAGAGTCACAACCCAGAACCATAACTAACTACAACCTCTTTTATATTATTCATGTCTAGAGAGAAGACGTTTAAAAACATATAAATTTGCTTGTTAATCCACTTTAAGAGCAGTTTGAAATGCAGGGAGAGAAATGCAGAGACTTTTGAAACAGAAAGAAGCAGCTTCCTGGGTTGATTTCCTCTTAATAAAATTATCCAAAATAATGGAATTCTTTTGGAGATGTAATTACTGTTAAGTCAAACTTCCACATTTCAGTTTTTTAAATGATACTAGTGTTCCATACACCAAAGTATGAGCATTTCTGGAAAAGTTTAAAGCCCATTACTCTTAGCTGTTTCTTTTGCTGCCCCAAAGCTGGAACTTCCAGTACAATAATGGAGAGACTTTCATTTCATTCCTTTCTTGTAAGAATTTAGAATGAATCTAGGTTAGACTTTTCACTGTTTTCATTTTCTTTCTAGAAAGTTAGAAATTCTGAGTTAGAAATTTCAGAATTAAAAAAAAAAAAAAGAATAAGCAAAGTGGTTCATGAAGAAATCAGTCCTCTTTGAGGGCTAAGCCATCATCTATTTTCTCCTCGTGCATTTTAGAAAATGTCTGCTGATCGTTGATAGTGTTCTTTAATGAGTATGCATGATGAGCTAATAGATGACATTAGTGTTTACAAAAGATAAATTATTACATATGCCAAGATAAATTATTGTGCTCATCTTCTCCTGTGAGAACTCCAAAATTACAAATTGCTGCTGAACAAACATCAACAGGAGAATGTTAGATTCCACCAAAAGAAGATGCTCCAAATCCAAGGGCAAAGGAGAAGCCCCAGCAAGATGGTAGGAAGGGTGAAATTGTGTTTAGAAACAAACCCCGTACCTACCAGAGAAGCCCAAAGGAGTCAAACAAAACTTGTGTGCACCAGGATGCAGAGAACCCGCAGAGACTGATCCAGAATTGTGGCTGAGTGTCTCCTGTGGAGGTACAGGTCAGCAGTGGACTGCTGCAGGGACAGGGACTCTGGACACAGTAGACCTGCTTATGATATAAGCCCTCTTGGAGGAGGTCGCCATGAATCCCACCGCAGAGCCACCAGAACTTACACAGGACAGGGCAAGCAGATACTTGGATGGCAAAAACAAAAGCTGTTGTACACCAGGACCCAGGAGAAAGGAGCAGAAACCCCACAAGAAACTGACCCAAACATTCCCCTGAGTATACATCAGTCTCCGCTGGAGGCATCAGTTGGCGGTGGCCTACTTCAGGGTTGGGGGCACTAAGTGCAGCAGTGTGTGCATAGGACCTCTTGAAGGAGGTTGCCATTATCTCCCTTACCTCCACTAGAGTCTGGCCTTGGTCAGAGAAAAGGGAGGGAACAAGCCCCACCCATCAAGAGAAAATTGGATTAGAGATTTATTGGAAATGGCCCCGCCCATCAGAACAAGGCAAGTTTTCCCCCTCAGTCAGTCTCTCCCATTAGGAAGCTTTCATAAGCCTCTTATCCTTCTCCATCAGAGGGCAGTTCAGTTCAGTTCAGTCCTTAAGTCCTGTCCAATTTTTTTCCACCCTATGAATCGCAGCAAGCCAGGCCTCCCTGTCCATCACCAACTCCTGGAGTTCATTCAGACTCAGGTCCATTGAGTCAGTGATGCCATCCAGCCATCTCATCCTCGGTCGTCCCCTTCTCCTCTGGCCCCCAATCCCTCCCAGCATCAGAGTCTTTTCCAATGAGTCAACACTTCGCATGAGATGGCCAAAGTACTGGAGTTTCAGCTTTAGCATCAGTCCTTCCGTAGAAATCCCAGGGCTGATCTCCATCAGAATGGACTAGAATAGACTAGTTGGATCTCCTTGCAGTCCAAGGGACTCTCAAGAGTCTTCTCCAACACCACAGTTCAAATGCATGAATTCCTCGGCGCTCAGCCTTATTCACAGTCCAACTCTCACATCCATATATGACTACTAGAAAAACCATAGCCTTGACTAGACAGACCTTAGTCGGCAAAGTAACATCTCTGCTTTTGAAAATGCTATCTAGGTTGGTCATAACTTTTCTTCCAAGGAGTAAGCGTCTTTTAATTTCATGGCTGCAATCACCATCTACAGTGATTTTGGAGCCCCCCAAAATAAAGTCTGACAGTGTTTCCACTGTTTCCCCATCTATTTCCCATGAAGTGATGGGACCAGATGCCATGATCTTCGTTTTCTGAGAGCTGAGCTTTAAGCCAACTTTTTCACTCTGCTCTTTTACTTTCATCCAAAGGCTTTTTAGTTCCTCTTCACTTTCTGCCATAAGAGTGGTGTCGTCTGCATATCTGAGGTTATTGATATTTCTCCTGGCAATCTTGATTCCAGCTTGTGCTTTTTCCAGTCCAGCGTTTCTCATGATGTACTCTGCATATAAGTTAAATAAGCAGGGTCACAATATACAACCCTGACGTACCCCTTTTCCTATTGAAAACCAGTTTGTTGTTCCATGTCCAGTTCTAACTACTGCTTCCTGACCTGCATACAGATTTCTCAAAAGGCAGGTCAGGTGGTCTGGTATTCCCATCTCTCTCAGAATTTTCCACAGTTTATTGTGATCCACACAGTCAAAGGCTTTGGCATAGTCAGTAAAGCAGAAATAGATGCTTTTCTGGAACTCTCTTGCTTTTTCCATG
>SJYX01019487.1:152809-165060 GCA_006410675.1 Oreotragus oreotragus
GCTGAGCACCAAAGAATTGATGCTTTTGAACTGTGGTGTTGGAGAAGACTCTTGAGAGTCCCTTGGACTGCAAGGAGATCCAACCAGTCCATTCTGAAGGAGATCAACCCTGGGATTTCTTTGGAAGGAATGATGCTAAAGCTGAAACTCCAGTACTTTGGCCACCTCATGAGAAGAGTTGACTCACTGGAAAAGACTCTGATGCTGGGAGGGATTGGGAGTAGGAAGAGAAGGGGACGACCGAGGATGAGATGGCTGGATGGCATCACGGACTCGATGGACTTGAGTCTGAGTGAACTCCGGGAGTTGGTGATGAACAGGGAGGCCTGGCGTGCTGCGATTCATGGGGTTGCAAAGAGTCAGACACGACTGAGCAACTGAACTGAACTCTTGAAGGAAGAGTTTACAGTGATGCCCTTAGTTTCAGTTTGCTATATCTTAAAAGATAACATGCCTAAATAGATGCTCACTTCTTCATTGGGTTGTTTCTGTGATTTTTTTCTTTATTTTGAATTAAATGTTTTTTTCTTATTCATTTTTCCATGGAAACACTTTATTTTATTGAGGTAATTCACATACCATGAGAGTCACAGTTTTAACCATTTTAAAGTGTACAGTTCAGTAATTTTTATTATTTGTACGATCATTGCCACCACTTAATTCCAGAACATGTTCATCACCCTAAAAATAAATCCTGTATCCATTAAGCAGTCACTCTGCATCTGCTCCTCACCCTAGCTACTGGCAGTCACTAATCTACTTTTGTGGTTCTGTTTATTCGAACCAGTGCAATTGTTGGGTCTTATGGTAACTCTGTATTTGACTTTTTTGAGGAAAGTCCTGAATGTTTTCCACAGTGCATGTACCACTTTACATTCTCACCAGCAACATAATTTATATTCTGACCAATACTTGCAATATTTTGGGTTTTTAAAAGTTGTTTGTTTAAAATATAGTTATCTTTTGGGTATGAAATAATATTTTGTTCTGGTCTTCATTTGCATTTCTTTAATGAACAGTGGTATTCAGGATCTTTTCAATGTGCTTCT
Organism: Oreotragus oreotragus; assembly: GCA_006410675.1. Taxonomy (NCBI): domain Eukaryota; kingdom Metazoa; phylum Chordata; class Mammalia; order Artiodactyla; family Bovidae; genus Oreotragus; species Oreotragus oreotragus. Next base: position 153,859 of record SJYX01019487.1, read on the forward strand.
TGGCCATTTATATGTATTCTTTGGTAAAATGTCTATTCAAGTCCTTTGTCTATTAACTGTCATTTTGTTGTTGTATTGAGAGTTTTTTATGTAGTCTGGATACTAGAGCTTACTCAGATAAATGATTTGCAAAGACTTTCTCCCATTCTATGGATTGTCTTTTCAGTTTCTTAATAATGTTCTTTGAAGCACACGATTTTTAAATTTTGACACAGTTCACTATATCTAACTTTTGTTCCTTGTGGTTTTAGTGTTATATTTAAAAGCAATTATATAATCGACAGGCACAAAGACCTGTACTGATGTTTCCTTATAAGGGTTTTATAGTCCTTACATTTGGTTCTTTGTTTAGTTTAGTTATTTATATATGGATGAGATTAGGGTAAAGTTCATTCTTTTGCATATGGATATTTCTTCATTCTAGCAGCATTTGTTAAAAATACTATTCTTTCCTTGGTAAATGGTCTTGGTAACCTTGTTGAAAATCATCTGATCACTGAGGTATTGGTTTATTTCTGGATTCTTGATTGTATTCCATTGATTATCATGTTTGTCTTTATTCTAGTACCATGATATTTTGATTACAATAGCTATGTATTAAGTTTTGAAAAAGGAAACTGTGAGTCCTGCAACTTTATATTTTATTTTTCAAGATTCTTTGCATATCATGTGCCATTGCCATTATATATCCATTTTAGGATCAACTTATTGTTTTCTGGAAAAAAGAAAAATGTTAATTTTGTTAGAGAGTACATTGACGATGAAGATAAATTAGGGAGTATTGCCATATTAATAATATTAAGTCTTCTAATCAGTGAACATAGTATTTCCATATTTAGGTCTTCTTCAGTTTCTAATAATATTTTATAGTTTTCTACATATCTTACACATTACTGGCTAAATTTACTTCTAAATATTTTGATATTTTGATGCTATTTTAAAGGAATTGTTTTCTTAATTTTATTTTCAGAATATTCATTACTTGTATATAGATATACAATTATTTTTGTATTTACCTCTATTCTGCAGCTTTGTTGAACTAGGATGTTAGTTCTAAAAGTTTTAAAAGTAGATTCTTTAGGTTTTTTATACAAAGATTTTGCCATCTGCACAATTCCTAGTAGATCTTTTATTTATAACCATCTTCATAATACCTAGTTTTATTTCTTTCTCTCCAAACTTTTTATCTCTTTATCTTGCTTAACTGCCCTTGTGTGAACTTCTAATACAGTGTTGAAGAGATGACAGTGGACATCCTTGTCTTGGTCCCGATCTTAAAGGAAAGCTTTTAGGTTTTCACCGTTAACTATGATATTGGATATAGGCTTATTTCACATATGCTGTTTATCAGTTGAGAAAGTTCTCTTTTTTCCTAGTTTGTTTTTATCATGGAAGTATTGTATTTTGTCAAATGATTTCTCTATCGAGATGATCATATGGGTTTTTTTCTCTTCATTCTATTAAAAGGTACATTATGTTGACTGGTATTGTATTTGACTTATTCTTGCATTGCTGAGGTAAATCTCACTTGGTCATGGTGTTTAATTCTTTTAGTAAACTGAGGTATTTGATTTGCTGATGTTATGCTGATGATGATCATGTGTATATTCATGAAAATTAGTGGCCTGTAGTTTTCTTTCCTTATGCTGTCTCTGTCTGCTTTGGTAATAATGACCCCATAGACTAAATTAGGAGGTATTCCCTCCTCTTGTATATTTTGGAAGAGTTTGGGGAGAATTACCATTAATTATTCTTTAAATGTTTAGTAGAATTCACCAGCGAAGACATTTTGTTCTGAGCTTTTATCAGAAATTTTTTGATTAATAATTCACTTCTTTACTTTTTGTGGGTCCATTTAGATTTTCTTTTTTCCTTTTCTTGAGTCATGTTAGTTGGGATTTTGAAAACTTTGTTCAATTCTTGTAGGTTATCTAGTTTGTTGATCATATAATACTAGCTCCTTATAATCCTTTAATTTCTGTAAGGACAAATATCCTTACTTTAATTCCTGATACTACTGACTTTAGTCTTGTCTCATTTTTATCTCAGTGAATCCAGCTAAAGTTTTGTCAATTTTGTTGATCTTTTCGAAGAACTGATTTTGATTTTGTTTACTCTCTCTGTTGCTTCTTTGATTCTCTATTTATCTCTGCTCTACAGTTTACTATTTCCTTCCTTCTCCTTAGTTTGGATTAAATTTATTGTTCTTTTTCTAGTTTTCTTAAGGTGGAAAGCTAAGTATTGACTGGAGATTTTTGTTATTTTTTAACATAGATATTGAGAGCTATAAGCTCTTTGACCACTATTTAATCTACATTTCATAAATTTGGATTTATTTTTTTGCTATTCATTCAAAATATTTCTAGTTTTTCTTGCAATCTGTTTATCCCATTGGATATTCAAGAGGTTGTCCCATTGTATTGTTTAATATGCTATGTTGTTTAATATGCTATGTATGTGTATTCCCCCCTCCTTTTTTTTTTTTTTTTGCTGTTGATTTCTAATTTTATTCTATCATAGTTGGAGAACATACTTGCAAGATTACAGTATTTTTAAATTCATGGTATTCACTTTGTGGCCCAATGTGATCTATTCTTAATAATATTTTAATGGGACTACCAGACCACCTTACCTGCTTACTGAGAAATCTGTATTCAGGTCAAGAAGCAACAATTAGAACTGGACATGGAACAATGGACTAGTTCCAAACTGGAAAAGGAGTACAACAAAGTTATATATTGTCACCCTGCTCATTTAGCTTATAGGTAGAATACATCATGCAAAATGCCAGGCTGGATGAAGCGCAAGCTGAAATCAAGATTACCAGGAGAAATATCAATAACCTCAGATATGCAGATTACAAAACACTTATGGCAGAAAGTGAAGAGAAACTAAAGAAGATGAAAGTGAAAGAGGAGAGTGAAAAAGCTGGCTTAAAACTCAACACTCAAGAAACAAAGACCACAGTATCTTGTCCCATCACTTCACGGCAAATAGAAGGGGAAACAATGGAAACAGTGACAGACATTATTTTGGGGGGCTCCAAAATCACTGTAGGTGGTGACTGCAGCCATGAAATTAAAAGNGAAAAAGCTGGCTTAAAACTCAACACTCAAGAAACAAAGACCACAGTATCTTGTCCCATCACTTCACGGCAAATAGAAGGGGAAACAATGGAAACAGTGACAGACATTATTTTGGGGGGCTCCAAAATCACTGTAGGTGGTGACTGCAGCCATGAAATTAAAAGATGCTTGCTCCTTGGAAGAAAGCATATGACAAACACAGACAGCATATTAAAAAGCAGAGATATTACCTAGCCAACAGAGGTCTGTATAGTCAAAGCTATGGTTTTTCTAGTAGTCATGTATGGATGTGAGAGTTGGACCAGAAAGAAAGCTGAGCACCAAAGTATTGATGCTTTTCAACTTTGGTGTTGAAGAAGAATCTTGAGAGTCCTTTGGATTGCAAGGAAATCAAACTAGTCAACCCTAAAGGAAATGAGTCCTGAATATTCATTGGAAGGACTGATACTGAAGCTGAAGCTCCAATACTTTGGCCACCTGNAAGAAAGCTGAGCACCAAAGTATTGATGCTTTTCAACTTTGTTGTTGAAGAAGACTCTTGAGAGTCCTTTGGATTGCAAGAAAACTGAATATTCATTGGAAGGACTGATACTGAAGCTGAAGCTCCAATACTTTGGCCACCTGATGCAAAGAACTGATTCATTAGGAAAGACCCTGATGCTGGGAGGGCTTCCCTGGTGACTCAGCTGGTAAAGAATCCAGCTGCAATGTGGAAGACCTGGGTTCGATACCTCAATTGGGAAGATCCCTTGGAAAAGGGAACAACTACCCATTCCAGTTTTCTGGCCTGGAGAATTCCATGGGCTATTCCATGTGGTCATAATGAGTCAGACACAACTGTGATTTTCACTGATTCTGGGAAAGATTGAAGGCATGAGGAGAAGGGGATGACAGAAAATTAGATGGTTGGGTGACATCACTGATTCAATAGACATGAGTTTGAGAAAGCTCCAGGAATTGGTGATGGACAGGGAAACCTGGCATGCTGCAGTCCATGGGGTTGCAAATAGTCAGACATGACTGAGCAACTGAACTGAATGCACATAGGAAGAATATGTACCTTGCTATTGTGAGAAATGTTTTAGCTATGTTAGGTATAGGTGATACAAGTATAGGTGATATAATGTTGTTGAAGTCTTATATTTATTTGCTAATCTTTGTTTAGTTTGTTCATTATTGAAACTGAGTTATTGAAATGTCTGACTGTAATTTTTGAACTGGCAATTTCTCCCTTCAGTTTGAGCAGTTTTTGCTTTATATATTTTTGAGTCTGTTGTCATGTTCATGTGTGTATCTTCTTGATGAATTAACCCTCTTATGTAATTTTTGTCTGTCAAATCAATGTTTGTCTTCAAGCCTGTTTTGTCTGATATTGGTACAGACACTTCAACTCTTTTTGTTATTGTTTGCATGGAATATTTTTTCAGCCGCTTTTCTTTCAAATAATGTGTCTCTTGTATTAAAAGTGAGTCTCTTATAGACATTTTAGTTAGATCATGTGTTTTTTAAAAAACCGATTCTGATATGTTACTAGTTAATTGGAAAATTTAATATATTTATTGTTAATTTATTTACTGATAATCACATTACTGTTAATGTGACTACTGATAAGGAAGGACTTATGTCTGCCATTTTACCATTTGTTTTCTATGTATCTTATCTTTTTTTGTTCCTCAGTTCTTCCATTCTTTCCCTCTTTGGTTAGTTATTTGTATTATTTTAATTCACTTTAATTTCTTTTGTTATATATTGTTATTTTTTAGGATTGTACTGATTACAATGAGGATGTTAATTTATAACTATCAACTCAGGTTAATATCAATTTAATTGTAATTGGTTTCTGATGAGAAAGCAGTTGCTGGTCTTTTTGCTGCTCCCTTGTACATAACAGTATGTTTCTCTCTCTCTTGCTCCTTCCAGGTTCTCTCTTCATCTTCATCTTTTGACATTAATAATGATGTGTCTTGGTGTGAATCTCTTTGAGTATATCCTGCTTGGATGTTTTGAAGGTTCTAGAATGTATAGGTTAAAGGTTTTCATTCAATTTGAGAAGCATATGGCCATTATGCCTTCAAAAATTCTCTCTCTCCCCCACCTTTTAATTCCTCCCCTTTTTTTGTCTCTTTGCTCCTCTGACCATATAATCTCAAAGACCTATCTTCAAGTTCACTGATTCTTCCTTCTACTGTCTCAGTTCTACTGTAAAGCAACTTCAGTGAAATTTTTATTTTAGACAATGTAGATATCAACTACATAGTTTCTATTTTTTTAATTTCTATTTTTTTATTGATAGTCTTATCTAGTAAGACACATTTTCATAGTTTACTCTTATTCTTTGTCCATAATATCCTTTAACTCTTGATTATATTTATTACAGTTGCTTTAAAGTGTTTTTCTAGTATCCAGTGTCTGGGCTTTCTCAGAGACAGCTTCTATTAACGACATTTGTACAGCTTCTATTAACTACATATGCACGCAGAATAGTTTCTAGCACATTCTCTTCTTAATACTGGCTTAAACAATGATAACTATATAGAACTTGCACTACGTTTGAGCTGTGGTGCTGGAGAAGACTCTTGAGAGTCCCTTGGACTGCAAGGAGATCCAACCAGTCCATTCTGAAGGAGATCAGCCCTGGGATTTCTTAGGAAGGAATGATGTTAAAGCTGAAACTCCAGTACTTTGGCCACATGATGCGAAGAGTTGACTCATTGGAAAAGACTGATGCTGGGAGGATTGGGGGCAGGAGGAGAAGGGGACGACCGAGGATGAGATGGCTGGATGGCATCACTGACTCGATGGATGTGAGTCTGAGTGAACTCTGGGAGTTGGTGATGGACAGGGAGGCCTGGCGTGCTGCATTTCATGCGGTCTGAACTGTACTGAACTGAGGAGGTATTCACCTTGTAAAATGGCATGAGGTTGAGAGAGGCTTTTTCTCTTATCCAATGTTCCCCCAACCAAACATACATATATTTTTACTTTGTGCAATTTCAGTACTGAAATGGATGTAGGAAGATTAATGATAGGTGATAGAGTCTTCTGTTTGCCTGTAAAACTAAATGAATGTGTACCTGGTTTTGTTATTTGGCGTGGAGCACACACTTAGGAGAGGTGAAATGACTTCTTACCCTATTTATTTTCTGTTTCATAAAACATTGCTTGTAAAGCTCTAAGTGTATTTTTCTTAATGCAGCACCTAGAGCTGAGAAGCAGTTGAAATTCCGGAGTTAAGTAATTGGTTTTCTTTGAATCTTCATTTTTGGAACGTGTGAATTTTCATCTTGTTCTGTTTCTTCATAGGTATTTTAGTGATAAATTGAAGAGGTTTCAGCAGTAGTTCCCAGCCAGATGCACTTTAAGCTGGAAGGAGAAAGTGTGTTCTTTGTGTTCACACCTGTCCTGCAGCCAAAGTGTGCTATCATATTCCTTTGGATTTTATTTAGAAAAAATATTTTTTTTCTCCCAGCAGGACCAATCCTCACTCAAAATCTTTAAAGTTGATGGACTGTAAAGTGATCAGATTTACTTGACAATGAAAACACAAAGCCTTTGGGTTTCATTATTTGTGCTGAATTTAATGAGCCATATGAGAAAAATAAAATTAGTACCTCATCATCATGGGATGTTTAACATAAAAACAATTAGCAGCACAGGGAGATGTTCAAGCTAAGCTAATCTGAGATCCTAGCACACTTAAGGGTTAGTTTTGTTGGTCATTGTGCTTCTCAGGGGTTGTGGACCAAAATTTTCTATATGATTAGGTCCTGGCTTTAGATCAAAACATAGAGCATAGGCAATTAGAGAGACAAATGCTCTGTATATGTCCTCTTATGTTGACCACATCAAATGCATTTTCCTCTTCGGTTCAGATTCTCTTTATAAACTTTTAAAAGAGCAAGGTTTGCAATTAAGTAAGTGAGTCACCAAGTGAGAAATACTTCATCAGCATAGCACATCTGTAGCACAAATGTGGTAAATGAGCAAAAGTCACAAAGACTGCTGACAGGGACCATTTATTTCACTTCCATCAGAAAAGATATTAGCTTTCTTAAAACAGAGTTAAGAAGAGGAAGCTTTAAACAGACACACATGCATGTACACATATGAGTTGCCATTGGTTTCATTTATCTCTGCTCTGAATTCATGTTACCTAAAACAGAAGCTTGAAGTCTAATCATTTAGTCAGATTAAACTTCTATCTAGGGGTCATCTGAGAGCACACCTATGGGCAACCTTATTCTAAAACTGAATATTTATTAGAAGTACTGTAATAAGAAATATGTTCGTGGCAGTGGTTAAACCAGAAATAGAGAAATAGATTGACTTGAAATGACCTTATTTTATTTAAGCCTGTGATGTTGCTTTATTTTACAAAAATATATTCCTTTATTTGGCTCGATAGCCTTCGCTTATATGGCTCATCCTACTTGGTTGCCCCCTGTACTTCTATACCAAAATTGAATTACCTCCCCTGACTTTACTGTCTACATCAGTTATGTCCAAAAGAACTTTCTGTTGTTATAGAAAAGTTCTATATCTGCACTGTTTAATAAGGTAGACAATAACTGCACATGCCTATTGAGCACTTGAAATGTGATTAGTGCAACTAAAGAATAGAAATTTTAATTTTATTTTATTTTAATTAATTGAATTAAAATTTAAATAGCCTCATGTGGCTGGTAGCTATTATATTGGACAACATAGCTCTAGTTCCCTACTATTTAAAATTTTGTCCCTATACCAGTAGCATTTCCTAGGAACTTTTAGCTATTCAGAATCTTGGACTCCAGCCTAGACATACTGAATCTGAATCTGCAATTTAACAATATTCTGTGTAATTTGCAAATTGAGAAATACTGCTTTAGGCAATTACTCATCCTTCAGAATTCAAGTCAAAAGTCATTCCTTTAGGTAGCCAAGACCAATTTGTAAGCAGTAGATAGACAGTGATGAGGATTCACAGTACTTTTAGGGACCTCTGAAAATGTTTAAATTTATTTTAAAATCAGAAGAAAATTGTGAATATTCGGGTCAAAGGAAAGAAATTATATTAACATATTCATATTTATACAAATACAGTCATAAGCTGTCATACATATATTATATATACATTCTAATATGTAAAAGAAATATGTTGGTTGCAGCAAAAGGTAAAAAGAATCAGTTAGATATGTGTGTATAATTGTATCATAAATCAATATTTTATTGATTTGGTTTCAATATCCCCATTAGAATGTAAGCTCCATGAAAGCAAGGTGCACTGAATAAATACCTGTGGACTGGAGGAATAAGAACTGAGAATATTGAACAATGTCCATTGTTTAGATGTAGGATCACAGTCTGAACAGGTTGTTATTGTTGTTGTACTGTATTCTCTTTGTTCTCTTTAAACACATCTTCCTTATCAAATACCAACAAAACTCTCCCTCTATGGTCTCAGCTCATTGACTTACATTCTAACCTTGCTTTCCTTCCTCCAGCCCTTTAGCATTTTTGCTTAGGTCCTTTGCCTTGCTCTTTCAACCTCACAGGTCCCTGCCACTTGCCCTCCTTTGGTGTAGCATTACAAAATCTTTGAGTAAAAAAAATATTTTACTCTTTAAAAATAAAAAATGTACTTTTGTCCTGGAGAAGGAAATGGCAACCCACTCCGATATTCTTGCCTGGAGAATCCTGTGGGCCAAGAAACCTGGTGGGCTGCTGTCCATAGGGTTGCACGGAGTCAAACACACCTGAAGCGACTTAGCAGCAGCAGGTACTTTTGGGGTGGTGGTGGTAGAAAATCTTTGGTGTAGCATTACAAAATCTTTGAGTAAAAAAAATATTTTACTCTTTAAAAATAAAAAAGGTACTTTTGCCCTGGAGAAGGAAATGGCAACCCACTCCGATATTCTTGCCTGGAGAATCCTGTGGGCCAAGGAACCTGGTGGGCTGCTGTCCATAGGGTTGCACGGAGTCGAACACACCTGAAGCGACTTAGCAGCAGCAGGTACTTTTGGGGTGGTGGTGGTAGAAAGAGGTGATTGGAAGAGGAAGTGAAAAGGGAGAAAACTGAGTAGGCAACTGTAGTTGGCAGTTGGCAGTTTACTTTGGTAGGCAGGGTGAAGGAAGGCATTTTTGTGAACGTTATAACACTCTCATGTTTATACTTATTATTTCATCAAAGAAGAGTTGTGTTTTCAAGATGTCTACAACCTAACAGCAACTAAAAGTCATAAAAAATGACAATACTAAAAAAACTGATAATTTTTTATTAGTCTGCTTAGCTGTATGTTTTAGTTATCTATTGATGTATAACAAATTACCCCAAAATCTAACAGCTGAAAAGAACAAAAATTTATTATCTCATTGTTTTTGTGAAGCAGAGATCTAGCTGTGTCTTACGTTGTTATTGGCAGGATTCAGTTCCTCACAGGTTACTGGACTGAGTTTCCAAGAACAGCTCATACCAGCTGGCTCCCTTTGGAGCACGTGAGTCATAGAGTCAGGTAGAATGTGCAAGGTAAAAGCCACATCTTTTTGACTCTAGTCTCATGAATAACACCTTTTACTCTCACCTTATTCTATTTGTTAGAAACAAGCCACAAGATGTAGCCCTAAGTTTGGGGTAGGGGATTATACTAGAGATGAGGATCATATAATGAGAGCCATCTTAGAGAATACTAACCAAACTGTAGTTGCCACTCAGTAAGTACATTTGGAACAAATAAGTATATTGAGAGGGACACAGGTAGAGGGTAGGTATATTGAGTGAAGGAAAGTCTCTTGAGAGAAGATACTTTAGTTGGACTTAATTGGGGAGTAAGATTAGATTATGTAGAAGTGAATAAAGTGTGTTTATAGTAAAGAATTAGCACCCATGAGAACCTGGAGGAAAGAATGCAAGAGACAGGAAGACTGTTAGACTGCCTATTTCTTTAAAGGTGTCACTATATGTACACCATAAAGACTTCTATTATATGTTAAAGTAATGAAGTTTTGTTCTTGGTCAGTGGTATCTGGTCATCTTGGGCAGCTGTTAAAAATAAATAAGAGATATTTATTTCTCACTGTTGCAGAAGCTGGTAAGTCTGAGGTCAGGGTGCCAGCGTGGGTCAGGTTCTGATGACAGTCCTCTTCCTGGCTTAAAGACAACTAGCTCCTTGTTGTATCCTCACACAGGGGAGAGAGGGAGGAAAAGAGAGAGAGTGAGCACTCTCTGGTCTCCTCTTATAAGGACACCAATTCCATCATGAGGACTACATCCTAAGACTTCATCTAAACCTAATTATCCCCCAAAGACTCCACTTCCTAATTCCTTGGGGATTAGGGCTTCATCATATGACTTTGGGGAGGATATATTCAGTCCCCAAAATGGCCTTGTTCAGAATTTGTGCAAAAAAAAAAAACAAAAAACACCTTGAATTCATTAAGAGTTAAACTACAGTTAAGAGGTTCTCCTAATCCAAAGATTTTTAAAGGCAGGGGTGATTGTGTTCATTTAGTCAGCTTCCTCCAATTTTGAAAACCACCCATACTCACCCTTTATCTCTTTCTCTTCTGCTTTGGTTAACATACTTGCCTTACAGCCATCAAACTTTTCAAACCAGGCTGAAAGTATTCACAAATTGGATTGCTTAAGAAGTCCAAAAGTAAAAGGTGCAAGTGATTCATGGTGACAAAAGGTTTTGAGCTGAACAATAAATAATAGGATTAAGTAGCAAGGATAGTTTTGATTTTGGTTTCCAACCAGAAGAAACTTCTTCTTAGAAGATGGCCTAAGCCTGGAAGAAAACACTAAGCATTAGGCTTATACTCGGAAGGCCAGTAATACATTTCAAGTAAAAAAGAAACAGAATCTTAAGAATGGTTTTCATGTCTCTTTGTCTTTTCCTCTTGTCAGTGACAGTATGGGTGCAATAAGAGAAGAGGTATATTTATTTGCTGCTGTTGCTGCTGCTAAGTCGCTTCAGTTGTGTCCGACTCTGTGTGACACCCTAGACGCCAGCCCATGAGGCTCCCCCGTCCCTGGGATTCTCCAGGCAGGAACACTGGAGTGGGTTGCCATTTCCTTCTCCAATGCATGAAAGTGAAAAGTGAAAGTGAAGTTGCTCAGTTGTGTCCAACTCCTAGC
>SJYX01019488.1:0-44440 GCA_006410675.1 Oreotragus oreotragus
GTGGTGAGAGGTGTCACTCAGTCATGTCCGACTCTTTGCAACCCCATGGACAGTAACCCGCTAGGCGCCTCTGTCCACGGAATTGTCCAGGCAAGAACACTGGAGTGGGCTGCCATGCCCTTCTCCAGGGGATCTTCCCAACTCGGATCAAACCAGGGTCTCCTGCGCCTCCTGCCTTGCAGGCAGATTCTTTACCATCTGCGCCACCAGGGAAGCCAGTTCTGTCCTTAAGAAGCCTTCAAAGGCCACTCACCATGGCACAAGACCTCAAGCTCCTTGAAACAACCATCTTTGATTTGCCGTGCAAAGAATGATAATTCAGAGTCTTTGGGGATTTTCTGGTTCCTCCTTTCCTTCCAAATACAGTCTGTCTGTGATGATAAACACTAGGCCTCACGTGCGTGTGTGTAGGCCTGTGTGTCAGCAAACACGCTGCCTTTCCAAAGCGTGTGGAAGTGGCTGTGAGTCGTGACTCCACCAGAGGGCTGCGCCAAATCAACCCTCCTCTGGAAAATCTTCCTGGGGACACTTCGCATCCAGCCATTACTCATGAAACCAGAAGGTGCTTCTTAAAGTGCCAGCATCCTGGTACTCAAGAGCCTTGCACACCCCAACTGGGGTGACCTGTAATTCTTCCAGGAGGCACAGGGACTGCCTCTGGCCACCCTAGACTCTCTAATCTCACTTGCCTCCCCAAAGGGACCCAAACACAAAATACCTCTGCCAAAAGGCCCTCAGAGCGTGTAACAAATGATTACAATCTTGGTCCAGCTGGCACTGAGCAAATGCATGGTGTACTCACTCAATACACACAAAACAGATTAGACATCCCTTCCTGCTTCCTTTCCGAGTTTCCCAGGTGACACTAGTGGCAAAGGACCTACCTGCCAATACGGGAGACATAAGAGATGTGGGTTTGATCCCTGGGTCCAGAATATGCCCTGGAATAGGAAATGGCAGCTCACCCTAGTATTCTTGCCTGGAGAATCCCATGGACTGGCGGGCTACAGTCCATAGGGTCGCAAAGAGTTAGATACAACTGAAGCAACCAAGCACGCAAGCATGCCTGCTTCCTTTTCACATACCTGAGACCAGGGCTGATGGGACCAGCTCCACTTAGATGGGCCCAGAGGGGTTAAAAGACCTGCTAAACATCCTGCAGCTGATGCAGGGATTTGCCTAGTGCCCATTGAGAAGGCTGAGTACCAAAGAATTGATACTTTTGAACTGTGGTGCTGGAGAAGACTCTTAAGAGTCCCTTGGACAGCAAGGAGATCAAACCAGTCAATCCTAAAGGAAGTCAACCCTAAATATTGAAGAACTGATGCTGAAGCTAAAACTCCAATACTCTGGCCACCTGCTGTGAAGAGCCGACTCATTGGTTAAAAACCCTGCTGCTGGGAAAGACTGATGACAGAGGATGAGATGGTTTGGACGACATCACTGATTCAATGGACATGAGTTTGAGCAAATTCCGGGAAATGGTGAAGGACAGTGAAGTCTGGCGTGCTGCAGTCCACGGGGTCACAAAGAGCTGGACACAACTGCACGTCTGAACAACAACCAACAAAGCTGTTGCTGCGCTGAGGCCAGGAGACACTAGGCAGCTCTCTGTGTTTTAAGATAGAAATAGGCCAACAGGAAACCAAGAAGGTGTACCAACCAGCACAGAAATCAAAGATGAAGCATATTTTAAGAAGGAAGGTGGAACCGGGCATGTCCAACACTGTAGCGTGAGCTCTTTTGAAAGAGGCCACCCGATTAGGCATTTGGGAGTTAGAGAGTTCTGAGATGATTTTTGGCACAACGGGAGAAAACAAACCATTCTGAAAGGAGTTAAGAAGTCAAGCAGCAGTGAGGGACTTGGCGAAATGAGCATGTGATGATTTTTAAAGAAAATCAGAACAGAAGGAGAGAATAATAGCCAAGCCACGGCAGGTTAGAGAGGCATTAAGGTTCAGAGAGAGGTTTCTTTGTGAGTATATTTATAAAGATGAGAGTAGCACTAACGAGCAAGGGATGGAAGATTTAGGAAATAATTCATTACCCAAAGCACAGGCAGAAGATTTACGAGGGAAAGAAAACAGGCAGCATTTATTAGACACTTAGCATGAGCCAACTACTACACAGGGAGATAACATTGATATAGATAGAGAAGAGCAGTCTTCAGATCTCAGATCATCCATGAAAGTTTAACATCACCCACCTTTTACAGATGAAGAAACTGGAGTTTAGTAACTTGCCCAAAGCCCACATTTAATGAGTTTAGCAGAGCTGAGACTTCAAGCTACTATTATTTACCTCTAACAGAAGCAGAAGATATTAAGAAGAGGTGGCAAGAATACACAGAAGAACTATACAAAAAATATCTTAATGACCCAGATAACCACGATGGTGTGATCACTCACCTAGAGCCAGACATCCTGGAATACGAAGTCAAGTGGGTCCTAGGAAGCATCCTGATGAACAACACTAGTGGAGGTGATGGAATTCCAGCTGAGCTATTTCAAATCCTAAAAGATGATGCTGTTAAAGTGCTGCACTCAATATGCCAGCAAAATAGAAAAACTCAGCAGTGGCCACAGGACTGGAAAAGGTCAGTTCTCATTCCAATCCCAAAGAAAGGCAATGCCAATGTTCAAACTATCATACAATGGCACTCATCTCACATGCTAGCAAAGTAATGTTCAAAATTCTCCAAGCCAGGCTTCAACAGTACATGAACTGAGAACTTTCAGGTATTCAAGCTGGATTTAGAAAAGGCAGAGGAACCAGAGATCAAATTGCCAACATCTACTGTGTCATCAAAAAAGCAAGAGAGTGTCAGAAAAACATCTACTTCTGCTTCATTGACTACACCAAAGCCTTTGACTGTGTGGATCACAACAAACTGTGGAAAATTCTTAAAGAGATGGGGATACCAGACCACCTTACCTGCCTCCTAAGAAATCTGTATGCAGGTCATGAAGCACCAGTTAAAACCAGACATAGAACAATGGACTGGTTCCAAATTGTGAAAGGAATACCTCAAGGCTGTATAGTCACCCTGCTTATTTAACTTATACACAGAGTACATCATGCAAAATGCCAGGCTGGATGAAGCACAAGCTGGAACCAAGATTGCTGGGAGAAATATCAATAACCTCAGATATGCAGATGACACCACCTTTTGGCAGAAAGAGAAGAGGAACTAAAGAAAATCTTGATGAAAGTGAAAGAGGAGAGTGAAAAGGCTGGCTTAAAACTCACTGCGCAAAAAACTAAGATCATGGCATCTAGTCCTATCACTTCATGGCAAATAGATGGGGAAACAATGGAAATAGTAACAGACTTCATTTTCTTGGGCTCCAATATCACTGCAGTTGGTGACCGCAGCCATGAAATTAAAAGATGCTTGCTCCTTGGAAAAAAAGCTATGACCAACCTAGACAGCATGATAAAAAGCAGAGACATTACTTTGCCAACAAAGGTCCATAAAGTCAAAGCTATGGTTTTTCCAGTAGTCATGTATGGATGTGAGAGTTGAACTATAAAGAAAGCTGAGCACCAAAGAACTGATGCTTTTGAATTGTGGTGTTGAAGAAGACTCTTGAGAGTCCCTTGGACTGCAAGGAGAGCAAACCAGTCAATCCTAAAGGAAATCAATCCTGAATAGTCACTGGAAGGACTGATGCTGAAGCTGAAGCTCCAAACTTTGGCTACCACATGTGAAGAACTGACTCAGTGGAAAAGACCCTGATGCCAGGAAAGGCTGAAGGCGGGAAGAGAAAGGGACAACAGAGGATGAGATGGTTGGATAACATCCCTGACTTGATAGACATGAGTTTCAGCAAGCTCTGGGAGTTGGTGATGGACAGGGAGGCCTGGTGTGCTGGGTTTGCAAAGAGTCGGACACAACTGAGCAACTGAACTATTTACCCCTAGCGCCCACGTACTTTCCACTTAATCAAGATGCCACAGTTTAGAAACAAGGTTCCTCATTGCTGTGAGAAGAAAGAAACAAAATCAGTGAAAAGAGAGATAAACTCTGAAGTAGAAACACTCTTTGGAGTATAGTTGGTTAACAATGATGTGTTAGTGACAGTTATACAGCAAAGTGATTCAGTTATACCCAAACAAGTATCCATTTCTTTCTCAAATTCTTTTCCAATTTAGGCTATTACAGAATATTGAGCAGAGTTCCTTGTGCTATAGAGTAGGTCCTTGTTAGTCATCTGTTTTACATATAGCAGTATGTACATGTCAGTCCCAAGGGGCTTTCCAGGTAGAGCTGGCGGTAAAGAATTCGCCTGCAGTGCAGGAAACACAGGAAACACGGCTTCGATCCCTGGGTCCAGGAGATCCCCTGGAGGAGGGCGTGGCAACCCACTCCAGTATTCTTGCCTGGAGAATCCCGTGGACAGAGGAGCCTGGCAGGCTACAGTCCATGGAGTCGCAGAGTTAAGACACGACTGAACCGACTTAGCACACACACACATATGTCAATTCCAGATTCTCAATCTATCCCTCCCTCTCTCCACCCTTTTCCTCCTGGTAACCATAAGTGTGGGAACAATCTGAAGTACAAAGTCAGGTGAACACCTTAGTGTTCTCAGAAAATAATCATATCTTACCTGCAACTACACATTTATCTCTGGCCAAGTGTTGGAAAATTTCCATGTAGCCTCCATATCTACCATCGCGTTCTCACCATCTTGCTCTGTGACCCTGGAGGCTGACTCTTGGGAACAATACCCCTGCTTCCCTTGCCTTCTGGCTTCTGATTGGGTCCTGCCAAGGGAGGCGATGAAGACCATAAAGAAGGCTGAGCGCCGATCAAGCTGGGGTGCTGGAGAAGACTCTTGAGTCCTTTGTACTGAAAGGACATCAAACCAGTCAATCCTAAAAGACATTAACCCTGAATATTCATTGGAAGGACGGATGCTGAAGATGAAGCTTCAATACTTTGGCCACCTGATGCGAAGAGCCAACTCACTGGAAAAGACCAATGCTGGAAAGATTGAGGGCAGGAGGAGAAGGGGATGACACAGGATTAGATGGTTGGATAGCATCACCGATTCAGTAGATGTGAGTTTGGGCAAACTCCAGGAGGTGGTGAGCGACAGGGAAGCCTGGTGTGCTGCCGTTCATGGGGTCATAAAGAGTCGACACGACTTGGGGACTGAACAACAAGAAGAGGTGATGGCTGGACACAGGAGAACAGGGAATGGGGACCCGGCTTGGACCACAGCTTTCTCCTGCCACATCACCACAGATCGATCGGATCCTTGTAAAAAGGCCACAGCTCCGGTCAGGAAGCCCTCTTCTACAGCAGTTGCCACCCTTCAGGGTGCTTCACTGTCCTGTGCTGATTTCTCTTATCTCTCCCACATCTTTGAAAAGAATCTCTATTAAATTCTACCTCATTACTTTGTCCGAGGGCATCATCTGTGTCTTGCCAAGCCCCAACAGGCCATCTGACCACACATATGCCCCTGGATGCTTCCTCACATACGATAGCGTGGTCACCCCCACAAGCATCCACCTCCCACACACTTTGATACGTACATCACACTTCTATATGTACATCAGCCAACTGCAAAGTCTTCAGAATGGAAAAACTTAAACATTTTTCACAATATAAGCCGAACCTTGGAGTATCAGTTGAAACCTCACACCCCAAATAACTTAAGAAGGGATGACATTTAATCACAGATCTCAGCATTCTCAAGTCCTCTAAACCTCCCTAAAGAAATGAATCCTGGATGTGACTGACCCAGGTTCAGAAATGGAAGAAATATACCAGATCTAATATACCAATTAGATTCAAGTTCAAAGCTCTTCCTGGTTCTGGTCTTGAAAGGGAGGCTAGCCAATCTTTCTCTTATGATTCATACTCTGTGATAGAGACTTAATTTAAAATATTAATTTGCCTTTCAAAAGGGTAATGACACAGTGGATGCCCTCAGGACAGCTTCTTCTTTGTCCACCCCTCTCTCCTCAAGGCCCCAGAGGAAAAAAAAAATACCCTGAGTTTTTCTTACTGACGTCATTCACTTATCTGGGGAAGGTGGAACCACCCAAGTTTTACTTTTCATCTGTAGTTTCTTTCTCAGGCCCTGAGTGAGCACTGCCAGGTGTTGGTCAGAGGAAGCTCCCTTTGCACCAGGTATGCCTGCCCCCCACCCCAAGCAGAGCAGTGGCTCCAGACACCAGCACTGACCCTGCCCCAAGCCTCCAGGTCTGGTCTGTGACTTCAGGCCAGTCACCATCGCACTCTTTCTTTCTCTCTGAGCCCCTCTTTACTTCCTCTGTAAACGAACAGGTTTACATTAAATCAGCAGTTCTTTTTCAAGAATGGAGTGAGGTTTTTTTTTTATCATTTAAAAAGTATCATAGTCCTGAGAGGTGGTGGTTACGTTTATGTGTCTGGTCCAAGATCATGTTCAAAGCAGGTCTGGCTTTTGGGAATCTTTATAGTAACTCCACAACCCTGTGGCAACCTTTAATACATGTTTAATACATCTTAGCCACATGCTGGGCTTCCCTGGTAGCTCAGATGGGAAAGAATCCCCCTGCCATGCAGGAAACCTGGGTTTGATCCCTGGGTCGGGGAGATCCTTTGGAGAAGAGAATGGCTGCTCACTCTAGTATTCTTGCCTGGAGAATCCCATGGACAGAGGAGCCTGGCGGGCTACAGTCCATGGGTCGCAGAGAGTCGGACACGACTGAGTGACTAACACAAGCACTGGTCACACGTTAGAACCTCTGTACCCCAAAATCTCCTGCTGCTGCTGCTAAGTTGCTTTAATGGTGTCCGACTCTGTGCGACCCACAGACGGCAGCCCACCAGGCTCCCCCGTCCCTGGGATTTTCCAGGCAAGAACACTGGAGTGGGTTGCCATTTCCTTCTCCAATGCAGGCATGCATGCCAAGTCGCTTCAGTCGTGTCTGACTCTGTGTGACCCTATGGACAGCAGCCCACCAGGCTCCTCCATCCATAGGATTCTCTAAGCAAGAATACTGGAGTGGGTTGCCATTTCCTTCTCCAAAATCTCCTGCATGTTGGTTTTTCCATGAATACCTAAGACCTGGCATTCATGTACAGGCCCAGCATGCAAGAATCTCAATGTCTTCCTGGGGTGCCAGGCTTGGCCCAGGACACTAAAAGAATGACCCTAAATCTCTAGGGTGTAAGGCCCTAGTTAGAGGCTGAGGTAATCTACTCAGGGATTGGGTCAGGTTTTCCCCCAACTCTGCACCTCAGATCTAACCAAAGCAAAGATTGGCATCTCTGAGGCAGACATTTTAGAGAGAAGCAATGTAGACACCTTTTAGGCAAGGGCTATCCAATACCAAGGACAGGTCCCAAGCCACATATTCATCCGAATTTGCCCTAGATCTCTGGGAGAACAGTGGACACTGAGGATTGACCTATATGGCTCCCACTCAAAATAGCCTATTAAAAAAAAAAAAAAAATCTAGTCTCCCAGAGGATTAGATTCTTAATCACAGTTCAAGGTTTGATCAAGCCAGGTATCATCACCAAAACTCCAAATCCCCCTTAGGGTTTCAAGAAGACCTTGGCCTATACAGAGAAAGGAACCTAGGTAAATTAGCTTAAGTGTCAGATTGCATGCAGAGCCATCAAAAGGTGCAGGAATGACTGTGTGAACCTTCAGAAGATCTGTTGGTCTGTGCAATAACATGAACACGATGGGGCTTCCCTGGTGGTCCAGTGGTTAAGAATCCATCTCGCAACACAAGGGGCGACGCCGGTTCGATTCCTGGTTTGGGAAGCTCCCACATGTCGTGGAGCAACCAAGCTTGTGTGCCACTACTACTGAGCCCAAGCTCTAGAGCCCACGAGCTGTAACTACTGAAGCCCGAGGGCCTTAGAGTCTGTGCCCTGCCTTAGAGAAGCCACCGCAAGAAGCCTGAGCACTGCAAGCAGAGAGCTGTGGCGCCCTCTTGCCACGACTAGAGAAAGTCGGTGCCCAGCAATAAGGACCCAGTGCCGCCATAATAAATACGTTGATTAAATATTTTTGAAACCATGAGCAGAATGGTGGTGATGTGGGACCTCACCCTTCTGACTGGGACTTGCCTCATGACATGATAGGGAGAACTTGGACTGTCGCTAAGAACCTGCCCTTCTCCTGTGAAACACACCAGATTCAGGTTTTTCTGAAACTGCCAGACAATCACCCAGAAACTNTGGTTGGATAGCATCACCGATTCAGTAGATGTGAGTTTGGGCAAACTCCAGGAGGTGGTGAGCGACAGGGAAGCCTGGTGTGCTGCCGTTCATGGGGTCATAAAGAGTCGACACGACTTGGGGACTGAACAACAAGAAGAGGTGATGGCTGGACACAGGAGAACAGGGAATGGGGACCCGGCTTGGACCACAGCTTTCTCCTGCCACATCACCACAGATCGATCGGATCCTTGTAAAAAGGCCACAGCTCCGGTCAGGAAGCCCTCTTCTACAGCAGTTGCCACCCTTCAGGGTGCTTCACTGTCCTGTGCTGATTTCTCTTATCTCTCCCACATCTTTGAAAAGAATCTCTATTAAATTCTACCTCATTACTTTGTCCGAGGGCATCATCTGTGTCTTGCCAAGCCCCAACAGGCCATCTGACCACACATATGCCCCTGGATGCTTCCTCACATACGATAGCGTGGTCACCCCCACAAGCATCCACCTCCCACACACTTTGATACGTACATCACACTTCTATATGTACATCAGCCAACTGCAAAGTCTTCAGAATGGAAAAACTTAAACATTTTTCACAATATAAGCCGAACCTTGGAGTATCAGTTGAAACCTCACACCCCAAATAACTTAAGAAGGGATGACATTTAATCACAGATCTCAGCATTCTCAAGTCCTCTAAACCTCCCTAAAGAAATGAATCCTGGATGTGACTGACCCAGGTTCAGAAATGGAAGAAATATACCAGATCTAATATACCAATTAGATTCAAGTTCAAAGCTCTTCCTGGTTCTGGTCTTGAAAGGGAGGCTAGCCAATCTTTCTCTTATGATTCATACTCTGTGATAGAGACTTAATTTAAAATATTAATTTGCCTTTCAAAAGGGTAATGACACAGTGGATGCCCTCAGGACAGCTTCTTCTTTGTCCACCCCTCTCTCCTCAAGGCCCCAGAGGAAAAAAAAAATACCCTGAGTTTTTCTTACTGACGTCATTCACTTATCTGGGGAAGGTGGAACCACCCAAGTTTTACTTTTCATCTGTAGTTTCTTTCTCAGGCCCTGAGTGAGCACTGCCAGGTGTTGGTCAGAGGAAGCTCCCTTTGCACCAGGTATGCCTGCCCCCCACCCCAAGCAGAGCAGTGGCTCCAGACACCAGCACTGACCCTGCCCCAAGCCTCCAGGTCTGGTCTGTGACTTCAGGCCAGTCACCATCGCACTCTTTCTTTCTCTCTGAGCCCCTCTTTACTTCCTCTGTAAACGAACAGGTTTACATTAAATCAGCAGTTCTTTTTCAAGAATGGAGTGAGGTTTTTTTTTTATCATTTAAAAAGTATCATAGTCCTGAGAGGTGGTGGTTACGTTTATGTGTCTGGTCCAAGATCATGTTCAAAGCAGGTCTGGCTTTTGGGAATCTTTATAGTAACTCCACAACCCTGTGGCAACCTTTAATACATGTTTAATACATCTTAGCCACATGCTGGGCTTCCCTGGTAGCTCAGATGGGAAAGAATCCCCCTGCCATGCAGGAAACCTGGGTTTGATCCCTGGGTCGGGGAGATCCTTTGGAGAAGAGAATGGCTGCTCACTCTAGTATTCTTGCCTGGAGAATCCCATGGACAGAGGAGCCTGGCGGGCTACAGTCCATGGGTCGCAGAGAGTCGGACACGACTGAGTGACTAACACAAGCACTGGTCACACGTTAGAACCTCTGTACCCCAAAATCTCCTGCTGCTGCTGCTAAGTTGCTTTAATGGTGTCCGACTCTGTGCGACCCACAGACGGCAGCCCACCAGGCTCCCCCGTCCCTGGGATTTTCCAGGCAAGAACACTGGAGTGGGTTGCCATTTCCTTCTCCAATGCAGGCATGCATGCCAAGTCGCTTCAGTCGTGTCTGACTCTGTGTGACCCTATGGACAGCAGCCCACCAGGCTCCTCCATCCATAGGATTCTCTAAGCAAGAATACTGGAGTGGGTTGCCATTTCCTTCTCCAAAATCTCCTGCATGTTGGTTTTTCCATGAATACCTAAGACCTGGCATTCATGTACAGGCCCAGCATGCAAGAATCTCAATGTCTTCCTGGGGTGCCAGGCTTGGCCCAGGACACTAAAAGAATGACCCTAAATCTCTAGGGTGTAAGGCCCTAGTTAGAGGCTGAGGTAATCTACTCAGGGATTGGGTCAGGTTTTCCCCCAACTCTGCACCTCAGATCTAACCAAAGCAAAGATTGGCATCTCTGAGACAGACATTTTAGAGAGAAGCAATGTAGACACCTTTTAGGCAAGGGCTATCCAACACCAAGGACAGGTCCCAAGCCACATATTCATCCGAATTTGCCCTAGATCTCTGGGAGAACAGTGGACACTGAGGATTGACCTATATGGCTCCCACTCAAAATAGCCTATTAAAAAAAAAAAAAAAATCTAGTCTCCCAGAGGATTAGATTCTTAATCACAGTTCAAGGTTTGATCAAGCCAGGTATCATCACCAAAACTCCAAATCCCCCTTAGGGTTTCAAGAAGACCTTGGCCTATACAGAGAAAGGAACCTAGGTAAATTAGCTTAAGTGTCAGATTGCATGCAGAGCCATCAAAAGGTGCAGGAATGACTGTGTGAACCTTCAGAAGATCTGTTGGTCTGTGCAATAACATGAACACGATGGGGCTTCCCTGGTGGTCCAGTGGTTAAGAATCCATCTCGCAACACAAGGGGCGACGCCGGTTCGATTCCTGGTTTGGGAAGCTCCCACATGTCGTGGAGCAACCAAGCTTGTGTGCCACTACTACTGAGCCCAAGCTCTAGAGCCCACGAACTGTAACTACTGAAGCCCGAGGGCCTTAGAGTCTGTGCCCTGCCTTAGAGAAGCCACCGCAAGAAGCCTGGGCACTGCAAGCAGAGAGCTGTGGCGCCCTCTTGCCACGACTAGAGAAAGTCGGTGCCCAGCAATAAGGACCCAGTGCCGCCATAATAAATACGTTGATTAAATATTTTTGAAACCATGAGCAGAATGGTGGTGATGTGGGACCTCACCCTTCTGACTGGGACTTGCCTCATGACATGATAGGGAGAACTTGGACTGTCGCTAAGAACCTGCCCTTCTCCTGTGAAACACACCAGATTCAGGTTTTTCTGAAACTGCCAGACAATCACCCAGAAACAGTCTCAGCCTGGAGCTGCAACTTTCGGGGCCACTGTCACCACCATCTGTTCAGTCCTAAGGCACAAGGTCCGGGCCCCTAGAGCCTCATGAAAAACCAGACCCAAGAGCTGCTCGGGCAAGAGTTGGGGAGGGAGTCGGGGGGAGTAAGGAAGCCCCACAGAAATGAGCAGAGCTCCATCATCTCACCCCTGTTCAAAAGTCCCCTACCTCTGGCCAGGAGTTTCCATGGAAACCTCATAAGTTCTATCTATAGGGAAAGAAAAAAGGAAAAAAGACACAACCTGAGGTATGTACAGATTAGCTCCAAGAAAGGCAGGCAGAGGAGGAGGGAGTGGGGAGCTCGGCTGGGAGGACCAGAGCTCATCATTATCCTGATCCATACAAAAAGGGGCGGGGACTCTGTGAAAACTAGGCTGCCTTCAGTCACAGAATCAGAAGGGAGGTGGGGTGGACAAGCAGGTATGAGTGCTAGGAAGTTGCATGGGGAGGGCTAGTGTGTGGAAGCAACTACATGGAAAGGAGGGACTAAGATCATGAAAGGGGTCTCAGGCCAGAGGTTCCTCCCAGAGGAGGGAGAGGACAGAAGGCAGAGAAGAGAGCTGGTGGGAAGTTCAGAGGGCAACAGACAGTAGCTTCTTACACTCTTTGCCACCTCAGACCACCTGCAGAGCTGATCAGTCTAGCACTCACAATTTTCAGGTTGTAACACCTTAAGTGAAGTAGCATTAAGTGAAGTCGCTCAGTCGTGTCCGACTCTTTGCGACCCCGTGGACTGTAGCCCTCCAGGCTCCTCCGTCCATGGGATTCTCCAGGCAAGAATACTGGAGTGGGTTGCCATTTCCTTCTCCATGTAACACCTTAAAGAACTAATAAAGTGTCTGGAAGTGTCTTCTACATCTTTGTCTTATAAAATTGCAATACCTTTTGGCACATGTAAAGAAGAACTCTGTTAAACTCTTTTTCTCCTAATCTTGACTTTAAAATGAAGTTTGAGGGAGGAAGAGTCTCTGAGACTTAAATGTCACACAATTTGGTATTTTAAAAATAGACCATGAGGAGCAAAGAAATAAACGTAAGAGCTAAACTTTTAAAACCCTCAGAAGAAAACAAAGGCATACATCTTTGTGACCTTGAATTAGGCAATGGTTTCTTAGATATGACACCAAAAGCACAAGCAATAAGAGATAAATAAATTGGACATGATAAAAACTGAAAACTTTTTGTGTTTCAAAGGACACTCTAAAGAAAGTAAAAAGAAAATCCAAAGAATTGGAGAAATTTTTCATAATTCATATGTCTGATAAGGGACTTGTATATAGAATATGTAAAGAGCTCCTGCAATTCAATAATGAAAAAGAAACAATTTTAAAATTAGCAAAGGATCCTGAATAGACATATCTCCATAGAAGACATACAAACAGCCAATAACTATATTAAAAGGTACTCAATATCATAAGCCATCAGGGAAATACAAATCAAAATCACAATGAAAATCAAAACTACAGTGAGCTATCACCTCACAGTGTTCAGAATGGCCATTATCAAAACAATCTACAAACAATAAATGCTGGAGAGGATGTGGTGAAAAGGGAACCCTCTTGCACAGCTGGTGGGAATGTAAATTGATACAGCCACTATGGGTGGATCCCGGGGACAGGAAGATCCCCTGGAGAAGGAAATGGCAACCCACTTCAGTATGCTTGCAGGAAAATCCCATGGCTGGAGGAGCCTGGTGGGCTACACTCCATGGGGTCACAAAGAGTCGGATGACTGAGTGACTAACACTCACACACACACCCCAGTGTTCACTGCAGCACGATTTACAATAGCCAGAACATGGAAGCAACCTAGATGGCCATCAACAAATGAATGGATAAAGAAGCTGTGGTACAAATACCCAATGGAATGTTACTCAGTCATAAAAAGGAACGGATCTGAGTCAGTTGAACTGAGGTGTACAGAGTGAAGTAAGTCAGAAAGAGAAAAACAAGTATCGTATATTAACACATACGTATAGAATCTAGAAAAATGGTACTGATGGACCTATTTGCGGGGCAGGAATGGAGATGCAGATATAGAGAACAGAGCTGTAGACCCAGCAGGGAAGGAGAAGGTGGGACGAACTGAAAGAGCAGCATTGAAACATATGCGCTACCATATGTAAAAGAGACAGCTAGTGGGCAGCTGCTGTGTAACACAGGGAGCTCAATCCAGTGCTCTGCGACAGCCTAGAGGGGTGGGACTGTGAGGGGGTGGGAGGTTCAAGAGGGAGGGGATATATGTATACTTAAGGCCGCTTCAGGTGGTTCTGCAGCAGAAGCGAACACAACATTGCAAAGCAATTATTCTCTAATTTAAAAAAACCACAGTGAGGTAACTTCACACCCACTAGGATGGTTATAATAAAAATGATGATAACAAGTGTTGGTAAAAATATGGAGAAACTGGAATCCTCGTGCATTCCTGGTGTACATAAGATAAGATGATGCAGCCACTTTAGAAAACAGTCTAGCAGTCCTCAAGAGCTTTTACATAGTCATCATTGCACATGTGCATGCATGCTCAGTCATGTCCAGCTCGTTGCGACCCCATGGTCTGTAGCCCACCAGGCTCCTCTGTCCATGAAATTTTCCAGGCAAGGATACTGGAGGGAGTTGCTATTTCCTATTGCAGGAGATCTTCGCCAGGGATCAAACTCGCATTTCTTGTGTCTCCTGCATTGGTAGGCAGATTCTTTACCACTAAACCACCTGGGAAGCTCTCCATGATCTACCAATTGTGTTGTTTAGTCACTAAGTCACATCTGACTCTTTTGCAACCCCATGCACTATAGCCCGCCAGGCTCCTCATTTCAGATATATACCCAAGAGAAATGAAAACACATATCTATACAAAAACTTCATAATAGCCAAAAACTGCAAACAACCCACATGTTTATCAACTGATTAGATAAGTAATATGTGGCATAACCATACAACAGAATATGATTCAGCCATAAAAAGGAAGGAAGTACTGATACATGCCACAACATTTCTAAACCTTGAAAACATTATGTCAAGTGAAAGAAGCTAGTCACCAACGACTACAGATTGTATGATTCCATTTATAAGAAATGCCCAGAATAAGCAAATTCAATCCATAGAGACAGAATGTAAATTAATGGTTGTCTAGGACTGGGGAGGGAGAAGGCAATGGCACCCCACTCCAGTACTCTTGCCTGGAAAGTCCCATGGACGGAGGAGCCTGGTGGGCTGCAGTCCGTGAGGTCGCTAGGAGTCGGACACGACTGAGTGACTTCACTTTCACTTTTCACTTTCATGCACTGGAGAAGGAAATGGCAACCCACTCCAGTGTTCTTGCCTGGAGAATCCCAGGGACTGGGGAGCCTGATGGGCTGCTGTCTATGGGGTCGCACAGAGTCGGATATGACTGAAGCGACTTAGGAGCAGCAGGACTGGGAAGATGAGGGGGAAATGGGGAGTGACTGTTTAATGGTACAAGACTTCTTTGAGGAGTGATGAAATGCTTTAAAACTGATTGTGGTGACAGTTGCACAACTCAGTGGCTAGACTAAAAACCACTAGAGTCTACACCCAGTTACACTTTAAATGGCTTAATTGTATGGAATGTGAGTTACAGCTCAATAGAGCTGTTATTAAGAAAAACAGACCAAGAGAAACTGTAACATACTGATTTTGTCCTTTAGAGTTTTGATATTCAGGATTTTTTTTTGCATGATTATTATTTCAAAACATATACTGCACTGATGCTAATATATTATTCATCTTGATTACTGAGTTTTTTTTGCTTTCTTAGATTTTGTGCCCAAGGCCAGTGCTTCATTTGCATCACCCTACAAAGCCCTGACTTAGGTGTGGTAGCACAGACAGAATCCTTTAAAGAGCCTTGCCTGATCCCCAGAGTGTCAGCTGGAGGCTCCCTCCCACATTCCTGTTTTCTCCCAATCACGCTCTCTCTCTTGCAACCTGAGTTGTCAAATACATGCACCATTAACTCTTGGTGCTCGTTTGTGTAATTATGAAGAATAAAGATGATTTTGCAAAAATGTAAGTGGGCAACTAACCCAATTTTCAAAAAATGAGAAGAAAGCAGAT
Organism: Oreotragus oreotragus; assembly: GCA_006410675.1. Classification (NCBI taxonomy): domain Eukaryota; kingdom Metazoa; phylum Chordata; class Mammalia; order Artiodactyla; family Bovidae; genus Oreotragus; species Oreotragus oreotragus. The sequence goes on from SJYX01019488.1 coordinate 15,473, forward strand.
TCTACAAAGTATAGACCAGTGAGTACGAACTGATCTCTAGATTTCCCAAACTGGATTATTTCACAAGTTTATAAACATTCAGAAAGCAAAGCTGTTTCCAATAGCAGCTAGCAAACTTTCGCTAAAGCTAAGAAATGTCAGATGAACTTCATCACCTTTGTTGACACAATTAGACTACAATAATAGATTTAAGGACTTGCAAAACACAGTGAATACTTAGACTTTAATAATGCATCCAGCAGTATCTGTACATCATTGCTAACAGGATAAAGAAATATAGGCAAAATGATTGCATATTCGGAAGAGTTGTAGCTATTTGATTGATGGTATGTGAATTTAATTCACTTTAAATAAGCTGGTGTGTGCATACTAGGTTGCTTCATTCGTATCTGACTCTTTGTGACCCTATGGACTGTAGCCTGCCAGATTCCTCTGTCCATGGGATTTTCCAGGCAAGAATACTGGAAAGAGTTGCCATTTCCTCCTCCAGGGGATCTTCCCAACCCCAGGGTTCAAACCTTAAAACATTTCATCACTCCTCAAAGAAGTCTTGTACCATTAAACAGTCACTCCCCGTTTCCCCCTCATCTCCCCAGTCCTGCTGCTGCTAAGTCGCTTCAGTCGTGTCCGACTCTGTGCAATTCTTTACCATCTGAGTCAAAAGAGTAAAGCAGCTGCAAAAAAGACGAAGTTGACCTTGGGCTCCATTCATGTTCAAATGTCTGAATGCCTGCTCTACTCTTCAGCTGGTTTCCCAGGAATATGGTGCTCAGTTCTTGGGGTTCCACTTTTTAAGGGGACACCACCAACCAAGTGTCCCTGTTGGCACAGTGTAAAGAAATTTGCCTGCAATGCAGAAGACACGGGTTCGATCCTTGGGTCCAGAAGATTCCCTGAAAAAGGAAACAGCGACCCACTTCAGTATTATTGCCTGGGAAATTCCATGGACAGAGGAGCCTGGTGGGCTACCGTCCTACAGTCCCCAGGGTAGAAAAAGACCCGACTGAGCATGATGCTAATATATTATTCATCTTGATTACTGAGTTTTTTTTGCTTTCTTAGATTTTGTGCCCAAGGCCAGTGCTTCATTTGCATCACCCTACAAAGCCCTGACTTAGGTGTGGTAGCACAGACAGAATCCTTTAAAGAGCCTTGCCTGATCCCCAGAGTGTCAGCTGGAGGCTCCCTCCCACATTCCTGTTTTCTCCCAATCACGCTCTCTCTCTTGCAACCTGAGTTGTCAAATACATGCACCATTAACTCTTGGTGCTCGTTTGTGTAATTATGAAGAATAAAGATGATTTTGCAAAAATGTAAGTGGGCAACTAACCCAATTTTCAAAAAATGAGAAGAAAGCAGATTCTACAAAGTATAGACCAGTGAGTACGAACTGATCTCTAGATTTCCCAAACTGGATTATTTCACAAGTTTATAAACATTCAGAAAGCAAAGCTGTTTCCAATAGCAGCTAGCAAACTTTCGCTAAAGCTAAGAAATGTCAGATGAACTTCATCACCTTTGTTGACACAATTAGACTACAATAATAGATTTAAGGACTTGCAAAACACAGTGAATACTTAGACTTTAATAATGCATCCAGCAGTATCTGTACATCATTGCTAACAGGATAAAGAAATATAGGCAAAATGATTGCATATTCGGAAGAGTTGTAGCTATTTGATTGATGGTATGTGAATTTAATTCACTTTAAATAAGCTGGTGTGTGCATACTAGGTTGCTTCATTCGTATCTGACTCTTTGTGACCCTATGGACTGTAGCCTGCCAGATTCCTCTGTCCATGGGATTTTCCAGGCAAGAATACTGGAAAGAGTTGCCATTTCCTCCTCCAGGGGATCTTCCCAACCCCAGGGTTCAAACCTTAAAACATTTCATCACTCCTCAAAGAAGTCTTGTACCATTAAACAGTCACTCCCCGTTTCCCCCTCATCTCCCCAGTCCTGCTGCTGCTAAGTCGCTTCAGTCGTGTCCGACTCTGTGCGATTCTTTACCATCTGAGTCAAAAGAGTAAAGCAGCTGCAAAAAAGACGAAGTTGACCTTGGGCTCCATTCATGTTCAAATGTCTGAATGCCTGCTCTACTCTTCAGCTGGTTTCCCAGGAATATGGTGCTCAGTTCTTGGGGTTCCACTTTTTAAGGGGACACCACCAACCAAGTGTCCCTGTTGGCACAGTGTAAAGAAATTTGCCTGCAATGCAGAAGACACGGGTTCGATCCTTGGGTCCAGAAGATTCCCTGAAAAAGGAAACAGCGACCCACTTCAGTATTATTGCCTGGGAAATTCCATGGACAGAGGAGCCTGGTGGGCTACCGTCCTACAGTCCCCAGGGTAGAAAAAGACCCGACTGAGCGACTGAACAATAACCAAGAGAAATGCTTCCACAGGACAACGAGGCTGGGGCAGAGAAGCACAAGCTTATACATTATATTTAATTTAAAAAATCAAGGCCGGGTCTTTGGTGCACAGCAGTGAAGCCATAGGGGAACATAGTAGCTACTTTGAAATATTTGAAGGACTCAAAGGAAACAAGAAACAAAACCGGAATCAACTTAATGAAATCCAGAAGGACCGAATTAAAGCCAGACAATAGAAGATTTTTTTTTTTTAAATCAGCTCAACTGAAAGAAGGGCCCCTCCCCTGAGCCTGAGCGGTCCCCTCAGTCCAATGGCCTGCCTTGGGAGGTAGACAGTTACCTTCAAAGAAAACTTTCAAGTTAGAAAGCCTCGCTGGGATATTGTAGATGGGATTTAAGTAATTAGGGGAGGTCGGAGCCCATGTCTTATTGGGTTGCTTCCAAATCAGAGATACGATGAATCTGTTTCTCGTCTTCTCTCCCTTCTAGCCTGTCATACTCTTTCTATTGCACTGAGTATTTGAAAGATGTTCTTCAGCCGTAATCCACGGTTTTGACCTATTCCATTCCCCTAAAACTGCTCTCCAGCCCTGCTCCCTCCCTCCCTTCCTCCTTGCTGCCATCTTCCCTCATCCCTCTTGAGGCTGACACAGTACAATACTTCATGCTCTTCCCATAACTCCCCGCTGAAACTAGGTTACGTGAGAAAAAAAGGACAGAACAATAGGAACTGAAGACAGCATAGTGTGCCTGTTACGCTCTGCTGTGAAAACTCTAACACATGCTGGCGTTGGGACACATGCAGACATTCGTGGACCTGACTGGATCGAGTTCACATGCATCAGCCTCAGCAGTGTCTCGCACACTGTCATCTTTCTGCATAACACTCAAGGCTTGTACCAGATTCCATGTCTGTTTTCCAGGCCCTACTGCTCCATTCCAAAGGCCAGACCATGACAGCTTGGCCTCTGCTGTATCCCCATGGAGGCACTCTATTGCTAGCAATTAAATAAATGAAGAATTTCGCTTGGGACTTCCCTGGCGGTCCAGTGGTTGAGAATCCACCTGCCAATTCAGGGGACGCAGGTTTGACCCCTGGTCTGGGAACTAAGATCCCACATGCCACAGTGCAACTGCGCCCTGAGCTGCAGCTGCTGAAGCCTGAGAGCCCTAGAATCTGTGTTCTGCAACAAGAGAAGCCACCACAGTGAGAAGCCTGGGCACCGTAACTAGGAAGTAGCCCACACTGGTCACAACTGGAGAAAGCCCATGCAGCAGTGAAGACCTAGCACAGCCAAAATTAAAAAAAAAAATTTTTTTTGTAAGAATTTCTCTTATCTTTTCTCCTACATCTAGATTGATTAAGACTAGGATGATGAAAATCTTGCGTAAGGACAGAGTGCACAGAACTTGAGAGTTAATAGAAATGTCAGGAAACACCTGGCATAACCATCCCTATCCCACCCTACCCCCATTTGACAGATGAATAAACTAAGGTCAGAGAGAGGAAATACTCGGGAAGTAGCAGAGCTGGAAACTCAAATGAACTCTTCTGGTTTCTGAGACACAGAGTGTCACAAGAATAGAAAACATGGTCTTGGAGCCACCTGAAACTGGGCTCCAATATGCCAAGTCTTCCGCTTACAAATGCCATGATTTTGAGCAAGTTAATCAGGGTCTCCAAGCCTCTGTCTTTAGAAGTGAATGGGAAAGATGATACCTTCCACCACGTCACTAGCACACAGAATATGCTCAGTAAGTGGGACCTTTGATAACTATTATCAAGTCCAGAGTTCTATCCACCACAACAGCAGTCCCCGTTCCCGGGGACTGAGGGTCTGTGCCGTCCGCTGCCTGTTAACCAGGCCGCGCAGCATGCGTGAGCAGCTGGCGGGCGAGCGAAGCTTCATCTGCCGCCTCCCATTGCTCCCATTACCTCCTGAACCACCCTCGCCACCGCCACCCCACCTGTGGAAAATTTATCTTCCATGAGACCAATCCCTGGGCCAAAAAAGGTTGGGGACCGCTGCCATACCACACACAGGCCCCGGCTTTGTACCTGTAGGAAGAGCCATGCGTCTGTGCTAAGTGGAGAAAAAGGTGGTGACACAGCAGCTCTGAGCGCCTGCTGTATGCTTTTCCATTCTTAATTTAAAGCATGGAGGAGGGACTTCCCTGGCGGTCCAATGGCTAAGACTCCGTTCTCCCAATGCAGGGGCCACAGACTCAAGACGTGGTTGGGGAACTAAGCTCCTGCATGGGGCATAGCGTGGTCTAAAAAAAGTTATTAAAAAAGTAATAAAACACAGAGGAGCGACATTCAAACGGTCAGAACAACTGTGATTCACACAGATGCCCTCTTTCAGCTGGGAGCACATGGCCGAGAAGGAAAATCCATTTCATTCAAGTTTAGTATCTTTCGTGAGTCTTGCCTTTGGATAGCTAACCTTTCCTCTCCATTCCCTACGATAGGGGGCTTCCCCAGTGGTTCAGCCCTGGGTTTGATCCCTGCGTCGGGAAGATTCCCTGAAGGAGGAATTCTCCTCCAGTATTCCAGTATTCTTGCCTGGAAAATTCCATGGATGGAAGAGCCTGGCAGGCTACAGAGCATGGGGTCACAGAGTCAGACACGACTGAGCGTACGCACACCCTGCGTTAGGGCCACTCACACAGAGAAAAACAGAATCATTAAGTATATACTGTGCTGCGCTGTGCTTAGTCACTCAGTCAGATTGACTGACTCTTTGTGACCCCGTGGACTGTAGCCTGCCAGGCACTTCTGTCCATGGAGATTCTCCAGGCAGGAATACTGGAGTGGGTTACCACGCCCTCCTCCAGGGCATCTTCCCAACCCAGGGATCGAACGCAGGTATTCCACATTGCAGGCAGATTTTCACCATCTGAGCCACTGGGGAAGCCCATGACTACTGAAGGGGTAGCCTGTCCCTTCTCCAGGGGATCTTCCTGACCCAGGAATCGAACTGGGGTCTCCTGCATTGCAGGCGGATTCTTTACCAGCTGAGCTACCAAGGCAGCCCAAGTATATACTGCTGCTGCTGCTGCTAAGTCGCTTCAGTCGTGTCCAACTCTGTGTGACCCCATGTATGGCAGCCCACCAGGCTCCGCCATCCCTGGGATTCTCCAGGCAAGAACACTGGAGTGGGTTGCCATTTCCTTTTCCAATGCATGAAAGTGAAAAGTGAAAGTGATGTCACTCAGTCGTGTCCAACTCTTCATGACCCCATGGACTGCAGCCCACCAGGCTCCTCCGTCCACGGGATTTTCCAGGCAAGGGTACTGGAGTGGGGTGTCATCGCCTTCTCTGATACTACCTCCCAGCTATTTTGGGTGGTTCTTGAGGACACAGGGCAGGGAGCATGTCCAGTTCAGAGGTCCATCACTGAGGGAACTCAAGACCACAGGGTGTGTCGACAATGCCCCCTTTCCTTACAGCTTGCTTCCCTGCCTCCAGAACTGCTGCTTCTAATGTTCCCAGAACAGCACCTCACTTCCCTGGTGACAGAGACCCCTTCTCCTCTTTTGTGATGACGTTACCGCTGAGATGTCACACTCCAGAGGCCCTGTGACTCAGTTCCTCCCACGGAACCTCCCTGTTTCCTGCAGGCAGCACACGTTCCGCCTTCCCAGCATTAATGCTTGGTCTACCCAGAATGTCTCATCCAACTGGAGATTGATCACTCGGTTTGCACAAGTGAGATAAATTCTGGAATTTGGCTGCCGACGTTTTGAGCCATTTATCTTTGGATTTTCATAACAGCTATCATCCTGGTGTGACACGGATAGACAAGACAGAGGAGGTGCTCCCCAAGATAAATCAGCCTAAAGGAAATGAATGCAATAATTTTATCTTATTGGATCTATTTATTATATTGTCGGAGGAATTCAGAAGCTGAGAAGAGGAACGATCGAAGGGAGGTGAGGTTTATTTGTCAAGGTAGACACTGGGGTTCTTTTAGAGCAGTTCTTGGGAATGATCAAGAAGTAGAAATGGGTGGGAGGGAAAACGATCATGCTGATTAACATGGTAGGTGGAATCCCACGTAAATTTTGTGGGTGTAACAGTCACAGAACTGAACTACAAGAATAGTGAACTGCAATAGTTCCACACATGTTACTTTAGTTAAGTAGCAGTTACTGAGTTTCCAAAATCCCATGGTAATTCTAAAACACAGCAAGACTTGGACACAGGATGAGCAGAGATAGCAGCCCAGACACAATCCCTGTGGGAGGAAAGAATTCAGATTTAAAGGACTTGGTCCAAGTCCCTCACTTCCCTTACCTCAGAAAGTTCCTGATCCTTCAACGGCCACAAGACACTGCCCTTCCCCATCTGGCTTTGTCTCTTTTAACAGCTAAGAGACGTGTCCACCTCTTTGCTTTTTTCTTTTTCAAGAATCACTGTTTTTATTTTTTTTAATTTTTGGTTGTGCTGCACATAGGCTTTCTCTCAGGTGTGGGGAGCAGGGGCTCCCCCGCAGTGGTGGCACACTGGCTCAGCAGTTACGGTTCATGGGCTTAGTTGCCCATGTGGGATCTTCCCAGACGAGGGATGGAGCCCATGTCCCCTGCACTGGCAGGCGGATTCTGAGCCACCAGGGAAGTCTCGCTGCTTTTCTTGGGGTTGCGCATTTTGCCACCTCTACTGCTTGGCACAGGTTGCTATTAATGGAAGGCAGTCTACTCTCCAAGCTTCTGATAGAGATAAACCTCTGTGGCACACACTGTTGGCTACTTCAACACTCATTTCAAATGCCCTCTTTCCATGCCCTTACGTATTATGGAAGCTGAAAAGAATAAATACTTTTTTCAGCCTCCTTTGCAGCCAGTGGTGGGTCTTTCCAGCTCTGGTCAATGAGACAGGAAGGCAAGTGTCCTGGGAAGCTTCTGGAAAACCTAGGCTTCTTAAAGAAGGACAGACAGCACTGGCACCTCTCCATTCTCCTTCTCTCCACCTTGAACATGAACTTGACATGTGAGCTAAACAACCTTCTCATGACCACAAAGTAACAGCGTGAGGATCAAAGGCAAAACTGGAGAGGATAGTATAGTGAAAATGACCCTGGGTCTTCAACTGCCTAAACCAATGCCAGGAACCACTTTTCTCTGGGCTTCTTATTGCATGAAAAATAACATCACATATTCATGTAAGCTGATATTGATTTTCTGGTAAATTAAAAACAGACACTTCCAACTGGACTACTTTCTTGACGCAATCATTTGCAACCAGTCTAGATCTGCACATAAATATGATTATGACATTACCATGCTCAAATTCCTCAATAGCCTTCCCTTGCCCGTAGAATAAAATCTAAGGATCTTAGCATGTATATAAGGTCCCTCGTAACCTTATCAAGTGCACCTACCAAGACACTTTATCTCCTTCAAACCACCTCTCATATTTCACTTGTGTAATTCTAAAACCCTTAATGCTTCCTATGAAAACCACACTTTCTTTGGCCTCTGTCACTTTGCTTAGGTTTTCTCTGCCTAGAAGGTTCTCCCCACTTTTCTTTGCCTGTACTCTCTCTCTCTTTCTTTTATGGCTGTGCCAAGTCGAACACAGGATCTTAGTTCCCCATCAGGGATGGAACCCATGTACCCTGCAGTGGAAGATAGCGGTCTTAACCACTGAACCACGAGGGAAGTTCCTGCTCTCTATTATCCTTCAGTGGATCCTAAATGCTTAAGCATCACCTCCTCCAGGAAATGTTTCTCCATACTCCCAGGAGGGCTGGGTGCCCCTCTCCTCTATTACTAAAGCTCTACATATTTCTGTCATTGTCCTAAACAGCTTCCCTGGTGGATCAGAGGTTAAAGCGTCTGCCGCAATGCGGGAGATCAGGGTTCGAACCCTGGGTCGGGAAGATCCCCTGGAGAAGGAAATGGCAACCCACTCCATTATTCTTGCCTGGAGAATCCCATGAACAGAGAAGCCTGCTAGGCTACAGTCCACGGGGTCCCAGAGTTGGGCACGACTGAATGACCTCACTTTCATTTTCACTTTCCTACTCCTATCAGAGATGAACTGAGTGCAAACCTAACTTCTTCCCTAAAGAGTGAATTTGTCCGACAACAGGGCTTATTATGACTTTACTCTTCTTTATTTTAGTAAAGAAGTAAGATTTTTTCCTTTACTTTTTCTTCTTTCCAATTTCTTATTCTTTGATTTACTTTTTTACTTTACTCAACACAACTCTAATATTTAACACAGAGATGTTATTGTGTTTCAGATGTACATATATGCACACATATACATATATGTTCCTGAGTGGGCACATTTTTAATCTCAAATATTCATTCATTCATTCATTTTTATGAAAGAAAAGAAGAAAAGCCTCAGTAATCCAAAAGTTCTAAGTCATGAAGATAGAAATTTAAGAAAAACAGCCAAATAGAAATCTCTTTACAGTGTTGTAAACACAACAATGTGTTCACCTGCTTGAGGAAAGAGATGGTTCCAAAGATAAATGAACAATCTGCCATACAGTCACCACTGAGGTGAGCTTAAGGATAATATGGATTTACAAGTTTAAGGGCAGAGAACTGAGTTAAGGTGGAGCAGGGAGGGTATGGGAAGGAGGTAGTAAATGCACCAATGAAAAGAGCCGGTTTTAAAAGTTGTTCTCATCCAGGTGTCATTAGAATATGATGCTATACTATCCCAGTGGACTGGGAGAGCTCCCTTCTGTCTTTGCAACAAAAAGTTGTTACGTCTTTTTTTTTCCCCAGTTTCTTCAGTTTCTTCTTCTGTCTATAACCTACATCTTCAAGAATGTTTAGCCCACTTTGAGAAAGCAGAATTTTGGATTAATTCTCTGCCCGTTACTAGTATTTTCATTTTCCTCTGCTCTGGCCACTGACATTGTAAAATGGGCAGCCTCTACTACGGTGACCATCACCCCTTCCCCTGCAATAGGGCTGCGGGCCCACTGCATTATGGAAATGTGTTTGTTCTCTGAGATCAAATTCAATCATCAAATTACTCTTGGTCTGCAGTCTCCTTTTCTTCTCTGTTGCATCTTAATACCCAAGATCACACCCACGGTCTCCTCTCCTCCTCACTTTCTTCAAGGTCTCTACTTCTGAGCTCCCTATTCCCCAATCAGTCGTTCTTTGACTTAAAAAAGATATATTTGTTTGGTTGCACCAGGTCTTAGCTGTGGCACACAAGATCTTTAGTTCCAGCATGCAAGTCCTTATTTGCGGTATATGGGATCTAGTTGCCTGGCCAAGGATCGAACCTAGGTACCCTGCATTGGGAGGGCAGCATTTTACCCACTGGACAACCAGGGAAGTCCCTGACTTTTTCAGAGGCTTTCCTTCTTCCCCCATCCCTTAGACATGGGCATTCTCCACATAGATAAATGAATGTCTTTGTCAGAGGAACACCTATCCCTCAATGTGAACTCCAGAAAAACTCAGGATAGGGGGACATGGCAGAGGCAACCAGTTTGAAAATTTGTCAGAGAAGGTTTTAAAATCCATCGAGAACTCCCAGACAACAGAGTGAATATTTTGAGTTTACAAGAGAAGGTCCCAGCTCCTGAGCCTGACATCAGTGAGGCTATAATCTACATTTTCAACCTTATCTCTCACTCTTTTCCTCCAGAACACCTCCGAAGAGTAGACATTCTTTAAACATCTTTCTTTTTATAAATTCAAATTTCATTATTTGCTCGATGTGGGAAATATCTAAATCACAGAATTGAGGAAAATCAACTTTGCTTTATGCAAACTATAAAAGGCCAACCAAATCATGTTTGATAAAATGAACAATTTTAAATTAGAAGCCAATATATAATGTCTCTCTCCCAGAGAAACCCTAGATATATAATAACTTTCACTTTGTCTTTTATTAACAATATTTGTGCATATTAATTTTATCTTTTTTTATGTTATTTTTATTTTATTTATTTATTTTTGCGGGTTTTTTTAATTTTTTTTTTTTTTTACTTTACTTTACTTTACAGTACTGTATTGGTTTTGGCATACACTGACATGAATCCATCATGGGTGTACATGAACTCCCAAACATGAACCCCCCTCCCACCTCCCATCATGTTATTTTTAAAGCAACAACAGATGTAAGAAAATATTCCTTACTCTTGAAAATATTTTTGGCATGATCTTAGCTGCTAAGTTGTGTCTGATTCTTTTGCAACCCCATGGATATAGCCCACCAGGCTCCTCTGTCCATGGGATTTCCCAAGCAAGAACACTGGAGTGGGTTGCCACTTCCTTCCTCACATCAAACATCTCTGATCAAACAGATGAGCACACAAAACTTTCATTCATGATAATACCATCTGCCCCAGCCCCAAATATTCTCTACTCTTCAACAATATAACATGCCTTGAACTTGCCCATCCTTATGTTTTGTTCATATCACCCTCCTTGTCTGAAATACTTTCCCCACTTATTTTTCATCTATGTAAACCTTTCCCACTGTTCAAGTTCCCATGTGAGTTTTGCTTTCTTTGAAACCTCCCCTCCTTATTAATATAATATTTATTAGGTTTCACATGTTGGGTTTAGTGTTTTCTTAATTATTTTTAAATGACCTCTTGCCCAGCAACTCTTAAAGTGACGTGAGGATGGGAGGCATCTTATGCTTCTCTGTACCCCCACCTCCATAAGCCTAACTTCAAACCTTTGACGGAGGCAATGTCCAGTAAATAGTTTCCGAGAGCTTTATTTCATGTCACACAGTTGTGTTGGAAGCTCAGGCTTGAAATCAGACCTAGATTAGAATCTCAGCTCTGAATGCTAGTTAAATAATTTCGTGGAAGCCCTTACATCCTCCAAATCTTGGTTTTCTTATCTGTGAAATTAGAAAATTACCAGTACTGACTCAGGATGGTGTTGTGAACTAAGTGAGACCAGGAATGCACTGTGCTTAGCAAAGGGTTTGGTCTATGACACAGTTTTCAATAAAAATCACTGATGACAATGATGAAGAGAATGATAATTCTTCAGATATAGACCAGACCTGGATCAATGCCAAGGTAAAATGGATAGCTTTTATTGACACTGTGTCTTCTCTGAGGGAAGTTCACTCACAGAAGAGTATTTTCTTGTATGTGACACGGAGAGAGATGCCATCATGTCCCACCTAGGCTGTGGCAGTTAAGCGACAGAGCTTTAAGTAATGTTTTATACAGTTCCTTCCTAGGGTTGGCTCTCCCACATCTGTTGCTAAGCACTCAGCACAGAGTGACAGCTCATCAGCCTTATACTGGGGTGATCTGGAAACAAAAGCAGAGGGAACCTGGCAGCTGCTTTGCAATAATTTAATCAAATGGCAGACAAGTGCTCCAGGAGGCTGTTAATCAAAGTGAGAGGTACAGTCTGTCATACCGGTAGGGTCAGCGATCTGAAGGATGCCAAGACTGTCTTTAAATTCCTTTCCTGTGTTAGACGTGAATTAGGCTGCTCTCCAGCTTTCATTCCAAAGACAGTAAATCTGTGATTGGAAATCTCTGAACTTTAATGATATCCATGTTTGAGATGTGGCTCCTCGAAACTCTGGACTGTGGTTTCAGTTAAGAGTTCAACACGAACAGTGGTTTCTCATGAGAGAAGAAGGGGCCTCTGCGTAGTAGAGTCCTGTTTACTTGTGTTCCATCTCTGAGACTCCACAGGACAATGGCCCTTCTTGGAAAACTAGACTCAGTTTGACTGGGGCAGGGGATAATTGGGTAGACAAAACAGAAAATTACTGAATGAGTAATTTAAGAACAGATGGAAACAACAGCACAGATAACATAGGGACAATCCAGACAACACATACCTCATAACATTTTGGAAGCAGTTAGTAGCATTTGAATAAGACCAGGAAAACTTTCAAAGCATAGAGACCATCAATATACTGAAACACCTTACCACATCTCACATTTCACAGCTAGCCTGTCTAAATACACATGCAGTAAAGCTATTAACATGGATGGCTACAAGGCTGTTAACTGATATTTTGTCCAGATGGGATTCTCCCTGGGGAAACCAAATCAAACAAAATAGCCAATAGGAAACAATTCTCAGAATGACCATGTGTTCTGTAGAGCTAAACTGTTAGGGACCTCAAGCTCTGGCAAAAAGAGCCTGGACGATTTCTTTGAGGATTCCACAATATAGGTTATTAACTCATGTTCCAAGGAGACAGAGAAGGGAGACCAGGAAACTTTCTCAACAGACTTCCATAATTTTCCTATGGGCTGTTTAACTGGTTTCCACATATTTTCTTATTTATGGTCTTCAAGAGATATACCTTGAAGACTTCCATCTTATTTATGGTCTTCAAGAGATATACCTTGAAGACTTCCATCTTCCTAAGCATGTTTTACCCTGTTTCAGCATGCCTTTGCTGAGGAATGAAGAAAGTCTGAGAGTTAGAGACATTTGCTTAGTACCAGCTTCTGCAGCCCTAAGCATAACGTGAAAAAAAGCAACGTGAAAGTGACAGTCTCTCAGTCGAGTCCAACTCTTTGAGACCCCATGGACTGTAGCCCTCCAGGCTGCTCTGTCCATGGAATTCTACAGGCAAGAAGACTGGAGTGGGTTGTCATTCCCTTCTCCAGGGGATCTTCCTGACCCAGGGATTGAACCCGGGTCCTCTGCATTGCAGGAGGATTCTTTACCGTCTGAGCCACCAGGGAATCCATCAGACAGGCTGACAAGGCAGTAACCTGGGAGAACTTCCACTTTTTCTGAGAGGGAAAGCACTGACTCAGATTCCCCTGCTAGCGCAGGTCATACAGGGACACTGTGCGACACCTTAGCAGGCCAGAAGCTGGGTGATCAATGCCTAGTCACCAGGGAAATCTGTGCACATGTTACTGAAAATTCATCCCCACTCCCAACCTTTCCAGCTATAACATCAGGCAAACTGTATTGCTGCTATGGCTGGTTACAGCCTCTCTGCTGTGTAAGAGACCAACACTGTTGTAGAACAGGTCAGCTCGCAACGATCTTTTCTTTTGCCCCTTGTTTTGGCCCTGACATGCAGCATAGGGGATCATAGGTTCCCCAACCAGGGATTGAACCCATGCCCCCTGCACTGAAAGGCAAAGTCTTAATTACTGGATGGCCAGGGAAGCCCCAGCTCACAATTAGGAACACGAATTTTAAAGTTTATTTATTTATTTTGGGGGCTGTGCCTTAGTTGTGACATGTGGGATCTAGTTCCCTAACAAGGGGTTGAACCCAGGCACCCTGCATTGGGAGTGTGGAGTCTTAGCCGCTGGACTGCCAGGAAGTCCCTGTATATGATTTTTTTTTTTTAATGTGTGGTAGTAAAACAAAATTTACCTGCTCAGATTGCTCTCCCTTAAACACATACCCACAGACAACCAGGGGAGGAAGAGACAGGGGCAGCGCAGGAGGAAAACATTATAAGATCTATGTGGAAGGCAAACTGACGACCGGAATACTGAGCAGGTAGCCCCACAGGCTGTCACCAAAATGGGAACAGCAGACTACCCTGCTTCAAAACAGGCTTCTCCAGGCCCTGGAGATTCTGTTGCTGACTCTCAATTCTGGGTCAGGAGATGCAGGTGCTGGTCCCACCCAGGTCTGCCAAAAACCAGTTTTATGGACTTGGATGACTGACTTTTCTCTGAGCCTCCTTTTCCTCCTTATCTGTAAAAGGTTAGAAGAGATGATTCTAGGCTCCTAAATAGCCAGGGATACACAAAAGTGAAGACAAAGAAGGCAACTGAGATCCTACTTTTTAATATTTCTCATCCAGAATTCATCATAAAATGAAGGAAAGACTGAATTATCAGAAGGAAATTCTTTATTATTTAGTGAGTAATGTGTCTGTATCCACGTCGAAGCCTTACATTTAGTCTCCTCTGGGAACAGTAATGGAAGAAGTCAGAAATGCCTGGAAGAGAGGATAACAGACTGACAAAGATGTTTTAAAACCTTGCTCTGGTGCTCTGTAATTGAGTTAAACAAATAAACAGGCAGATGAAACTCCTGATTTCTAAAGCTCTTTTTGGATGTCACCAGCTGTTCATAGATATCTAGAGACTTGTGTTCGTTTGATCTGTATGTAGAACAGAGACATGCAGTTGCACCAAAACACAGACGTTGTGATGATGAAGCAAGTGATACCTAGAAACAGGGTGGGAAGTCGGGGGTCATCTGAGGCTGAGCCTGGGCATGGGGCTCAGAGAGGCAAGATAGACAAGGCACAGACAACTCTAATAGGACAAGTCAGAAAGGGCCAGACAGCCAGCTGACACTGTTCCCTGAATGACAGAAAGATCTTTTGTCTGCCTCAGCAGGTCCGTCATTTGCTTGGCTTCTGGTGACAATACGTATAGAAAGCATGTGGCTCAGTTATCAACCCTATGCAATATGTCAGCTTGGATGAAAATGGAAACCGCTGTTACCTGGCTGGAGAGGAGGGATGGGGAATAGTCTAAAAAATTCACTTCATGAACATAAAATTTCATGAAGCCAGTGCTGTGCTTAGTTGCTCCACTGTGGACTGTATAGCCCGCCAGGCTCCTCTGTCCATAGGGATTCTCCAGGCAAGAATACTAGAATGGGTTGCCATGCCCTCTTCCAGAGGATCTTTCCAACCCAGGGATCAAACCCAGGTCTCCTGCATTGCAGGTACATTTTTTACCATCTGAGCCACCAGGGAAGCCCTATGAAGTCAGAGCTAAGGACAAATTTAAGGTAATAATGATGCAAATTTTAATTTAACTTAAAAGCTCATTCAAAAAAAAAAAAAATTCTATGGTTTGGACTTTCAAAAGTCCCAGGTGGAAAAAGCTTACAATCATGTTTTAGAAATTTTTCAAAACATTGTTAACTGGGTTCTGCAACTGTACATCCTCATAAAACCTAGTGGCAGATTTGACATATAAGACATCATCCAACACAGTATTCTGTTTCCAGTGAGGCCCACACTTAACTAATCCCAGATGGATGGGGACTATCCAATGTCGAATTCACAGCCTTTCTTAGTCACCTGCTGCTGCTGCTAAATCGCTTCAGTCGTGTTCGACTCTGTGCAATCCCATAGACGGCAGCCCATCAGTCTTCCCCATCCCTGGGATTCTCCAGGCAAGAACACTGGAGTGGGTTGCCATTTCCTTCTCCAATGCATGAAAGTGAAAAGTGAAAGTGAAGTCGCTCAGTCGTGTCTGACTCTTAGCGACCCCATGGACTGCAGCCCACCAGGCTCCTCTGTCCATGGGATTTTCCAGGCAAGAGTGGGGTGCCATTGCCTTCTCCGTCTTGGTCACCTACCCAACAATAAACAACTCCATCTTTTGATAGTACAATTAAGGCAATGCTAATTTAAGGGGGATGGTCATTGACCTGCATCCTCTTATCCAGATATCGACACTAGAATCTCAAAGGGCCTCTGAGATGTGTCACCAGGATCTCAAACTCCAACCCTTTTCTTTGAAATTTCTCACTCTATTCTTCCTTTCAATCTCTTCTTCCATCTCCTCATTTTCTCAGGTTATTGATCATCTTTTGGTTTCACTTTGCTCTAGGTCAAACCAGGCTCCTCTGTCCATGGGATTTTCCAGGCAAGAGTACTAGAGTGGGTTGCCATTGCCTTCTCTGGTGAATGGGTTAGTAGTTCCCAATTCTCTCATGGTTGCAAGACTTAAAAGAATCAGCATCACACTAGATTGAACTACAGTAACAAACAGATGCCAAAATTTTAGTGGTTTCTCAAATCCAAAGTTTCTTTCCTATTTACAAAATGTCTAATAGAGCTGCTGTCCTTGACATCACCATGTCCTTGACATCACTCAGTGATAGAGGCCACCTCCCTCTGTGACTCCTCCATGTCAAAATACTCACCACCAAAAGGAAGAAGATTATGAAAACCTAGTATTCTTTAACTCCCTTTAAGTCCCTTTTGCTCATGGCCCACTGGCCTTAATCTAGGCACCTGGTCCCAACTCAGTTATAAGGGAGATTGAGAATTAGGGGTATCCATGGAATTATCTGTTGAATATTGCTGGCTCACCATACAACTGAATTTATAAAATGAACCAGGGACGAGTTCAGGAATGACACTTATGTGGAGAGATGGCTGTACCAACAGGGTACACAACGAAGATGTAATGTTTCATCATATCATTGAATCAAGAGCGCCACCATTTTTATATAAGATCTAAGTTTTTGCAATTTACTTTTGCCATTTTCAAGGAAAGCAAGTCCTATAATAAAAAAAAAACATGTTTTCTATTGCAGATAAAGCAATAAGGTGTTATGACTTTGGAGGAAAGTTCTTAAAATAATATATCAGGCTCATCTGTTGAGGCCCTTCTGCTGCAGCTTGCTATTGCCCAGTTTGCTGTCTCTTATAATAGTAACCAGCTTTGAGGCCAAAATAAACCTTCTAGTTGTTCTTTAGGACACCCCATCTGCTGCATCCTTCAACACCAGGAGTGCTTCCAGAGCTCTCGATGGTTATGGCAGTGCGTAGTATAAATCAATGGTCACGTGGCTTTGTTCCATCCAGGCTAAAGAGATGTGCTCATTTCATCACTATTGCAAGAATACTTGAATTTTTTAAATTTCATACAGCAGTTTTCCTCATAACTCTAGCTTAAAGACCATCTTTGGGAAGGCAAACAAAAATTATCTAAAAACATTCCTTGGAGATCAAAATAATATCCGAAGAGAATAATCACACACAAAAAAATAAGTTTTGCATTTTTTAACAAATGCATTTGTTCTATTTATATGCACAGACTAATCATTTCATCATAGCCCTTTTCTTAGTTTACTAGAGGAAAAAAATTATTTAAAAAATCTCGTTTTTATTCCTACTTCTCTTCTGAATGTCCTCCTTTTCTTCAAATGTTGAGAGCAGTGTCCCTAAACTCCCTGCTGCCTTCAGTTCCTCAACTCTGGGCAATGACACCCGCCTCCTCCAAGTCAATCACCTTGAAACGTCCCCATTCTTCAACTCACCACCCCACTTCCTACTTTATTCCCAGAAAATGACTTCACCTCCTAGAGGAGACAGAAGTTACCTCTTAAAGTCACCCCCCAAAGTTATCTCCTGAAGTGACATGCAGTGGTCCTTCACATGAGCACTTTTGAAAGCAGCAAACATCTTTTGCTACTTTCCTATTTTTCCCAGGAAAGGGGCACTCCTTCTTTCCCCTTCTAGGGTTTTAACGAGAATTCGATCAGTCAATTAATAAATGTAAAATACCTAACATAACGCTTACACGTGCTCAGTCACACAGTCGTGTATGACTCTGCAACTCCATGGACTGTGCCCGCCAGGCCCCTCTGTCCACGGGATTCTCTAGGCAAGAACACTGGAGTGGGTTGCCACGCCCTCCTCCAGGGGATCTTCCCGACTCAGAGATCGAACCCGTGTCTCCTGAATTGGCAGCCAGATTCTTTACCACTGATCCACCTGGGAAGCCCCAACACAATGCTTAGCAGGCCATAAATAATATTGGTTCTTTTAAAAAAATATCTTATTGAAGTATAGTTGATTTACAACATTGTATTAATTAATTACTTCTGTACAACAAAGTGATATATATCTAGTATATATACCAGTTTTGTGTGTGTGCGTGTACAATATATATATATATATAAATATGTATATATTCTTTTCCATTATGGTTTATCACAAGATATTGCAAACAGTTCCCTGTGCTATACAGTAGGACTTTTTTGTTTATAATTTTGGTTCTTATTCATTCTTCCCTCTGCAAATTTAATCTTTTCTATCCATCTATTTTTAATTTTTAATAGATTCTATTGCCTATTGAATTGTTAGAAACCCTACTCTTAGCTGTCTCTTTCCTGTATCTTTAATCTCTCCCTTTCTAACTAGCTGCCCCCCTTTATGGACAGGCATTTTCAAGTGCTTCTCGTCATTTAAATAATCTTGCTTTTATTCCTACTTCTCTTCTAAATGTCCTCCTTTTCTTCAAAGGTTGAGAGCAGTGTCCCTTAACTCCCTGCTGCCTTCAACTCCTCAACTCTGGGCAATGGCACCTGCCTCCTCTTGCTCCATCTTCCCTTCCGACTTCATTAAAACCGTTTTGGCCGAGTTTACGAACGACCCCCTGCATCTCTACTCCAACAGCCTCTTTTCAATCCTCATCCTGTTCAGACTCTGATCTCATTACCTTCCCTTTCAACTCCGCTTCTTTTCTGAAACATCATATTTGAATTTGCAGCTCCTGACCTAGTTAGGATAACATCAGGCTAGAACACTAATGCAAGCTGTGGCTCCTCCCTCCCTCAGTCTCCACCATCCACCTACTACCAAATTGTGATGACTCTTTCGGAAAACTAATTCTCAAATCCGGAGAGTCTACTCCAACCTTTCTTGCCAGAGCTCAGACTCGTCTCAAACCTCACCTGGACACTCAGCAGCCCCTTGATGGCAACTGGCTTTCAGACTCCCCCTGTTTTGGTTACTCCCCATATCGCTGCCCAAGTGAAGTCTCCCAAATACACTCATCTGTTTCTCTCATTCTCCTCCTAGAGAGTGTTCAGGGCTCCCCCTTGCCTCTCTGAAGTTCCGCTGTGAAACGGGACCGTAAGAGTCAGCTCCAAGTTCACTGCTGTCCTCAAGCCCTCCTGCACCACACCCTGTGGTCTGAAGCATCAAACGCCCCACAACTTCTTGTTTCTGCACAGGCTCTCTGACCAAAAAACAATTTCACCCTTTCTCATCTGGAACCTGTCTACTCTCCCTTTAAAACCCCAGCTCAAATACAACCTCTTCTGAAAAAGCCTTCTCGGCTTCTCCTGGGCTGTTTGGCTCTCTATTCCTGTATTGCCTTATTCTTACCTCTTAAAAGCCATTAACAATTTGTCTCCGACTCTTCCACTCAGCTTACCTTCCTCACTAGACCATGAGCTCTTTGAAGAAAGAAAGATCTTATTCAACTGGGTATTCCCAGTACCCGTTCAGTTTCTTATTTAATAAACGTTTGTTGCAGGAGTGTAAGCAGAGGATACGGTTCAAAAAATGACAGAAATAAACAAGAAGAGAATAAAATTGTGGTGAGAATACATTACATCTTGTCCACAGTGGGTAAAGATAAGGTGGTTGTTGTTGTATTGTTTTAGTTGCTAAATTGTGTCTGACTCTTTGTGACCCTATGGACTGTAGCCCAACAGGCTCCTCTGTCCATGGGATTCTCCAGTCAAGAATACTGGAGTGGGTTGCCATTTCTTCCTCCAGTGGATCTTTCCAACCCGGGAACGAACTCCCCAAGTGGCCTGCGTCTCCTGCTTCGCAAGTGGATTCTTTACCACTGAGCCACCTGGGAAGCCCCAAAAGATGATACCCTATAGAAAAGGACAGGAGATAAGGATGCTTCATTAGTGCTCAGAATAACCCACATTCCAACCCATCAACCCATTTCTTTCCACTGTCAACGCAGGAATAAAATCCATAAAAGGTGCTTATGTCTGTATTCTCTTCTCTCTGATTTCAGGCTTGTGGGTACCACTTTCTCCCAAGACCAGTTGTCCAAACGATCACTGTATCATCATCAGAACAGGTATACCAGATGCCAAAGGCTCAGCGCCTAAATTAAATTGGACTGTTGCTAAGCGATATCAGGCTTCAGAGAGAAGAGTCTGAAGAGTCCAAACTGGCACCAGCACTGAGCTCAGGTGCAGGAGGCATCCAGATGTACTGAGGATGATCACACTAGGGCCGGAAAGAAAACAGGTGAGATCATTTAAAGCCAGTCTCAGAAATCCTCTCATCTCACCTTCCGTTGGGCAAATACTCTAAGAAAAGAGTCCTGCTGTCCCTGCTAACCTGTTCCTGCTTCATGACAAGCCATAATCGATCATTCAGCTTGGGGTTAGCTAACTGCTAAATAAAGCCATCAGCCCAGCCTTCTTCACCTGGGATTTTCCTTTTTCAGACAAACAGCAGGGACACTCATGTGCATGCAAAAGAGCAGCCAGGATGGACCAGAAATTAACAGTCTCTATTGACTGTTGCCAACTGAATTCAAACAGAAGGGAACAACCTCAGCCAAGATGAAGAAAGACATCAAAAGGCCAAATTATAGAGACTTGAATTCTAACAGGACTTGCTTAGCTCTCTCTTGGAAGTAGCAGTCTTCCTCAAGTTCTTTGATTTCTACCTTACAGAAATTTATTTAGCCACTGGTTCAGCTGGAGCAGAACTAACTCTTCCTTCAAGATAATCTATGAGGAGAGAAGGGATATTATAGTTATCAGGAGTAGGTATAATGCCAACTTTCATTCAGTATTTTCTTTGACTTAAATGTCAAGGAAACTTGGCAGTGGGTTCACATACCAAAACCTAAAGGAAAGACAGTAGGTGTCAAGGAAAGTAATCCAGTCTGCCTCTCTGTTCTCAACTCCTTAAACTAGTTTTGCATGGGTGTCCATATTTTAAGGAATTCCTTACACCCTCACCTGCAGAGAAAGAGAACTAATGACAGCTGATGGGAAAGGCTATGAGAAAAAACACGGCATTGAAAATTTAGAGTAGCATCCACAATAGAGAGAACGATATCACGGTATCTAAGAATGGAAGGCAATGGCACCCCACTCCAGTACTCTTGCCTGGAAAATCTCATGGACGGAGGAGCCCGGTGGGCTGCAGTCCATGGGTTCGCTAAGCATTGGACACGACTGAGCGACTTCACTTTCACTTTTCACTTTCATGCATTGGAGGAGGAAATGGCAACCCACTCCAGCGTTCTTGCCTGGAGAATCCCAGAGACAGAGGAGCCTGGTGGGCTGCCGTCTCTGGGGTCGCACAGAGTTGGACACGACTGAAGTGACTTAGCAGCAGCAGCAGCAGCAGCACAGTATTTAAAGATAGAACATTGGTTGATGCCCAGTCTCCATCACTTCCTGTCGATGTGCTCTCCGACATCATGTCTGTATGTCCCAGTAACTATAAAATGTGGATGAAAATGCATTCCACATGAAGTTCTCATGATGATTCAATAAAATAACATAAGTGCTCTGTGAGCAATACCACACACTACAATGATATTTTAGTAGTAATAAAATAAAAAGAGGGCTTCCCTTGTGACTCAGTAGGTCGTGTCTGCCTGCAATGTGGGAGACCTGGGTTCAACCCCGAGGTTGGGAAGATCCCCTAGAGAAGGAAACGGCAACCTTGAACTGAGGAGTTCAAGTTTTGTACCTTGTACTCTGTACTTCTGTTTACTGTCTATACTCATGGGATGGTGACGTCAACCTCACCAGAAAAGGGGAAATTTTCAGATAAAGACTTTCTATCAGTTCTCTACTTCCAAACAAGTTGAGGAACCTGTTCTGAGGATTCAATTAAATAAAGACTTGAGCATGAAAAGCTCAGGGTCCCAGGATAGAAGTCTGGGAAAAACCTAAGATGAAGCAATGATAGAAACAGTCATGTTTGGCTCCCATGACTGTGGGGCTGACATGAGGAATCAAGTTCAGTTCTAAGCATAATGCAGCTGGGAGGTCTGAGTGACAGACAGAGGCTTTATATCTGGGAGGCCACACTTTGAACCTGATGGTTGTAAAAGAAGTCCTGACTTGAGTTCATCTTTTTTTCCCTTTTGCTCCAAGATGCATAAAATATTTCCCTATCAATTTCCTTGGCTTCAAAGCCAGGCCAAAGAAACTGAACTGAACCAGACAGACAAGAAGAAAGAATGCAAAGAGAAAACACACATGGATGCCCGATTAGAGTAAAATGAAGGAACCTGGCTTCTGCTTTTCTCTTAATGGACTGTCAATCCTTAGTTTCCCCAGGTATTTGAACACACATCTGTATGGCACATGTCGATGCTCTCAATTGCTCTCTGCATCAGAGATGAAGATACCTTTTTATAGTCACTGCAGGGAATATTCTTTGACTAGTAAGCCTGCTTAGTTCTGGCGGGAAAGATCAGCCTCTACAAGGCTAGCGGGCAGGAAGAAGAGCTCCTTCCTGAGTCACACTGTCCCATCCCTCACTCCTTTGAAGTCGGAACTGACTCAACCACAGTCTGCACAATTATCCAGTTATGACTGATGGATGTGTCAAAACAGCATTTTAGAGGTTAAGAGACAATGAACTGTATAAACATTCAATGCATATGGCAAAAGAGGTCATAAATACCCCATTAAACACAAACATGTGTGTGGGAAGGGACAAGTCTTTTGAATTGTCTTTCATTTACACATCTGCCCAATCAACCTTGTCTTATTAACTGGTCCCCTTAATATGCACTGTTGGGTTTTTCTTTCCCCTCCTAAAGAATGGTTGGATGGCTTCCCAGATAGCTTAGGAGTAAAGAATCCGCCTGCCAGTGCAGGAGCTACAGGAGTGGCGGATTTGATTCCTGGGTCAGGAAGATCCCCTGGAGGAGGAAATAGCTGCCCACTCCAGTATTCTTGCCTGAAAAAGTCCGTGAACAGCAGAGTCTGGTGAGCTATAGTCCATAGGGTCGAAAAGAGTCGGACATGACTGCGTGACTAAGCAAAGAGTGGTTATGGGCAAAGGAATATGCATTTTAATTGTTACTCAGGCTCCTGGGACTTTAGGAAGTAAGTCTAAATCAACCATGTCTAAACCAACAAAGCACTGTCTTCTCTGTGTTCTAACCAGAACAAGATGTACAATGTGGATATTCCTGCCACCTAAGCACTGTCACACCAGCAAAATACACACAAGCTTCCCTGAGCACTCAAGGAAAGTTCAGCCGACCATAACTCTCTCTCTCTCTCTTTTTTTTTAATGAGATCTCCAAGGAGAACTGGACAAAGTCTCTAAAAGGCTGGAATCAAAGCCAATGCCCACGCCTCAAAAAAAAGTTATGGGAGGGGAAATACTGTGCTCCCCTAGAATTCAGTTAACTGGAAGTTCTGCTAACAAGCCCAAGCGAGCCTGTGGACAAGGTTCCTTTCTGGCTTCTGTCCACCCCTCCTCAAAGCAGCTCTTCCTCAAGCCCAGGCTTCTCTTGAGGATGCCTTCTTATCTGATTAAACGGAATATTATGCGAAAGATTCAGCCACCCCGGCACTGGCTGTGTGGGTGTGCTGGATAAAATCTTCATGAAAACGCCATCACAGGTCATTTGTTTAATTTCAATTCTGCACAGTGTAAAAATAGAACGAGCTGCCGTGAAGGGTTGAGGCTTGACAGCTTCAATGAGAAGCCTCCAACAGCACAAAAACCACACTGTTCTGCCGGATCGCCTGCTTGTTCCCTGTGCCAGAGGAGCAGGGGGAAGAGAAAAGCCCCGAAAGTGAGGTACAGCTTTCACGCTCCTCTGCTCTTTATCCCCTTTTCACCCTTTCTTGCACCTCTCTGCATCTTCCTGTTACTCCGTCTGTTCCCTCTCTCTCCTCCCACTTGGCTGGCTTCCTCTCTTAGCCGACCCGCCCGCCCGTCCCTCCTTCATCATCTCTATGTGTCATTTCTTTTTCCCCTCTCGTGTGCTCTACTCCCTCACACGCACTGCCTACCTGCAGGTACACCAGGACTCACAAACTTTTCTAGGAATTGCCCTCCGAACCCGTTCCNCTCTCCTCCCACTTGGCTGGCTTCCTCTCTTAGCCGACCCGCCCGCCCGTCCCTCCTTCATCATCTCTATGTGTCATTTCTTTTTCCCCTCTCGTGTGCTCTACTCCCTCACACGCACTGCCTACCTGCAGGTACACCAGGACTCACAAACTTTTCTAGGAATTGCCCTCCGAACCCGTTCCCATCTTTATCCCCTTTCCACCAAGCCCCAGACACTGAAAATGGAACTTCAGAGATCAGTTAGATCAGGTGACAAGAGCTTCAGGGGCTGCCTTTTTTCATATTCCCTCATCTAGCCAAATACGTTTATTATTCATGGAGCTTAGCAGCTACCAGCAGGTGGGCAGGCAGGAGGTACCTCACTAGCCTTGTGTTCTAGACAAGTCAATTTTCAATTTTATGAAGATTTTAAAAATAAATAAATAAATGCCCAAGTCGCACTCTCCAATGGTGATCCCTGCAGCCCACAGCCACCTCCACATCAACCTTAACACAATCTCAACTCAGAAAGGGAAACTTCTCCTTAACCAGGGGCTCCAGAGCTGCACCTACAGCCCACATGGTTGCTGAGACCAGAGAGTGAGGCCTCCTGCTTCATTCATCCTTGCTGAGGTCTCAGAAAGGCTCCACTATCTGACCTGGTTTCAAACCAAAGGGTTAGGTAGTTTCAAGTCTGTTCAAAGGCTGATGAAAGCAATGCAGTGGAGCTCATTTTCTGCCCAGAATGGACCTCCTTGCCTATGGAGCCATCTTCCTCTACTGTGGATCACCAGTAACTTCCTCTGTACAGACAGAACTTCACTGCTGCTTTGAGGAAAGTCTATCAGAAAAGGTGGTTAACAGACCACTAAGCCACAAATTCATCAACGTCAACCCAGTCCAGAGAAGCACCTAAACTGTTTTTATTGTTATCTCACAGATCTGTGCTCGAGTCCAAGGCCAAGTGTTCTCCTAGCTAAAGAGCTCTATTTTCACACCCCCCAAATGAGGCTTCAATAAATCAGGAGGACCCTCATAAGAGCATGTCTCTATTCAGGATCCCATTTCCTAAAACACCCACCCCGCCTTTGGTGTAAGACTGCTTCCGCCCTCTTGCCTCTTACTGGCCAGGCTCCTCTGAGAGGCAGATGCACAATGTGTACCCACCAGGTACGAAGCAGAGTGACACCAGGGCACCGCTGAGCAGCCAGAGTCTTGAATCCACAAAAATAAGGGGCATGTGGCACCCAGTGGTGTTTCTGCTTTGTGCGTGTGAGAGTTCTGTACCAAACGAATGAAATGATGATTTTAACACAATTTAAAGAATAATCATGTCTAGGGCAGAAAATGAAATGCGGTTCCTGATGTATCAATCCACAGGTGCATAAGGGGGTAAGGAGGGGAAGAAAGAAAGGCTCCTCATCAAGATGAAAGGAGCATGAAAATCAAAACAGAGTAGAACCACAGCAGGCGCCTCAAGAGAAAGCACCCTCTCAGCCGGGGCAATCGGAATGGGTGGTAATTCCAAATAAAATTGTAAACAGCAGCCCAACAGCACAAACAGCTGAAAATAACATGCCGCTTGCATGAAAGCAGCAGTGGAAACAGAGCAGTGGGAACACCTCTGGACACAGCTGCAGCCCTGCACTGGTGGTTTCAGTTATGGGTGTACACACTACAGACGTGTCTGACCGAGAGCCCTGACCCAGGAGTCAACAGTGAGCCGATCTGTGAAGACATAACGTGACTGCAATGGTCCAAAAGCAAAGGCTGGAAGGTGGTGGCAGGGACCTCCTTTATCTGCCATATCCTTATACAGATATGATTTCATTCAAGGCCTATGATCCATGATCCCTGAACGCAGATGAGCAAAAAACCAAATAAGGTGCTCACATTTGGGGATGAGGTCACTTGGGGTTCTGAAGGAGCACCCCAGCTTGGCTAGGTATTGATCAGTTACTCATAATGGTTTCTTTCCAACATGAACACCAAAGCCCGGCCTCAAATCTCCAAAACCTAGCAGCCTTTGAGTGTGGACCCAGGAAACCGGAACTTCCCAGCTTCCACCAGAGACCCTGGATCTCCTAAACAGCCATGATGCCAGCAGAGCTCTGGGCCCAAGGCGCGAGCTGAGGATGAGCTCTTCAGAGCAAGTGACAAAGTATAGGAACCCAGGGGAGGGGCCCCAGGCAAAGGCTATGACCTCACCAATGTCCTTACTATATACCATCCAGGGCAGGTGGTTCAATCATAAGAAGCAGTGAAGGCAACATGGACAGGGACATCCGGGATGAACAAGGAACATGATCTTCAAGTACTAAACAGAGGCAGAGGTACCACTGAACAGGCAGAATCAACATAACCCTCAGCCAGAGCACAAGATTCAATTTCTCACACAACAGACCCAAGTCTCTACTTTGCCCTCTACCCTTCTTAATGCTGTTTAATGAAAGAGAGAGGGGGGGGGACAGGTCACATTTGAACAGTGTGTACCCCCTGCTCTGAGAGCACCTGCTCCACAACGAGCCTTGAGATCAGAGGAGGGGCAAAGAGGGGCATTTTGGGGTAAGGACAGAAATGCAGCATTTTCAACTTGTTTCCAATATCGGTTTCCTGAAAGAGACAGCCCAGTCGAGATACTTTCCTCCTGAAAAGCCCCCCAGCTGAGGGCTCCTCATCCCTAAGGCAACCTTTTCTAGCTCCTGATGAGCTCCTGTGATGAGCCCACGTGGGCACCAGCAGCGGAGACAGCTCAGCACTCTGCGCAAATCTCTGTCCTCACCAGAGGGGTGGGAGTTACATCTGTTGCTGTCATGAAAACATTTCATTATTTTTTCACAAGTCTTTACCCCCACCCCCACTCCGGATAAAACTAGGGATTTTCGAAGTATACGTGATGGGCACAATCCTCCCACCCTATCGATCTCNAGTTACATCTGTTGCTGTCATGAAAACATTTCATTATTTTTTCACAAGTCTTTACCCCCACCCCCACTCCGGATAAAACTAGGGATTTTCGAAGTATACGTGATGGGCACAATCCTCCCACCCTATCGATCTCCAATGCTGGGTGTGTGATGGAGTCACCTCTCTCCGCCATTCTGAGATCCACCAGCATTCAGACCCAGGAGCACGCTCTCAGCTGCTGGTTCCTACGTGGCCTTGGAGCCTAGGGACCAGGCTAAGGAACTTTGAGGGGAATGAAGTTTCTCCAGGCATGAGGTCAGTTGATGGGTGCCAACAAGTTGTTTGGTCTCTAACAACTTCATTTCCATGGCCATGCTTTCTCATCCCTTCATCCACTTCTTAAGAATAATTTCATTTCTTTTAGAATGGGACTCCTAGGTGCATCCCTAGGTCTAAACCAGGAATTCCTCCAATTACTAGACCTTCCACCTCCGCGCTAGGAGGACATTTGGAAAGGCAGAGCCTCTCCCTAGTCTTACTAGGTACCACTGGATAAACCTCATGATGTTCATTCTGCCTTTCTTTCAAATCTTGGACTTCCACCACACCAGGGGGACAGGCACAGACTGATGGGGGTGGCCAGGTGGGGTCAGGGAAGCACTGCTCAGAACAAAGAAAGCCAGTGCCCCCAGTTCAAACTTTTGCCAGAAAGCTGGAGAGAAGCAGACACAACCCCCAAGCCCACAGCCCTGCCCTCGCCACTCGCCTAAGCACATCTCCAGAACTGAATGGAGAATGAAGCCAGTTTGCCATCTCTGCAGATTCTTGAGCAAGTGCAGTTGTTTCTAGCGCTTTAGGGACGCCGAATCTCAAGTATGGACCCCACAGCCGGGCCACCATCCATGCTAATACCTTTACTGTACCCTCCGGTAACCTTGAGGTCGCTCTAAGAAAATTCAGATGAGAAAGGCACCCCGCCCCCACCCCATGTTCCCACAGCCTCCAGGTTCCCGGGATCCCTGCACATCATCCCTCCTCTCCTCTCCCACGATCCCAGGCATTCAGGTGCGCTCCTCCCGCGGGGTTCAGGAAGGTTAGGAAGTTCTTACCTGGCTCGGCTGAGAGATACACTCATGTGGCCAGGCGCGCGGGTCAGCGGCGTCCAGGGCAGGCACACGGGCTGCCGGCCACCGCTCAGCACATCTCCCGGGGAGTCCTGCTCGGCGAACCGCAGAGCCAGTCCCACCTGGGGGTGGAGGAGCGCGGAGCCCGAGGACGCGGAGCCCGGCTGGGCCGAGGGGCACGGGGCACCGGGGCGGGCGGCCGTCTGCGCGGGGGTGGGGGTGCAGGGGCGCCCGGGGAGGAAGCGGAACCCCCTCCCCCTCGGCGCGCCGCGAGCCTCCCGCTGGCTCGGCGTCTACTTGTTACCGCACCGCCTTCCCGCTTTCTATAAATATAGATTTGCCCCCTCCCGGCGCTGTGCGCCGCTCTCCGAGTCGTCCCCGACTCTACCTCCGTGGTTTCCGCTCCTCTCTCCCTCCGCCCCTCCCCCGCCTTCCCCAGGCAAAGCCAGCCGCCTGCCTGGATTCTCCCGCTGTTGCCTCTCTCCAGCATTTAGCACTGCAGTGTAACTCGGGGACACGCGACCAGACAGTTCCTTTAAAACCAGACCATCAAGTTTAGTGCGGAAACCGACCCCAGAAGCGCAGCTCCCTGTGGCTGGGAGGAGATATTTAGCCACCTGGAAGCCAGATCTCCGCGTTTCAGGCAAAACTGTGACCAGGCAGGAGAGGAAGGCGGATGGCAGAGAGACGCGAGTCCACAGGTGACCTCTCCAGGATGGGGCAGAATCCAGATGGGTGGTGTGGAAGTCTGGGGCCTGCAAAGCAGGACAGGACCTGAGCTGTCATCGGGTTCAAAGCCCTAGCTTCCCAGGTGAGAAAACGGAAGCTCAGAGAGGTGCGTGAACTGGCTCAGGATCACAGCTGGCTAGGGAAGTGGGGACTTTAGTTAACGCGCTTGTCAGGGCATCCACGTTTCTCTACCTACTAAGAACAGTCTGGGTGTGGAGTGGCCCCGGAGGAACAGTGCCCTTCTCCTTCACTAACTCTTGCCCAGGGCACCCCTGTCTCTGGGGAGGTCACCTGAGCTCGGGGCGGGGAGGCGG
>SJYX01019488.1:48028-67609 GCA_006410675.1 Oreotragus oreotragus
AGCCCGCCAGGCTCCTCTGGCCATGGGATTTCCCAGGCAAGAATACTGGAGCAGGTTGCCATTTCCTTCTTTAAGGGATCTTCCCAACCCAGGGATTGAACCCTGCATCTTGGGCATCTCCTGCATTGCAGACAGATTCTTTTTTGTTGTTTGTTTGTTTAGGTCCCCTTTCGTTTCTTGCAGCAATGCGTCATAGTCGTTAAGTGTAGAAGTCTTCTACCCACTTGCTTGCTTAAATTTTGCCTGAGTATTTTATTCTTTATCATGGTCTTGTAAATGGAACTTTTATTTTTTATGAGGTTTATTTATTTAGTTTTTGGCTGCTCTGGGTCTTCACTGCTGCCCTTGAAGGGCTTTCTCTAGTTGTGGCATGTGGGGGGTACTCTCTAGTCGCAGGGTGTGGCTTCTCTTGTTGCCGAGCATGGGCTCCAGGTGGGCTTCAGCAGTGGCGCACAGGCTTCGTTTCGCCACAGCATGTGGGATCTTCCTGGAACAGGAATCAGACCATGTCTGCTGGACCACCAGCGTGTGCGTACACGAGTGCCAGCTAAGTCGCTTTAGTCCTGTCTGACTCTTTGCAGTCCTACGGACAGTAGCTTGTCAGGCTTCTCCATCCATGGGATTCTCCAGGCAAGAATACTGGAGTGGGTTGCCATGCCCTCCTCCAGGGGATCTTCCTGACTCAGGGACTGAACCCATGTTTTCCTGTGGCTCCTGCGTTGCAGGCGGATGCAGACAGATTCTTTACCACGAGCCACCTGGGAAGCTGTCTGGTACATAGTAAGTGCTAAATATATGTTAATTACCTCCCTTCCTTTTTGAAACTGCTCACAATTTGTTTTTACCTGGAAGCATTCCCACCACATCTCAGTCGCTCATGATCTCACTCATTCTTTAGTTATACCAATTTTGTTTCATTTAAATACATTTACATTTTTCTCACATTCCCTCATTTATTTAGCAAAAATTTCTTGAGCCCTTCTGTGCTGCCAGGCACTGTGCTCTGCTCTGACATGCATGTATTTCTTTTGAATGATTTTAAGTTCCCAGGATCTGGGAATGTGTTTTAATCTTTCCCCACCTTCTATAGATATAGTCAGAGTCAGAGAATCATTGAGTGAGAAGGAGGCCTAAAGATTTTATTGGTCAACGTTCTAATTTTACAGCCCAGAGCAGATAATTGAATTATACACAATTTTTTTGGAGTTTGTGTAAAAATCTATTTGACCAAAATGTTTTTGTTTTGGGGGAGGATTTATGCACATTTTGGAGCTTCCCTAGTGGCTCAGCGGTGAAGAATCTGCCTGCAATGCAGGAGATGCAGTTTCGATCCCTGGGTCAGGAAGATCCCCTGGAGGAGGAAATGGCAACCTGCTCCAGCATTCTTGCCGTGAAAATCCCATGGACAAAGGAGCCTAGCTGGGCTATAGTCCATGGGGTCACAAAAAATCGGGCTCGACTGATGCTACTGAGCAGCATACACATTTTAAAGCTAATGATGGTGGTGTCTTGCCTCCTTATCAAGTGCCCTTTGAACTATGCAAACTGTTCCAGAAACACACCAGTTCTTGCCAGTTGTTCCATGAACACTAATTCCTTGGACTGTTAATAGGTGACACTCCAACAGAGGGTTCTGTGGTCAAAAGTGTTTGAAAAATAATGGGTTAAAGAAAGTAAACCATGTTTTATTTTCTTCTTTTTTTCCTGCAAGACTTTTCAGAACCTTTATTATGTTTATGGGCTTCCCAGGTGGCGCTAGTGGTAAAGAACCCGCCTGCCAATGCAGGAGTGGTAAGAGAGGCAGCTTTGGTCCCTGGGTCAGGAAGATCCCCTGGAGGAGGGCATGGCAACCCACTCCAGTATTCTTGCCTGGAGAATCCCATGGTCAGAGGAGCCTGGTGGGCTACCGTCTATAGGGTCGTAAAGAGTCGGACACGACTGAAGCAACTTAGCACATTATGTTTATGCGCATATGAATTCCCGAGGGATATAGAGCAACTCTCTTGTTCAATGCATCCCTTTCTCATAAAGGAATCAGGAAACCCTTTCTCATAAAGCTTTTGGGGAACCAGGGATCAAAGACACAGATTTAGGGAAGATGCTGAACCCTGGAAATGCAGCCAACCAATATGACTGACACGTTTGTGTAACCTCCAGGGAGGAGTCTAGTGTTAACACATGCTGAGTATTCATTCATTCAGTCCGCTTTCAAGGTCTAGAACTTGTCTCACAGATGCAGTTCTCAGATGAAGGGGGCACATGTCGCCATGGGTCCTCTCCTCCCTGAGCAACTTGCTTGGCTTGGGGAGCAGGACAGACTCATCACAGCTATCAAGACCCAGTTCTTCCTTCCTGACTGATTCAAGCAAGTTTCCAAGGTACTTGGGCTGTAGAGCAGAGGTCCCCTACCTCCAAGATCTCATGCCCAATGATCTGAGGTGAAGCTGATGTAAAAATAATAGAAATGAAGTGCACAATAAATGTAACGAGTTTGAATCCTTCTGAAACCATCCTCCACCCCAACCCATGGAAAAATTGTCTTCCACATAATAGTCCGTAGTGCTAAAGGTTGGGGGCTGCTGCTGTAGAACACAGTGGTTGTGAATATGGGCTTTTGAGCTAGACAGTCCTCGGCATCAGTCCCATCTCTGATTCTCACTAGCTGTTGGATATTTATTAGGCAAGCTGCTGAACCTCTTAAGCCTCAGCTCTTTCATTTATGAAATTAGCATAATAATCTGCATGGAAATATGGCACTCAAACCCCTGGCACAGTGCCTGACACAGAAAAAGCACCTCAAAGCTCTGGCGCCATTACTAACAGTGACGTGGTGGATGGTAGGGTGGTCGCGGCACCTCGTTGTCCACAGATAGCACAGTGATGCAGCTGAGTTGCTGAACCGCAAAGCTCAGTCCATCTCCTTGCCCCTCTCTGCCCACTGGGTTATGTCCCCATCAAAAGTCACACCATCAACTGCCCTGCTCCTTCCAGAGCTGGGAGGAGTCAAGTGGTAGATGCTTTCTGAGCAAACTTAGAAGCAAGCTAAAAAAAAAAAAGGCTATTAATCACTAATATAATAAAAGTGAGTGCTAGTTGCTCAGTCATGTCCGACTCTTTGTGACCCCATGGACTGTAGCCCACCAGGCTCTTCTGTCCTTGGAATTTTCCAGGCAAGAATACTGGAGAGGGTTGCCATTTTCTCCTCTAGGGGATTTTACCAACCCAGGGATCAAACTCCAGGTCTCCCACATCAGGGGCAGATTCTTTACTGTCTCAGTCACCAGGGAAGCCCAATATAATAAAAGGCTTTCTTTAATTGAGCAGCTGCTAAACTAGGTGATTTCTATTTCTATTCATCATTTATTTGTATCTATAAGTGTCTGTGCTCCTTACAACCACTTGAAGAGGAAGGTGTCCACCTCCCCACTGTAAAAATAAAAAACTAAGGTTCAGAAAGTTTATGGGGCAAGAGGCCAAATTCATCCAATGACAAAAGGAACAACTACCAGCTCAGGGAGTATAGGCACATTGTGTATATTTGTTACAAGAGCACATGTTACAGGATGTAACTGCGCTGGGACTGTTTCTCTCTTTTTATAGAAGGGGCAGTTGTGGAACAGAGGTTAATTAATGGCCAATTAAGTAAGAAATGGAGCCAAGAAAATTCATTTCTCAATTGTTTGCCCTTAAGGGCTCACTCGCTGGACTCTGCCTGTCAGCCCATTATATGTGAAGAACACAAGACTCCCACTAGACCACGAGAAGGAACTGTTTATCATGGTAATCATCTCACAATATATGTAAGATGAGTCATTCTGCTGTGCACGTTAAGCTTATACAGCGCTGTGTGTCAATCATAGCTCAGTAAGACTAGAAAAATGAATAAAAGAGCTATGGTATCAGCAGATCAGAGAGGATTCTTTATATAAACAGAGAAATGAAGATATAATTTCTTCCCACTGGTAGCGGGAACCCAGGCATGTGGAACCAGGACACTGAATTAATGCTTCCTCTTTCCCTTTCACGCTCACGCAAAAAATCCTTTCAGACTCCTCCGTTCCCATCTTTTCCTTCATCCCTAGCAAGAGACCCATGCCCCAGGTGAATGTGTGACTTCTTCCATTCTCAGTTTTCATAATAACCTGTAATTCATTCTTTGGCTCTGCTCCTGACGGGGTCAAGTCAAAGCACCAGACACCGTTTGGCTGCAGCCTTAGCTGAGTAAAAGGCTGATTCCGATTCCTCCAGGAGGTCAGGGCCCTCTAGGCAGCCATGGCCAGCACCAACTCCTGGAAGAAAACATAACCAGGCAATTTTTTTCAAGGGGATTTTGACAGAAACAAAGCTGATATGAGAGAAAAGGCAAGAGGGGAGAGGAGAGAAAAGCTTTGCTATTTCCTCAGGCAAACTATAACAAGAAGCTTCTGCAATAAAAATTGCACCTACATGGCTGAGATTGGAGGGGACAAATACACCTAAAGTCCATGTTCTCTCATCAGAGGAGGCCACTGTGTCTGTGGTTTTTAGAAATATCCGCTGTGTGGCAGTGGGGTTGTATGTATTAAGGGCTGTAACAGCAGCATTTTATAATAACTGCTACAACACATCAGATTTTGTACTGAGTGCTGCCAATATAGGGGCTTCGCAGGTGGCACAGTTGGTAAAGAATCCACCTGCCAGTTCAGGAGATGCAGAAGACCAAGGTTTGATCCCTGGGTTGGGAAGGTCCCCTGGAGAAGGGCGTGGCAACTCACTCCAGTATTCTTGCCTGGAAAATCCCATGGACAGAGAGGAACCCTGTGGGCTACAGTCTCTGCACTCGCAAAGAGTTGGACATGACTGAGTGACTGAGTATGCATGCAATCTCTCAATATAAGATTTCCTGCCATCTGGGACTTGCCTGGCGGTCCAGTGGTTGGGACTTTGCTTTCCAGTGCAGGAGGTGGGTTCAATCCCTGGTCGGATCAAAACAAAGCAAAAACAAAAACCATAAATCAGAAGCAATATTATAACAAAAACAATAAAGACACACAAAAAAAGATTTGCTTTCATCCTTACAGTAATTTTGTGAAGTTAGTTTCATTATCCCCACTTTATACAAGAAGACACTGAGTTTTACCAAGGTTAAGCACCTTGACCAAAGCCACAGCATTATTTGATGCTGTCAACAGATTTGGGGATACCCCCAAGGAATATAAAACTTTTTTTAATCCTTTATCTGTGACAAATAATCACCTCAACTACCTCACATTTAAAACATATTCTTACTGGATAGCAAATCTTGTGAAGTCTGTCAAACATTTCCCCCAGTGAAGAAACTGAGGCTCAAAGAGGGGAAGGAAGTCTATTAAAATCAAGTAAGCAGACACACAAATACCCAGCAGTCCCACTCCCGGGCATATACCTGGAGAAAACCATAATTACAAAAGATACATGCGCGGCAGTGTTCATTGTAGCATGAATTACAGTGGCCAGCACATGGAAGCAACCTAAACATCCATCAGCAGAGGAATGGATAAAGATGGGGCACATATATACACTGGAATATTACTCAGCCATGAAAAGGACTGAAACTGTGCCACTTGCAGAGACGTGGATGGACCCAGAGACTGCCATACAGAGTGAAGTAAGTCAGAAAGAGAAAAACAAATATCATACATTAACACATATATGTGGAATCTAGAAAAATGGTGCAGATGAACCTATTCACAAAGCAGAACTAGAAACACAGACTTAGAGAACAAATGTATGAACACCAAGGGGAGAGAAGTGGGGTGAGATGAATTGGGAGACTGGAATTGCCATATATACTATGTATAAAATAGATAACTAATGAGAACCTGCTGTATGGCACAGGGAACTCTACTCAATGCTCTGTGGTGACAAAGAGGGGATATATGTATACCTGTGGCTGACTCATTTTGCTATACAGCAGAAACTAACACAAGATTGTAAAGCAACTAAACTCCCATTAAAAAAAAAAAAAAAAACAGGTAGGAAATGACATTAGTTGGGTCTTGAATTTTAAGCTTATTCTACCACCGAGTCACCCTAGCAAACAGAGACTTTCCAGATTTGGGGATCCTGATACCCCAAGAATCAGAAAACATGCCAACTCTCCCACAGTGCCCCTGCAAGATTCCCATGGCCAACCCAGTCACCAAGAACAGCAAATGCAAAAGGGGAAAATAAAGCCACAGAAGAATCCCTGGGATTTCCAGTCTCTAGGCAGGGCTTCCAGGAGCTGGAGCCTCTCTATTTCTGTCTCTCACAGACCTTCAGTCCAAATGTTCAGTTTTTCCTGGGTAGAAAAAAAAATACGCGAGATTACAGATCATAACAATAAAAGCATACCCTTACATAGCGCGTACAAATCTCAGCCACTGTTAAAGGGGATTTACGTTTTAATTACTCGTTGAATGAGGAGTCATGCTATGAGGTTAGGGATATTATTATCTCCA
Organism: Oreotragus oreotragus; assembly: GCA_006410675.1. Lineage (NCBI taxonomy): Eukaryota > Metazoa > Chordata > Mammalia > Artiodactyla > Bovidae > Oreotragus > Oreotragus oreotragus. The sequence continues at coordinate 54,490 of SJYX01019488.1, forward strand.
TCTTGTAAATGAGGAAAATAAGGCCCAGAGAGGTGAGGGAATTTGTGCAAGATGACGTTACCAGGAAGGGCAGAGATAGGATTTAAACCCCTCAGGAGGTCTGGTGCGAAAGTCCAAGTGCAAAGGAGCTGGTGGCTACCTGAGACATCATTAGCTGCTCCAATGAGGTCCTCTGGGCACTAGCTCACCAGCATAGATAATAAGGGAGACCCCAAGGGTAAGCGCCTGCATCTGTGGGAGAGATGCTTTGGGGTCGTCTTTCCCCCTCCTGTAAGCTGGTCTTCACCCATAGGCAGTTGGTGGATTCCTCTGCCCATCTCCCTGCCAGAGTCACCAGCTGCCCCTTGTCAGCCCAGCACAAAGGGAAGCCAGATTGTTTGGGGGGTGGCGTAACCGAGCCTCTACCTCCGCTTGCCAAGCAGGAGACTTTTCTCCCCCTCCCCCTTCTCCTGGAAGCACCCATCTGGCCTCTGTCACTAGTCCATGTGTGCTTTGAAAAGCCTGCTTTCAAGGGAGGGCAATGGGAACCACGCCTGTTAATCCAATCAGGCGCATTTTCCCTGATTGTGAACATCGCCCAACCCTGCAGGATCCGCTGTAACCCACGGCTCCACCAAGAATCCCGAGAGAGATGGACATCTCGGTCTCTCTTGGGGGCACTTTTGACCTCAGGGGTTTTAGGATGACTTCCTCCATTCTCTCTTCCCTCTCTGGACATTTTGACACATTGTTGAAAAACAGAGGCAAGAGGATACGGATGGGGTATGCAGAGTGGCATAATATGAAGTGGTGGGTAAATAAATGCCTAGAGCCCAGGAAACCAAGTTCGCTGGAAATATAAACTGTTTGAACTTGGGAAAATAAGTTCCCTTCTTCAGGCCTCACTTTTCTCATCTATAAAATGGTAAGAGTTGAATTAGACAGATCCTTTCCAGTTGTGTGAAATGGAAAGACTCCTCTAAGGGACACTTTTTATTTGTATTTATTTTTAATCTTTTTTGTTATTTACTTGGCTGTTCCAGGTTTTAGTTTCAGCATGCATGATCTAGTTCCCGATCAGGCATTGAACCGAGACCCCTGCATTGTGAGTGCATTGGGAGTGTGGCGTCTTGGCTGTTGGACCATCAGGGAAGTCCCTAAGGGGCACTTTTTATCTGTTTATTTTTTTTGAACTCTTTTATTTTTATTGGGGTAGAGCTGATTAACAATGTTGTGGTAGTTTCAGGTGAACAGGGAAGGGACTCAGTCATACGTATACATGTATCCATTCTCCCCTGAACTCCCCTCCCATCCAGGCTGCCACATAACACTGAGCAGAGTTCCCTGTGCTATACAATAAGTCCTTGTTGTTATATCCATTTTAAATACCGCAGTGTGTACATGGCCATCCCAGACTCTCTATCCCTTCCTAAAGTGTTAGTCACTCAGTCGTATCTGACTCTTTTGCAACCCTTAGGACTGTTGCCCGCCAGGATCCTCTGTCCATGGAATTCTCCAGGCAAGGATACAGGAATGGGTTGCTGTTCCCTTCTCCAGGGGATCTTTCTGATCCAGGGACTGAACCTGGGTCTCCCGCACTGCAGACAGATACTTTACCATCTGAGCCACCAGGGAAGTCCCATCCTCCCCTAAGAGGCAGTTTTTAAAGAAGAGAATGGGAAATGTTGCCCTGCTTCTGCCCCAGGGGCGTCTCCTCAAACACTGAGCTCTTGTCCTCTAAGACTCCATCCATGCTGCACACAGTAGGGGTGGACAGACTGCTTGGCCACAGTTCTTGATCCTGAAGAAATGACTGCAGGGCTTCCCATGGACTTCAAGCAGCAAGTGCTGGGAGTCTGGGTTCTGAGAAATATCCTATCCCAGGCTCACTGATTCTCTCAGCTGAGCCTTCGTGGCTGCCAATCTTCTAAGATCTTTAGATCTTTATTCGCCTCCTAACTTCACTCTCCTCTTCTGATCAATACAGAGAAAAAAACCTGATGGGCCCTTCCTGGGTACAGGCAAGTAGCTAATCAGAAATCTGGTTAATTAGCTTTGCAACATGAAGTGTCTCACAGAGAAAATCTTATCAGGTTCCTCAGCGATGTCAGGCTTTCTCCCTGAAAGGCAGTGGCTACCGAGTACTGCAGCAGCTCAGATATTTTATCGTTAAAAGGCTTTTTCTGGCTCTAATTTCTTCTAGCCTGAAAGAAATGAGACCAGGCTGAAAAGAAAACTACATTAGTGCATGTGAAGCAAAAAGCAGAATGAGGAGACCAACGGTGGGAGCTGAGTCTTGACTGGGCAGCTTCCAACAGTACTAGGTATAGCACCAACACCTATGAGCAATCAGCAAAGGCTTTTAGTAGTGAGGGCTGGGGATGACATGCCCTGTCCTTTGTCCAAGTCCTATTACTCATGCTCTGCCACCAGGTGCTTAGCCTAAGGACAGGGGCCACCAGAACTGGAGTTTGGCTGCAGGACATTGCAAACAAAGAGGCTGGAGACCTGTGCTTGGGGATCAACATGGCAGCAGATAAAGTTCATCCAGGCAGATGGCATGTGACATCTGGAGGAGGTGGTGACAGGCACCATGCAGGGATCCAAGCAGGGAGGTCCCCAAACAAGTGATGCTCTGAAAAGAGGAGAACAAGAACAGCAACAGGGAGGTCTGTGGGGTGCCCAGCTCCTGGATCCCTCTTCAGAAAGGGCTCAGTTCAGTTCAGTCGTGTCTGACTCTGCAACCCCATGGACTGCAGCACACCAGGCCTCCCTGTCCATCACCAAGTCCCAGAGCTTACTCAAACTCATGTCCATTGAGTCGGTGATGCCATCTCACTATCTCATCCTCTGTCATCCCCTTCTCCTCCTGCCATCAGTCTTTCCCAGCAGCAGGGTCTTTTCCAATGAGTCAGTTTTTCCCATCAGGTGGCCAATGTATTGCAGTTTCAGCTTCAACATCAGTCCTTCCAATGAATATTTAGGACTGATTTCCTTTAGGATTGACCAGTTTGATCTGCTTGCAGTCCAAGTGTTCAGAAAGGGCTGCTGCTGCTGCTAAGTCGCTTCAGTCGTGTCAGACTCTGTGTGACCCTGGAGACAGCAGCCCACTAGGCTCCTCTGTCCATGGGATTCTCCAGTCAAGAATACTGGAGTGGGTTGCCATTTCCTTCTCCAATGCATTAAAGTGAAAAGTGAAAGTTAAGTCTCTCAGTTGTGTCCGACTCTTAGCGACCCCATGGACTGTAGCCTACCAGGCTCCTCTGTCCATGGGATTTTCCAGGCAAGAGTACTGGAGTGGGGTGCCATTGCCTTCTCCACTCAGAAAGGGCTAGGGATAAGAAAAAAGATCCTAGCTCAGAAGACCTGGGTTCTGGGAAAATCACAAAGTCAGAACTGTTTACAGATGACTAAACCGAAGACTTCTCCAGTGGCTCAGTGGTAAAGAAGCTGTCTGCAATGCTGGCGATGTGGGTTCAATCCCTGAGTCAGGAAGATTCCCTGGGGATGGAAATGGACCTGGCAGGCACAGTCCATGCGTTCGCAAATGAGTCAGATACGACTTAACAACAATAACAAAAGTTTATATCTCCGGCACGTGGCAGAGCCAGGATGCAAACTCAGGCAGCCAGAATCCAGATCCTGGATACATCACCTTTCCACTGCTGCCTCCCAGAACAAGGCTGGAGCTACGTGTGCAGGCAGTTTAGGGGCCTGACGGGAACATGGGAGGTCATTACAGAGTCAATGCTGGAAAATGTTTACCGAATGACTATAAACCCTTACGTGAAGAGCCTCTCCTGTAGTTCCTACGGGAGGCTACAGACTCAGGAGGCACACCATAAGAACAGGGAAGTGAAACCTCAGTTCAGTAAAGAGACAGTCAGGAGAGCCTCTAGTCACTCTGATTTAACAGTCCAGGCTCAGTGATGAGTGCCGAAATAATGTACCAAGTGCAACCTCAGACCCAGAGTCAGTAATCCTGAGAAATTATGGGAAGTGAAGCCCTGAGCTCAACTGTAGTTTCCAGAAGGGCAGGAAAGAGGAATGGCAACCCACTCCAGTATCTTGCCTGAAGAATCCCATGGACAGAGGAGCCTGGCGGCCTACAGTTCATCGAGTTTCGAAGAGCTGACATGACTGAGCAACTAACCCACACACTTGGATAGACTCACTACGGACATTACTATAGATGTCAAAATACGCTTATTAAATCCTTGAGTGTATCTTTCATTCATTCAACAAACATTAATTGAGAATCTGCCGTGTGGGATAACAAGACAACAAAACATCTTTTTGTGCACCTCTATGTTCATTGCAGCCTTGTTTATAATAGCCAAGATATGGGAACAACCCACGTGTCTAGTGATTGATGAGTGGATAAAGGAGACGTGGTGTATATACATACAATGGAACATCACTCACCCATAAAAAAGATGAAACATTGCCATTTGGGACAACATGGGTGGACCTTGAGTGTGTTCTGCCAAGTGAAATAAGTCAGAATGGAAAAAACAAATACTGTTTCACTTAATGCGGAATCTAAAAAACAAAACAAATGAACAAACAAAACACAACAAGACTCACAGGTACAGAGAACAGACTGTGTTACCAGAGGGAGGGGGGTTGGGGAGTGGGCAAAATGGGTAAAGGGCATCAAGAGGCATAAACTTCCAGTTATAAAATAAATTGTTGGGGTGTAATCCACAGCATGGGGGTATAGTCAATAACATTGTACTGACTTTGGTGATAGACTTAACTGTGGTGCATTTATATACTTGCAAGCTATGTAAATGTTGAGTCACTATGTTGTACCTCTGAAACTAATATAATATTGTTTGTTAATTATACTTCAATTAAAAATAATCTTTTCTCTCACTGGGAAGAGTCAGAAAACAAACAAGTAAACAAAGAAAATTTCAGATAAGGGTAAGCGCTAAGAAGGAAATTAAGCACAGCCATGGCTAGAGAATGATAATGAGTGAATTGTTAGCAGGCTAATAATGATTAGCCAGAACGATGGGGAAGCTTCTCTACGGATATTTGAGCTGAGACTGAGGTGATGAAAAGGAGCCGGACATACAGACATCTGGGAGAAAGTTGTTTCGGGAAGAGACAACAGTAGGTGCAAAGTTCCAGATTCTTGAGCCAGGTTGGCATGCTTCAGAAACCAAAAGAAGGCCACGGTGTCTGACCTACGGCAGGGGAAGCGGATGTCTCAGGAGGTGAGTGGGGAAGCTGGAAGGCTGGCAAAGCTTTGTAGACTGCAGCCAGGAGATTTTGTCCTCAGTGAAATAGGAAGCAGTAGAAGAATGTGAGCAGGAGAATGACATGATTCAGTTACTTAGAACAATTATTTATTTTTGGCTGTGCTGGGTCTTTTGCTTTGTGCAGGCTTTCTCTAGTTGTGGGGAGCAAGGGCTTCTCATTGCAGTGGCTCCTCTCTTTGCAGAGCATGGGTTCTAGGCGTGTGGGCTTCAGTAGTTGAGGGGCACGGGCCTACTTGCTCTGAGGCATGTCGCATCCTCCCGGACCAGGGATCAACCTCATGCACTGGCAGGCAGATTCCCATCCACTGCGCCACCCGAGAAATCCCTCAAATTACTTTTTAAGAAAATGGCTCTGGCTGCTCTGTGGAGAGCAGTTTGGAAATAGGGTGGAGAGGACACTGGAAACTGAGAGACTCAATGCATTTGTTTAGAGGCGAGAAGGCGGTGGCTTGACCAGTAGTGGTCCCAGTAAAGAAGGTGCAGTGGGTCAGATTCAGAGTATATTTTGGAGAGAGAGATAAAACCTTTAGCTTTTGAGCAAATATAAATTTATTTGAGTTTTTTATAATTTTTTTGTTTAATGAGCTGAAGCTCCCTCAGGCAGAATTCTAAAGTAGCGCTGCTGGAGCTTTGGACTTGGCCTTCCGTTTGTCAGTATCATGCACCTCCCTTTAAGGTTATGACCAAGCACGGTTGCTTCTGCTATATAGTGTCTCCCTCATGACCATCCCAGTAACAGCGTAATTTGGCGCCCACGGTTGTGAACTGCAGCTCTGACTGCATATCACACACTTTCATTACAGCCAAACTCTAATCAACTCTGGCCAGGCTGATGGGGGATTTGTTTTTGTTTGTCACTCAGTCATGTCAGACTCTTGCTCCATGGACTATAGCCCACCAGGCTCCTCTCTCCATGGGATTTCCCAGGCAAGACTACTAGAGTGGGTTGCCATTTCCTCCCCCCGGGGATCTTCCCAATCCAGGGATCAAACCCGTGTCTCCTGCATTGCAGGTGGATTCTTTACCACTGAATTGCCAGGGAAGCCCACGGGGGATTAGATGGGCAGCACCTTTAGATGGGTTCAGCTGGTAAAGAATCTGCCTACAATGCAGGAGACCTGGCTTCTTCTAGGATCTCCTGTTTTTTTCCTGGGTTGGGAAGATCCCCTTGAGGAGGAAAAGGCTACTCACTCCAGTATTCTGGCCTGGAGAATTCCATGGAATGTATAGTCCATGGGGTCGCAAAGAGTTGGACACAACTGAATATAAAATATATAGTGTGTAATGTCTGTTGCAGAGGGGAATCCAGTACCCAGAGAGTATTTATGAGTCTCTGGCCCATTTTACCTTGTTTACAGTCTAATTGGGTTTCTTGATCATTCCCATGGCGTCTAAACTACAGATTTGGTTGGCCTAGTTCTTCCTAGACTGTGTACCATTTGCATACAGTATTTTTTTTCCTGCACCACCCACAAAAGCAGCCTGGATGCCTGTGGTTCTTTCATTAGCTGGGTACAGAAAATTTGGCTGTCACTAAGCCCACAAAGAATGGAGCTAGTTGCTGCAGTGAGAAAAAGGGCTTCCAGAAGATTTGAGGTGCTCCTTTTCCTCTCACTATGGCTGTGAGAGACTTCTAACAGGAAAAAAAGAAACTGTTGTGACGTTCTAAGATTATATAAGTGACCAGTCTTACACCAAGAAACTAACTTGTAATTTCATTGGAGTTTCAATTACTGAGTCTATCCTAGGAATCTGTTTCTCTTGCTGAGAATCTGGCATCTTTTATTGCCTTCATCCCCGCCACCCCCTCACCAAAAAAAGCAGCAGTTTACTCTGGAGACATAGAGTCATGTAGGATCATAATCCCAGCAGACAAACGGAAGGAGACAGCAGTGATAAATATTCTTGCTAAGAGAGCATAAAGGAAGTAAAAGCTCGTAGCAACTTGGGAGCACCAGGTGCTTAATAATAAAGGCAATGATAACGTGAATCCTTGGGCAGGCTGCAAGCACAGGTTTTAGTTACACGTGTCAAAACCTGAGTGTCAGGTCCTGGCTTTATTACTGTCATTTAGTAAGCTGTTGGTGTTTACTCCCAACACAGATGTTTTTCTCTGATGTCAGAAACACAAAGCTTTTTCTCTCTGATTTCCTGAAGTCTCTCAGTCTTGGGGCCCATACTCTTTTCCATTTTCTCCTAACCCGAGATTGCTGGATTCTTTTGCTGCAAAGAGAAAGGGAACTTGCTTTCCAGAAAGGCTAAAATATTCCATCTGTATTCATTGAGCTATTACGTCCTAGTCTGTCTGAGGGCATGGTATACAATTACCAAAATGAAGCTAGTAAAAAAAAAAAAGCCCTCTTTTCTTTTTAATTAAATATATTCAATAATAATAAATAAATACATAATATATTTGTATAATATATAATGTAATATACCTAAATATATTATAAAATAAATATATTATTAAATGGGCTTCCCTGGTGGCTCAGTGGTAAATAATCCACCTGCCAATGCAGGAAACACAGGTTTGATCCCTAGATCAGGAAGATTGCCTGGAGAAGGAAATGGCAATCTGCTCCAGTATTCTTGCCTGGGAAATCCCATGGACAGAGGAGCCTGGTGGACTACAGTCCATGGGGTCGCAAAGAGTCAGACACAGCTTTTCGACTAAAACAACAACATATGATTAAATATACTTACTACTAATAAATAAATTCATATATCTGTCAATAGTAAAAATAGCAACTGTTTTCTTTTTACCTCAACTCCATTTGTTGATCACAAGCCTGGAGAGTTAATAGAAGTGAGACAGCTCCCTCCAGGAACTGGCAATCCAGTTTGAGATAAACACACGACGATAGTTTAGGTATGAAATAAATTGTATGAGAACGAGGGAGCCTATGGGTTATGGGGTGATAGCGTTTGAGGTGAGTCCTGAGAGCGGGGGTGCGATAGGAAGTAGCGGAAGGAGACTGAGGAAGTGGATCAGGCATGGATGAGAAGGGAAATTGTCTTAGCTCTGGACCCTGTGCTACTAAGGACAGCTGAGCAGTCTTAGACTTATGGCTGTGGATGAAGAAAACTTCGGTGTAATTCACAAAAGGGTTGATGCCAGGAAAGTGTTCTCTTTCCTGGACAAAGAAATGTGAAATTCCAGGTGGATAGGTAAGAACGTTGAGTAAAAGAAAGCTTCACTATGATTCTAAGAGATGTGCTCATTTCCTGAGAATAACTAGAGTTCCAGGAATTAGAATCCCATTCACCGGCGGGGGGGGAGAGGGTTGGTGAGCATGGTAAGCATCCCTGTCAGGTGGGCTCACTCTAATGGGGGCCAACATTCTAATCTTGAAAAGAACATGGAGAATTATGCAGGGTAACAGACTTTAGAAATTAGTGGAAGGTCCAAAACAGCCTGGTTTGAGTCAAAGTAAGACATCCAAAGGGCTATTCCTCAGAGGTGTCCTGGCCTCCAGACTTAGGCAGCTCACATCAGATATTCATTTCTGTGTAGCAATATGTCTCCATGCCAAGCCTCACCAGGTGGTAAAGCTGAGCTGCTGGCATTTTTTTCTGCCCTGAACAGGCTCTAGGGCTTGTACATCTGCAGGCAGTGCCATGTGTGTGGCGTGCCAGAGAGGAGCACAGCAGGCAAAAGGAGACAAGGCAAACCTCTTCCTCTTCTGGCAATTTCTGACTGCATGCTCCAAGGGACTCTCGCTGCAGGATAGCAAAGGCTGATTGCTGCTGCTGCTGCCAAGTCGCTTCAGTCGTGTCCGACTCTGTGCGACCCCAGAGACAGCAGCCCATCAGACTCCCCCGTCCCTGGGATTCTCCACGCAAGAACACTGGAGTGGGTTGCCATTTCCTTCTCCAATGCATGAAAGTGAAAAGTGAAAGTGAAGTTGCTCAGTCGTGTCCAACTCCTAGCGACCCCATGGACTGCAGCTCACCAGGCTCCTCCATCCATGGGATTTTCCAGGCAAGAGTACTAGAGTGAGGTGTCATTGCCTTCTCCAAGGCTGGTTAGGACACACTATTTGAGACGTTATCAGTCTCCCAAGAGCAAAGCAGTAAGTGGCAAGAAAGAAGGAGAGTGTGAGAGAGAGGTCAAGTCTGCGCTACCAGAGGGTGAATATTGGTTGCAGTAGTGATGCCAGGAGACTGTTTTGGGTGAAACTTGAGGTGAGGAACAGAAGTCTGGGACTCCACCATATACTGAAGCTCTTGAAGGAGAACAAGGAGCGTTACAGGGGGTGGGGCAAAGTCACCAACATGGTCCCAAACTGGCAGCACCCCCTCGTTAATGTTAAAAGCAAAAGCAAATCTTTGCAAGAAAACTTCTCCAGTCTCCATGTTAAGCCCGCAGATGTTCCATCTATTATAGCAAACAGCGAGCTCACAAAGATCAACTAGAAAGAGAAGGTAAGCTACTGTTACTGAGATTTGGTTGGAATAGCATACAATACATTTAGAATCTTATGAATTACAGATATGAGATCTGTCAAATATACTCTCCCAATTTTTCTCACTTTTCCCTCCCCCTCCATGTCCACATGTCCATTCTGTATGTCTGCGTCTATTCCTGCCCTGCAAATAGGTTCATCTGTACCATTTTTCTAGATTCCATATGTATGCATAAATATACAATATTTGTTTTCCTCTTTCTGACTTACTTCACTCTGTATGACAGATTCTAGGTCTATCCACAAGACCATTATAATTTAAAGGCAGGTTTTAAAAACAACCTTATTGAGGTATCATTGACATAAGATAAACCATATATATTTTAAAACTACCTTTGATAATTTTGATATGTGGTAATATATGCATAGAAACTTAATCCACAATAAGGTGAACTCACCGGTCACCTTCAGAAGTTTCCTGGAGCCACTTTGTAATCCTTTCCTCCCACCCTTTCCTGCCTCCCCGTCCAACCGCAGCCCCAGGCAACCACAGGTCTGCCTCTGTCACTATAGATTAGTTTTCATTTTCTAGAATTTTATACGAAAGAAACCATATAGTACTTTACTTTTGTCTGGCTTCTTTTATTCTTTTTTAAGCTTTCTTTGATGAGAACCATTTTAAAATTCTTTATTGAATTTGTTGCCATATTGCTGTTTTAGTTTTTCTGGGGTTTTTTTTGGCCCCCAGGCATGTGGGATCTCAACTCCCCAACCAGAGATTGAGTCCACCACACCACCTGCACTGGAAAATGAAGTCAACCTCTGGACCACTGTGTACGTCCCCAGTTTCTCTCATTCTACTTAATTGTTTTGAGATTCATCCATATTTTTGTGTATACCGATAATTCAAAATCTCTGTTCCCAACTAGTAGTCCATAATCTAAGCATACCACTCTTTGTTTATCCATTCACCTATTGATGTTTATTTGGGATTGTTTCCGGTTTGGGGCTATTATAAGTAGAGCTATTCTGAATATTTATGTGAAAGTCTTTGAATGAAAGATATTTACCATTTCTCGAGTAAACACCTAGGGATGGAAGGCCTGTATCGTGACAGTTGTAAGTCGAACTGCTTCACAAGCTGCTACACTCTTTTCTAAAGTAGTGGGAGTTCCAGCCCCCTCAGTTTCCATCAGCACTTGGAATGGTAAGTCATTTACATTTCAGCCATTCTTAAAGGTGTAATCTCTCACTGTGGTTTTGAGGTTTTTTAAATTAATTAATTAGTTTCTTTGGCTGTGCCAGGTCTTAGTTGCTGCACATGAGATCTTCAGTTTCGGCATGTGGAGTCTTTCTGACGCGTGAACTCTTGGTTGTGGCATGCAGGATCAAACCCAAGCCACCTCCATCGGGAAGTGGGAGCCTTAGCCCCTGGACCACCGGGGACATCCCTCTCACTGTCATTTTGATTCAATTTCCCTAATGATTAGTAATTTGGCACAGTTTTTCATGTGTATATTTATCAGATACATATCTTCTTCGATGTGATGTCTGTTCAAATCTTTGGCTCATTTTTATACTGGGTTGTTTGTTTTTTATTATTGAGTTTTAAAATATTACTATTGACTGAATTGTGTCCCCACAAACTCATATGCTGAAGCACTAACCCCTTAACCCGCTACTTCACTGTATTTGGAAACAGAAGTTTTAGAGGTTAATTTGCGACTGTGAGCAGAGCGCGGGCGGCTGCGACGACACGCAGAGCGCTGCCTGGAGGAGCCACCCCACGCCCGAGGTCAGGGGCAGAAGTCGGGAAGACCACACGCCCGAGGGGCAGCGGCCGGGAGGAGCTACCCTACGTCCGCGGTCAGGGGCGGCGGCTGAAAGGAGTTATCCCGCGTCAGAGGTTAGGGGCGGCGGCCAAGAGTGCCAGGCTGCTATAGCGCAGGAGCAGCCGAGAGGCGCTACGGTGGCGGCCAGGAGGAGCTGCCCCACGCCCGAGGCCAGGGCGGCGGCCAGGAGGAGCGACCCCACGTCCAAGGAGCGGTGGCTGCGCGGGCGCCGGAGGGCCTAGAGGAGCTACTCCACGTTCAAGGCCGGGAGGGGCAGCGGTGAGGAGATACCCCTCGTCCAAGGTAAGGAGCAGCGGCTGCGCTTTGCTAGAGCAGCTGTGAAGAGATACCCCACGTCCAAGGTAAGAGAAACCCAAGTAAGATGGTAGGTGTTGCAAGAGGGCAGACACACTGAAACCATAATCACAGAAAACTAGTCAGTCTAATCACACTAGGCCCATAGCCTTGTCTAACTCAATGAAACTAAGCCATGCCCTGTGGGGCCACTCAAGACGGGTGGACATGGTGGAGAGGTCTGACACAATGCGGTCCTCTGGAGAATGGAATGGTAAACCACTTCAGTATTCTTGCCTTGAGAACCCCATGAACAGTATGAAAAGGCAAAATGATAGGATACTGAAAGAGGAACTCTCCAGGTCAGTAGGTGCCCAATATGCTACTGGAGATCAGTGGAGAAATAACTCCAGAAAGAATGAAGGGATGGAGCCAAAGCAAAAACAATACCCAGCTGTGGATGTGGCTGGTGATAGAAGCAAGGTCCGATGCTGTAAAGAGCAATATTGCACAGGAACCTGGAATGTCAGGTCCATGAATCAAGGCAAATTGGAAGTGGTCAAACAGGAGATGGCAAGAGTGAACGTTGACATTCTAGGAATCAGCAAACTAAAATGGACTGGAATACGTGAATTTAACTCAGATGACCATTATATCTACTACTGTGGGAAAGAATCCCTCAGAAGAAATGGAGTAGCCATCACGGTCAACAAAAGAGTCCAAAATGCAGTTCTTGGATGCAGTCTTTACAACGACAGAATGATCTCTGTTCGTCTCCAAGGCAAACCATTCAATATCACAGTAATCCAACCAGTAATGCTGAAGAAGCTGAATTTGAACGGTTCTATGAAGACCTACAAGACCTTTTAGAACTAACACCCCAAAAAAGATGTCGTTTTCATTAAAGGGGACTGGAATGCAAAAGTAGGAAGTCAAGAAACACCTGGAGTAACAGGTAATTTTGGCCTTGGAATGCGGAATGAAGCAGGGCAAAGACTAATAGGGTTTTGCCAAGAAAATGCACTGGTCATAGCAAACTCCTCTTCCAGCAACACAAGAGAAGACTCTACACATGGACATCACCAGATGGTCAACACCGAAATCAGATTGATTATATTCTTTGCAGCCAAAGATGGAGAAGCTCTATACAGTCAACAAAAACAAGACCAGGAACTGACTGTGGCTCAGATCATGAACTCCTTATTACCAAATTCAGACTTAAATTGAAGAAAGTAGGGAAAACCGCTAGACCATTCAGGTATGACCTAAATCAAATCCCTTATGATTATACAGTGGAAGTGAGAAATAGATTTAAGGGCCTAGATCTGATAGATAGAGT
>SJYX01019488.1:81170-101279 GCA_006410675.1 Oreotragus oreotragus
GTGGCTGCAGTCACCATCTGCAGTGATTTTGGAGCCCCCCAAAATAAAGTCTGACACTATTTCCACTGTTTCCCCATCTATTTCCCATGAAGTGATGGGACCAGATGCCATGGTCTTCGTTTTCTGAATGTTGAGCTTTAAGCCAACTTTTTCACTCTCCAGTTTCACTTTCATCAAGAGGCTTTTTAGTTCCTCTTCACTTTCTGCCATAAGGGTGGTGTCATGAGCATATCTGAGGTTATTGATATTTCTCCCGGCAATCTTGATTCCAGCTTGTGTTTCTTCTAGTCCAACATTTCTCATGATGTAGGCAATTGGAATTCAGCAAGTATGAACTGGAGATATACTATTTGGGGGTGGGGAAATCATAGAAACACAGAGATTGTCAAATCAAAGACAGATTTGCCATCAAGAAAGACTGTGACAATGGGGGAAAGAAGTAGAACCATATTTTGAGAAATAACAATGGCAAAGGAAACGGAGGAAAGATCAGAGAAGCAGGAAGCGTGTAAGAACAAAAAACCAACAGGGAAGTTTCATAGTAAGCCGTGAGCCATAGTGCTAAACAAGGTCAACTATGACAGAAGCTATAAAGTATCCACTGAATATGGCAGTTAGGCAATTCAAAACTCAGTAAGATCAGTTTCAGTGGAGTAGTAGAACAGAAGCCTGATGACATCAGTTGGAAGGCAGGAGGTGAAGCAAGACAAAGATGAATTTAAGGATCTGAATATGAGTAAAAGAAATTAAAGTCAGAACAGGTGCCAAGTGATTTTCCTCCTGGGTGGGAGTTAATGACAAGAGTGCAGCTTCCTGACAGTTGAACATATTAAACAAGATTAATTTGGTTTTAGAAACTTGGGGGTTGAGAAAATCCAGGTTGAAAAGAGCAGTGAGAATTGAAGGCTTAAAATAAGAAGACGTTAGTGCTCCATGTGTGAGCAAAGGAAATCATTGTCCTTGGCAACTACTGTATATGAAGTATGTGTTAGGGTGTGAAAGTGCAAGAGAGAAATATGACGTTCTTTGCTTCAGTTAATCATTTCCATGGGTGTGCTGACTGAATGAGATCTGAGCTGGATAAAAAACAGAGGATCCTGGTAGAACCTTGGAATTCAGTCCTGGCTGTGCACCAGAGAAGGAGCGTGCACACAGAAGTAGCGAGACCAGAGCAAATGATGCAGAGGGAACAGAATTGAGGACAAAGGAAGCAGTCTCTGATTTAGTGATTAGAAAGTAGCTGACACACTTTGAGAAAATATAGCTAGTGGTTCCTGGGCTCTAGAGCGCAGGCTCAGGAGTTGTGGTGCTCCGGTTTAGCTGCTGCAAGGCTTGTGGGATCTTCCCAGACCCGGGATGGAATCTGTGTCTCCTGTGTTGACAGGAGGATTCTTCACCACTGAGCCACCAAGGACGCCCTCTTGATGACTTCTATCCCCAAAACTTTTTGCTACATTGGTGTTATGGTCGGTGTGTTGGCAGTACGGAGATATTGTACATTTGGTAAATTAAGCACCCAAGAATTTAATATCTTTGAAAATGAGAAATGCTTTGTAAGTCATAATCATGTAACAGTTATGGACTCAGTAATAGTGTGAATTTTCCCCTAATAATAGTACTTATCTTACCACTTAAGGCAAAGAGATAGCTACTTTCCAGCCCAGATACACTTTCTCATGTGAGTTAAGCGACTCTCCTTTCTCAGTGTGTGCCTATTTAAATGATCCAATTCAGCTTTTATCTTTCTCCCGAAGAGCTAATCAAATATGTGGTAAAACCACTTAGAACAACATTATAAATTTCCTTTCTTCCTTATTTCCCTCTCCTTGGCTATAAAAAATCGGTACTCATCCAAAATCAAACAAACAACCCCCAAAATACTTCACCAGCAAGAAGAAAGGCTCTGTTTTCATTTCATTTTATAAAGACATTAATCCTATACTTAGAACATCTACCATGGGGGTGAGCCTGGACCCTGCATTTTGGTAGCAGGAGGAAGCAGAGTGTCTTCAGATGATCACAGTCTGAAATTAAGGTCTTGTTTTTATGAAATGGAAATGATCAAAAGGTGTCGTGGTCTACCAACTACAGATACTTGAGGACTTGAACAAGTGGAGAAGCACAGACCCTCAGGCTTGAAGGACTTCAAAGTTTAGCTAGTCAACTACCTGTCCAATATTTGTATCCTTTCCACAGCATTTCTGCCAAGTGATGGGGGATTCACTAGCTCCTGAGGATAACTTAGTTCAGTTAGTTAGTTCAGTTTTGTCCGACTCTTTGCGACCCCATGGACTGCAGCACGCCAGGCTTCCCTGTCCATCACCAACTCCCAGAGCTTGCTCAAACTCATGCCACTGAGTCAGTGATGCCATCCAACCACCTCAGGTTCTATAACTAAGAGCTCACTGACGCACATAGAAACACATATTATGTCACTGGCTTTTGAGAAAAGAAGTGAAATGGTGCAGACATGACGGTCCTTGTCCCCCATTTGCTCTGCTCTGCCTGTCTTTTGTCTGTGGGAAAACTTTAGCCAAAGAATAAGTTTAACTGTAGAAAGGAAAAAATACTGAAACAAATGAAAGTAGTCAAAGGAGGCCAAATAATAATTGTTTTTAGTCATTAGGCACAAACAAAGACCTCTAGTTCCTTCTCAAAGGCTGTAGATATTCTGCGTCATGTCCTGTGAGCTGTCTCACAGGTATTGAAACCCCCACCAGGTGGAGAAGTTAGCTACGTGATGATCAGACTGTAGCCAGGACATTAGCTGCCACAATTTCAAGAATCGGCCTCAAGAAAATGGGAACAAACTGACCCTGGGACTGCACATTAACTGTACTTAAAACAATTGAGATGATGCTGATCAGACCATCGAGGACCAATTTTAAGATGATGGTCACAGCTAACTCTTGTTTCTACTATTGTATCCCGCTCCCTTCCCCTATAAAAGCTCTTGTTTACTGATGGCCCGGGGTGGGGAAAAGGGGGGAATTGGCCTTTGGACAGGCCTCTGTCCCACCCCACCAACCCCCCCTACCTGCATCCCACCTTCACTCCCCACCTCTGGTTGCCAGCATCCAAAATAAAACAAACTTTCCTTTCCACCAACCTGGACTCTTTATTGGCTTTCGAGCAGTGAACAGGCTGACCCAACTTTTAGTTACAGAAGAAGGTTTCTTGCAAGGTCAACCAGGAAGGAGACAGAAGACAAGACTCTCAAATCTTTCTCCTTAATCCAGAGTTCTGGGAGAAAATTAAGGGGTGAGGGTAATTTCAAACTTAAAAGCTGATTGGCTAGTCTTGAATTAGTCCTATAAGCTACTCCTGCTGCTGGAAACCAGATTTTCTTTATTGAAGGACTTCTTGTTTCATAAAGGGCTCTGATGGCAACACTTCAATTCTTTGAGTTTGGTGAAATGAAGATTCTTGATTCCTGAGTCTTCCTAGAGACATGGGTTCCTGCCTTGCACATGCACAGTGCTGATTCTGTAAAGTAACTCTAGGTTTGACCAATCAGCCTATTTAAGGAGACAAAGTCAGTTTAAAGAGGCTGGTCATTTTTATGTGCTCTTTGGCAGCGAAGAGTGTTCTGGGAGCAGTGTCAAAGGGCCAAGGACTGATCCAGTGTACTGTCCTGGACAGATTGCAACCCAGCAACATGTCACTGTGGGTGACTGGCCTAGCCGACCCAGCCTGGAGACCCCCCTCCACTAACCTGTCAATCAGTCATTTCAGTTACTCAGTCGTGTCTGACTCTGCAACCCCATGGACTGCAGCACACCGGGGCTCCCTGTCCATCAGCAACTCCCAGAGTTTACTCAAACTCATGTACATTGAATCAGTGATACCATCCAACCATCTCATCCTCTTTGTCCCTTTCTCCTCCCGCCTTCAATCTTTCCCAGCATCAGGGTCTTTTCCAGTGAGTCAGTTCTTCACATCAGGTGGCAAAAGTATTGGAGTTTCAGCTTCAGCATCAGTCCTTCCAATGAATATTCAGGACTGATTTCCTTTAGGATGGACTGGTTGGATCTCCTTGCAGTCCAAGGGACTCTCAAGAGTCTTCTCCAACACCACAGTTCAAAAGCATCAATTCTTCGGCACTCAGCTTTCTTTATAGTCCAACTCTCACTTGACTACTGGAAAAACCATAGCTTTGACTAGATGGACCTTTGTTGGCAAAATAATATCTCCACTTTTTAATATGCTGTCTAGCTTGGTCATTGGAGAAGGCAATGGCACTCCACTCCAGTACTCTTGCCTGGAAAATCCCATGGATGGAGGAGCCTGGTGGGCTGCAGTCTATGGGGTCGCTAAGGGTCAGACACGACTGAGCGACTTCCCTTTCACTTTTCACTGTCATGCACTGGAGAAGGAAATGGCAACTCACTCCAGTGTTCTTCCCTGGAGAATCCCAGGGACGGGGGAGCCTGGTGGGCTGCCGTCTATGGGGTTGCACAGAGTCGGACATGACTTAGCAGCAGCTTGGTCATAACTTTTCTTCCAAGGAGTAAGCGTCTTTTAATTTCCTGGCTACAGTCACCATCTGCAGTGATTTTGGAGTCCCCCAAAGTAAAGTCTGACACTGTTTCCACTGTTTCCCCATCTCTAATCATAAGTACTGGTGTAGTCTCTTATACACATCTCTGTTAGGGTTTCGAACATTGGTGTTGGCTCTCTCTTGATCCCAGGAATTCAAGCAGAAGCTGGGTACCCATATTTCAGGGCAGAAATATAGACAGGCTTCCAAATAAGGAAGAAGTAGCATTGGATGAGCTCTCCAAACTCAATAGTTTGTTGTTTCAGATTTTTGGATGAGGAGGAACATGTGTCACAAGGCTGAAGAGCAACTGAGGAGCAGATGAGTTTGGAAGAAGCTAATTAGTGTCAAATATATACAGCAGTACACAGTGTTAATTTGCTTTTCATAGATGCTTTGTTGCCCTGGATACTTTGCAAAATTAGATAAATAAAAACCATGAAATAATGACTTTGCTTATGAAAAGGATGCCTTTCAAACACTTTCATTGCAGACCAAAAAGGTTCAAATTCACACATGGTTTCTAATTTAAGAGCAGAGAGTGGGTTTCTTAGAAAATAAGAACCACTAGGTAGTAATATTCTCCTATAAATGAGAATCAAATCATCATAGCGGTGAGCCCATAAAGTCTCAGGATATCCTTGGGAGGTTCGAGAAAATGAATTATTACAGCCTAATCGACATTATGGAAGGAAACATAATATGAATCTTTTAAAAGCGAAATAAAGGTTCCAAAATATTTTAAATGAGTCACAAATAATAAATTTTTTTTAGCTACAAAGTGAATTTTTGAATCTAAAGTGGGAATACATATGTTTTGTACAAAATTAAATCTTCGTGTCTGTGATTATAAGAAGTCCTTAATAGAGCTGTGAGCCCAGCAATACTGTATCCTTAGTGAGTGTAACTAATAGAGCTGAAGGATGAGGAAGGTTCTAAGTGAGATATTTCCCCTCTGATACTGTATCATCAGATTCCCAAACATGCATGTTGATGCCTGTGACAGCCCATTGCAGAGCCCACCATGCGGTCTCAGAAAAGGAAAGTTAATATCAAATGAAAACATTTGCCCTCTCTACTCTGAAGACTTTCATTCAGCCTCTTGAAAAAGAACCAGTTTTTTTTATAGATCTCATGATAGACTTTTCTCCCAACTTTTGCTTGGCCCCTTTCAGTTCTTGTAATTGTTTGGTTTCGAGATTCACAGTGGACACAAAGACAAAGACAGATGGTGTGTGCCGTGTGTCCTTTCGCCCCTCCAGCCAAATAATAAAACTGACTTGACAATGCCCAGTATGTGGGTCTATCTGAAAACCAAACAGCCCTTCTATGGCTGTGGCTCGTGGGACTCAAAAGCCCAATTTGACAATGGTCATTGAGAGCCTTTGTTCTCAGTGCTCAGGGACCACTCCTGGGCTTTAGAGCTGGAGGTGATCATACAGGTCACACAGACCAGTAGCTTCCAAAACTGCCTCTGTTTCAGAGTCCCTGGAGCAGCGTTAAAGAAAAATTCACACCATTGAGCTTATACCAGATCAGGTGGAGTTGAGTTCTCAGGAGTGGGTCTGACAGTTATCCCCTGGTGAGTCTGGTTTGGGGATCACTGATCTGGTCTTACATCTTTACTTAATAGAGGTCTGGAGAGATGGGATTTTGTGTCATGGAGAAATTTAGATTTAATAGAATTAAATGACTTGTCCAAGTGTTGGTTAGTGGCAGAACTAGGGCCAGAACCCGTATTTGCTTGATTCCAATTTTCTTTTCATACCACCATCTACTCCTATGGCCAACATCACTAGAAAGCACATAATTTCTACCCATTTGTGAATAAAAGAAGTGTACACAAAGACACACACACACACACACACACACACTCCAGACCTTTCTTTGGCTTTTTGATCACCTTTGACATGCATTTATCCAATTCAATCCCTCAACATTTTAATCATCTCCTTGACAGAATTCACTGAGCTCCACCTTTGGCTGTCTAACTCAGCCTCCTCTTAAGACTTTGAAGGCATTGTTTCCACTCGTTTTCTGCTAAGACTGTTATTCATGGTGGGGCTGGGTTTTACCTTGTCTCACCACATTTTGTCCTCTCCTGCCTTCAAGTCTAGGGTTGTTTAGGTCACCTATATTCATCTCCAAGTGATTTGTCTTTTTCCTTATTATTTCCACATCTTCATCTGTTTGCTTTGAGCTTTGAATTATTTCTTCCACCTGATTTTGTGATTCCCTAACCTGATTCTCCAGTGGGACCTTCTTCCCTCAATTCTCCTGCTGAAAATTTTAGTCCCTAAATGCTTAGCTCTTAAATACATATTTATATTCTCTCTAAGGAATTGACTCATGTGATTACAGAGGCTGAGAGATTAATACAAGATCAGCAGCTGACTGTTGGAGGCCCAAAAATAGCGATGGTGTGGCTCCAGTCTGGTTTGAGAGTCTGATGACCAAACCATGTGTAAATTATCGTCTGAGTCTGAAGACAGGAGAAGACCGCTGTGCTGGATCAGAGAGATTCTCTCTCACTCAGCCTTTTATTCCATTCCTGTCTTCAAAGTGTTGGATGGCCTCACCCATATCGGGGAGGGCAACATACTTTCAGTTCAGTTCAGTCGCTCAGTCGTGTCTGACTCTTTGCGAACCCATGAATTGCAGCGTGCCAGGCCTCCCTGTTCATCTCCATCTCCTGGAGTTCACTCAGACTCATGTCCATCGAGTCCATGATGCCATCCAGGCATTTCATCCTCGGTCGTCCCCTTCTCCTCCTGACCCCAATCCCTCCCAGCATCAGAGTCTTTTCCAATGAATCAACTCTTTGCATGAGGTGGCCAAAGTACTGGAGTTTCACCTTTAGCATCATTCCTTCCAAAGAAACCTCAGGGCTGATCTTCTTCAGAATGGACTGGTTGGCTCTCCTTGCGGTCCAAGGGACTCTCAAGAGTCTTCTCCAGCACCACAGTTCAAAAGCATCAATTCTTCGGCACTCAGCCTTCTTCACAGTCCAACTCTAACATCCATAAATGACTACAAGAAAAACCATAGCCTTGACTAGACGGACCTTAGTTGGCAAAGTAATGTCTCTGCTTTTGAATATACTATCTAGGTTGGTCATAACTTTTCTTCCAAGGAGTAAGCGTCTTCTAATTTCATGGCTGCAGTCACCATCTGCAGTGATTTTGGAGTCCCCCAAAATAAAGTCTGACACTGTTTCCACTGTTTCCCCATCTCTAATCATAAGTACTGGTGTAGACACACACAGAAGGAATGTTTAACCAAGTATCTGGGCACCCAGTGGTCCAGTCAAAATTGACACATACAGTTGGCAAGTTCACCTCGTGTAGTTGTACCCATATACAGCTCCTGAGCTGACACTCAATCTCCGAAAAAAGACAACAACAAGGTAGTGATTCTGCCTTGCAGGATACAACTCTCCCAAGTACAGCTGGGCACTCATCCACCCCTTCTTCAGGACAGCTTACCCCCTAACCTCCTGCCTGTCACTTTGTCGTCATTGTTTAGTCGCTCAGTCATGTCCAACTCTTTGAAAACCTATGGACTGTAGCCCACCAGGCTCTTCTGTCCATGGAATTCTCCAGGCAAGGATACTAGAGTGGGTAGCCATTTCCTTCTCCTGGGGATCTTCCTGACCCAAGGATCAAACCCTCATCTCTTGCATTTGTGGGCAGATTCTTTATCACTGAGCCTCCAGGGAAGCCCAACTGTCACTTTACCAAGGATGAAATTAGAGCCTGTCTACAGCCATGTTTTTAAAGAACTAGATTCATTCACTGTAGCTAGTGCAAGGAGTAGATACGTTGTTAGTATTCAAGGTAAATGCAGCAGCCAGTGATAGTACAGTTTACCAAGTCACCATGCCTCCACTTCAAATACAAGATGTCACCCTTCAGCTGTTACTCCATAAGGACCTCTTTAATGGATCCTAATTAATTACCAACTTTTACAGTCATCTGTCTGACTATGATCCCTTCCTTGTCTCTGGAGCTCCCCTAACTGACAGCGACAGTGGATGAGGTCAGTGTTGGATGACCTCTGCGCTGTTGTGGGGGTGGTCAGGAGAAGCAGTGGTAGTTCCACCATGGACCGTGGGTTCTGGCCCCTGAGTGTGTGTCAGTATCAGTGCAAGTCTCTAGCACCGCCTCCACCCCACTTTGCCTCCTCAGTCCTTCCAACATGTTTACAGCCAAGTCACTGTCACAATTCTGCTTTCACATTTTTGTTACTAATCATTCCATTCGAAATAACCAGAAACCTTTCTCTTTCCCTGGCCGGAAACTGACTGATGTATTCAGGTAGTGAGACTTACAGGAAAGAGTTTATATACAGATATAAACACATATAGTGAGCTTGACTGTAAGTTAGGAAAAAATAGAAAAATCTTCATATGCCGTCAAACAGAGCAGCGACTCTTTTAAGCCCTGCATGGTAACAGTTGGGGTTCTCAAGTGGTGCTAGTGGTAAAGAGCCTGCCTGCCAATGCTGGAGACTTAAGAGATGCAAGTTCAATCCTTGGATCGGGAAGATCCCCTGGAGGAGGGCATGGCAACCTACTCCAGTATTCTTGCCAGGAGAATCCCATGGACAGGGGAGCCTTGTGGGCTATGGTCCATAGGGTCACAAAGAGTAGGACATGACTGATGCGACTTAACATGTATGGTAGCAATTCCTCCAAGAGCTGATTCTTTCCCCATGGCTCAGTCCAAGGTAACTGCACCTTGCAGAGGCAGCTATGCAGCTTTCAGGGGCTGCTTTTTCCCTGCTCTGTTCTCTACCCTCCCTCCCTCATGGGGTGACTGCCCTGTCCCTCACAGAAGCCAGTCAGGGTGAGACCTTAAGCTTGCCACGAGCTTGCACCCAACAAAACAGTGAGAGAGCAGAAAATATAGTGTCTGTTGTCTACACTCATGATATGATTGGTTAATACCCCAATGACTTTCAGTGCGTGGTCATCTCCTAGGCACTTTCTTCCTAAGCATTTAATCTCCAATTTGAAACTACAGTTTTTTCCCATTGAAGGCATTTTAGGCATCAGGCAGAGGCTTTTCATCGGTGCACCCCCAGGGATGCTGTGGTGCCGGGGTCCTGCCCCGGTGGATCCAGGGAGTTCGAAGGGGAGACGGCATAAGTGAGGAAAACTTATTTATTTAGAAATATAAAAGAGATTAAGAAGAAATAGTATAGTAGGAAAATTTAGTGGAGAAAAGAGGCTGAATAACTTGGTTTATGGGGAAAGCCAATAAAATTTCAGGACAAGAAGCTTGCACCATCTACGTTAGGCCACCGGCGCTCGTTTGAATAGTGGAGGGTACCCCGCCTTGGGCTCCTTCTCTCACAGGACTTAAAAACCAGGGCAAGTAAGTAGATGTGGTGAGCCTCCCCACTTCAGATGGAAATTCAGCCAGAAAAGGAGAAGGAGGGAGAGGGAAAAAGAGAGGAAGGGAGAGGGTGAAAGAGAGAGAGAGAGAGACGGGGGAAACCAGATTTCCAAGAAACTAGTTCGAGAGATTAGTCTGAGAAACTGGTCCATTCTTTATTGTCCAAAAACGTCTTTTATACTTTTTATTGTACATAGAGATCAATGGATAATACAAAATTATGCATTGTCAACAGCCCTGACTCTTATCGAGACCAGGCTTTCTCTCTGCATACCTAGTTGCATACATAAGTCTTAGGTGATTTACATCATCTTCTGGCCAGAAGGCCAATTCACATTTTATAGCCCTTTTCTGATAAGGGCAATAGTGTTGTTCTTCCCAAAGTCTGGTGCCACTCTCAGAAAGCACTAAATAAAGTTACATTCTTACATAGCAAAAATACAACATTTTATAACAAGAAAGTGGAGTACAGTGATTTATAACAAAGAGAAAATTAATTAACTCAAAAGTCTAGTATTGCTAACATCAAAACTACTATATTCTTATTTCTGCATCCCAATTACATTGATTTATATCCTCCCAGGTGCCTAAAAGATAAAGGATATGGAGGCCTGCTGGCAAAATTAACTCAACAAACTCTTCACCAAACTAATTCTTAACTCTAAAAGGATCTATATCTTTAAGATGTTTTAAGCTTCATGCCTTTCATGGTTGGGGGCTGTAAACAATCCACAAATTGTAAAGTCGGGCAGACTGGTCAGATAAGTTAGAAAGCCATCAGAGGGGTTTAAGCCAAGACATTCTCTTTATATGCAGGAGACTGTTAACTGGAGCCCTAAGTTAATTCCTTTTAGAGGCCGAAGAGTGGAAAGCACAGTACAATAAGGCAGGCAGACTCTGGTTTTGGGGGGTAAATGTTCAGGAAAACCCAGGGAGAACCCCTGAAGCCTGACTTACCTTGCCCATCAGGCCTCTCCACATGACCTTGTCATGGGTGGGATCTCCTGTGCTGGCTCCCAGCACTGTGGCTCACAGTACTGGCTGAGCCAGCTCTGAGGCTCACCTTGAGAGGTCTCAACAGCGTGACTGCTTTTGTGGGGGATAGAGGGCATGATACTCCTAGAAGGCTGGAAATATGCAGATGGAGCCCCTTTCTGATTCATTCATTAACTTGTGAGAAATAAAATTACCACTCATCACATAAAGCAGGCACTGTGCCAGGCACTTTTTGTTTTGAATATTCAAGATTATATGCAACCCTATTTAATACATTTCTAACACAAAGACTCTTGTCTTCATTATTTTGATTTCATTTCTTAGGCTCCTGCATTATTTCTACTTGTAATAATGAAGCTTCTCACAAAGCTGTATTCTACATGCTCTCTTGGTTAAAGACAATGTATGGCATAACCAATACAATATTGTAAAGTAATTAGCCTCCAATTAAAATACATAAATTTATATTTAAAAAGATATTCCTGTAGGAAAATCAGTTCACCAAGAAAATAAGGCACTACTTAGTAATCAGAGAATATTCATGAGTCATCCTTCATGTGTCTTTATTTAAGACAAAGGCTAAAACATCAGGAAGCCTCCATAAGAAGCTTCTCCATCAGAGGACATTCAGAATGAAAATCACAATCAGAGAAACTAACCAATCTGATCACATGGACCACAGCCTTGTCTAACTCAATGAAACTATGAGCCATGCCCTGTANACATCAGGAAGCCTCCATAAGAAGCTTCTCCATCAGAGGACATTCAGAATGAAAATCACAATCAGAGAAACTAACCAATCTGATCACATGGACCACAGCCTTGTCTAACTCAATGAAACTATGAGCCATGCCCTGTAGGCCCATCCAAGACATGGGTGGAGAGTTCATGGGTCATGGTGGAGATTTCTGACAAAACGTGGACCACTGGAGAAGGGAATGGCAAACCGCTTCAGTACTCTTGCCTTGAGAACCCCATGAACAGTATGAAAAGGCAAAAAGACAGGGCACTGAAAGATGAACTCCCCAGGTTGGGAGGTGCCCAACATGCAACTGGAGAAGAGTGCAGAAATAACTCCAGAAAGAATGAAGAGACAGAGCCAAAGCAAAAACAACACCCAGCTGTAGATGTGACTGGTGGTGGAAGTAAAATCCGAGGCTGCAAAGAGCAATATTGCATAGGAACCTGGAATGTTAGGTCCATGAATCAAGGCAAATAGGAAGTGGTCAATTAGGACATGGCAAGAGTGAACATCAACATTCTAGGAATCAGTGAACTAAAATGGACTGGAATGGGTGAATTTAACTCAGATGACCATTATATTTACTACTGTGGGCAAGAATCCCTTAGAAGAAATGGAATAACCATCATAGTCAACGAGAGTCTGAAATGTACTACTTGGGTGAAATCTCAAAAATGACAGAATGAGCTCTGTTCATTTCCAAGGCAAACCATTCAATATCACAGTAATCCAAGTCTATGCCCTGACAAGTATTGCTGAAGAAGCTGAAGTTGAATGGTTATATGAAGACCTACAAGACCCTAAAACTAACACTCAAAAATGATGTCCTTTTCATTATAAGGAACTGGAATGCAAAAGTAGGAAATCAAGAGATACCTGGAGTAACAGGCAAATTTGCCCTTGAAGTAAAAAAAGAAGCAGGTCAAAGGCTAACAGAGTTTTACCAAGAGAACACGCTGGTCATAGCAAACACCCTCTTCCAACAACACAAGAGAAGACTCTACACATGGACATCATGAGATGGCCAACACTGAAATCAGATTGATTATATTCTTTGCAGCCGAAGATGGAGAAGCTCTATACAGTCAGAAAAAAACAAGACCAGGAGCTGACTATGGCTCAGATCATGAACTCCTTGTAGCCAAATTCAGACTTAAATTGGAGAAAGTAGGGAAAACCACTAGACCATTCAGTTCAGTTCAGTTCAGTCACTCAGTCGTGTCTGACTCTTTGCAACCCCATGAATTGCAGCACTCCAGGCCTCCCTGTCTATCACCAACTTACGGAGTTCACTCAGACTCACATCCATTGAGTCAATGATGCCATCCAGCCACCTCATCCTCTGTCATCCCCTTTTCCTCCTGTCCCCAATCCCTCCCAGCATCCGAGTCTTTTCCAGTGAGTCAACTCGTCGCATGAGGTGGCCAGAGTATTGGAGTTTCAGCTTCAGCATCAGTCCTTCCAATGAACACCCAGGACTGATCTCCTTTAGGATGGACTGGTTGGGTCTCCTTGCAGTCCAAGGGACTCTCAAGAATCTTCTCTAGCACCACAGTTCAACAGCATCAATTCTTTGGTGCTCAGCCTTCTTCACAGTCCAACTCTTGCATCCATACACAACCACTGGAAAAACCATAGCCTTGACTAGATGGACCTTCATTGGCAAAGCAATGTCTCTGCTTTTGAATATGCTATCTAGGTTGGTCATAACTTTCCTTCCAAGGAGTAAGAGTCTTTTATTTTCATGGCTGCAGTCACCATCTGCAGTGATTTTGGAGCCCCCAAAATAAAGTCTGACACTGTTTCCACTGTTTCCCCATCTATTTGCCATGAATTTGTGGGACCAGATGCCATAATCTTAGTTTTCTGAATGTTGAGCTTTAAGCCAACTTTTTCACTCTCCTCTTTCACTTTCATGAAGAGGCTTTTTAGTTCCTCTTCACTTTCTGCCATAAAGGTGGTGTCATCTGCATATCTGAGGTTATTGATATTTCTCCTGGCAGGTATGCCTAAAACAAATCCCTAATGATTATACAGTGGAAATGACAAATAGATTCAAGGGATTATATCTATCTAATAGAGAGAGTGCCTGAAGAACTACGGATGGAGGTTCGTGACATTTTATAAGAGGCAGTGATCAAGACCATCCCCAAGAAAAGGAAATGCAGAAAGGTAAAATGGTTGTTCGAGGAGGCCTTACAAATAGCTGAGAAAAGACAAGAAGTGAAAGGAAAAGAAGAAAAGGAAAGATACCCATGTGAATGCAAAGTTCCAAAGAATAGCAAGGAGAGATAAGAAAGCCTTCCTCAGTAAACAATGCAAAGAATTAGAGGAAAGACTAGAGATCTCTTCAAGAAAATTGGAGATTCAAAGGGAACATTTCATACAGAGATGGGCTCAATAAAGGACAGAAATGGTGTGGACCTAACAGAAGCAGAAGATATTAAGAAGAGGTGGTAAGAATACACAGGAGAACTATACAAAAAAGATCTTCATGACCTGAATAACCACAATGGTGTGATCACTCACCTAGAGCCAGATATCTTGGAGTGCGAAGTCAAGTGGGCTTTAAGAAGAAATAGTGGAACAAGCTACAGAAAAGCTAGTGGAAGTGATGGAACTGCAGTTGAGCTATTTCAAATTCTAAAAGATGATGCTGTGAAAATGCTGGATTCAATATGCCAGCAAATTTGGAAAACTCAGCAGTGGCCACAAGACTGGGAAAATTCAGTTTTCATTCCAATCCCAAAGAAAGGCAATGCCAAAGAATGTTCAAACTACCACACAATTGCACTCATCTCACATGCTAGCAAAGTAGTGCTGAAAATTTTCCAAGTCAGTCTTCAACAGTATGTTAACTGTGAACTTCCATATGTTCAAACTGGATTTAGAAAAAGTAGAGGAACCTGAGATGAAATTGCCAACATCCATTGGATCATCAAAAAAGCAAGAGAGTTCCAGAAGAACATCTACTTCTGTTTATTGACTATGCCAAAGCCTTTGACTGTGTGATCACAAAAAACTTTGGAAAATTCTTCAAGAGATGGGAATTCCAGATGCCCTGACCTGCCTCCTGAGAAATCTGTATGCAGGTCAAGAAGCAACAGTTAGAACAGAATGTGGAACAATGGACTGATTCCAAACTGGGAAAGGAGTACTTTACAAATTGGGAAAGGAGTACAAAGCTGTGTATTGTCACCCTGCTTATTTAACTTATATGCAGAGTACATCATGAGAAATGCTGGGCTGGATGAAGCACAAACTGGAATTAAGTTTGCTGGGGGAAATATCAATAACCTCAGATATGCAGAGGACACCACCCTTTTGGCAGAAAGCAAAGAAGAACTAAAGAGCCTCTTGATGAAGCTGAAAGAGGAGAATGAAAAAGTTGGTTTAAAACTCAACATTCAGAAAACTAACTCCATGGTATCTGGTCCCATCACTTCATGGCAAATAGATGGGGAAACTATGGAAACAGTGACAGTCTTTACATTTTTTGGCTCCAAAATCACTGCAGATGGTGACTGCAGCCACGAAATTACAAGACATTTGCTCCTTGGAAGAAAAGCTATGACCAACCTCGACAGCATATTAAAAAGCAGAGACGCTACTTTGCCAACAAATATCTGTCTAGTCAAAGCTTTGGCTTTTCCAGTAGTCATGTATGGATGTGAGAGTTGAACTATAAAGAAAGCTGAGCACTGAATAACTGATGCTTTTGAATTGTGGTGTTGGAGAAGACTCCTGAGAGTCCCTTGAACTGCAAGGAGACCCAGCCAGTCCATCCTATAGGAAATCAGTCCTGAATATTCACTGGAAGGACTAATGTTGAAGTTGCAACTTCAATTCTTTGGCCACCTGATGAGAAGAACTCACCCTTTGGAACAGACCCTGATGTTGGGAAAGATTGAAGGTGAGAGGAAAAAGGGATGACAGAAGATGAGATGGTTGGATGGCATCACCGACTCGATGGATATGAGTTTGAGTAAACTCCGAGAGTTGGTGATGGACAGGGAAGCCTTGCATGCTGCAGTCCATGGGTTCACAAAGAGTCGGACATGACTGAGTGACTGAACTGAACTGAAAGCAGTTATTATATCTTGTGTAAACCAAATCTTCTGCCTGACCACCCAGTTTCACACATTGTTTGATTTAATATGAAGTTGCTGAGAACTTGGGTAAAGGTCAGGGACAGTGACACAATGATGGCTGTATATTCACGGCTTCCCCGAACAGCATTTACAATAATAAAAGAAGGAAATAAAGTGAAACTGCTGCTGGGAATATTTATATAACACTGCTCATTTTCTAAATTAAAATAAGTGTACCTTCTATAATATTAGAATTTTATGTTCCACAGTTTTAGATTCTTATGGATATTTGACATCACTTTAATTTGCCAAAATCGACTTTGTTTCCCTGTATTTGTATCTGTGCTTTCAAGCAGAGCCTGAGAGAAAGACTTGAGTCCAGGTTTACATAGTTTTATGTCAGAAGTGAGCCTGGAAGTGAAACAGGAGGAGGGAGAACCTGGGTGAGGCTGCATCCTGGCATCAGCGCAGCCATGGCTGAGGCACAGAACTGCCACCTGGAGGGACCAGGGGAGGGACATCTGCTCATCTGCATTCCCCCTGGCTGAGGGTCGCTCACCAGATGCTGAGTCTCCTGCAGGTGCCTCTGGGGCCTGCGTGTGGTAGAGCCAGCACCCGCACTAGACACGGGGAGCTAGTTGCAGGAGAGAGGCTATGAGGCGGGCATGGGGAGGGGCCAGAGCCCCGGGGAGCTGCCTGTGATGTGACTGCATTCCTGGGAGGCTGCTGAGGTCGGGGTCCAGAGTGTCCAAGGGCTACCAGGGTTTAGTTGCAAAACAAAAGATCAAACAGGACAGAAATGATTCGTAAGGAAAATGATCCCATTTGAAGATCAGCCACTTTCCTTCACTGCTAAAATCTGTGTTTCCATACTTGGTACGAAGACGTCTCACCAGATTTTGAGAGATTATTGACTCGCTTAATTAAATATAATAAATCTGCTGTTTGAACACTAGGTAGGGTGATTAATCCTGTATTCCTGAGTCTAGTCTCATTTGGAACGCACCCCGGGGGCACTTTGTTTTCACTTTTATAAATTATGAACTCAATGAACCTAATGCTTTGCTGATAATGGGTATATACTACATTAAGGCGTGCTTGCTTAAACAGATATTCTTCATAACAGATAAAACTTGGAATGTCTCTTGTTGTGGTCTAGCTTATTTTCAGCCTTCCTTGTAATTTAGTTTAGTAATTAGAGGATCGTTAAAGCAGTGTGAATGCAAAACCCTCACAAATTTGAACAAAACAATTATGAAAATGAAAAGAGGAGAGGAAACTGGAATGGAAAGATATGGTGAGTGAGAAAACTGAGTGTTTCCCAAGATCCATGTAAAAGAGAAAGAAAACACCAATACAGTCTACTAACACAGATATGTGGAATTTAGAAAGATGGTAATGATGACCCTCTATGCGAGACAGCAAAAGAGACACAGATGTAAAGAACAGACTTTTGGACTCTGTGGGAGAAGGTGAGGGTGAGATGATTTGAGAGAATAGCATTGAAACATGTATATTATCATATGTGAAATAGATCACCAGTCCAGGTTCGATGCATGAAAAAGGGTGCTCAGGGCGGGTGCACTGGGATGACGCTGAGGGATGGGATGGGGAGGGAGGTGGGAGGGGGTTTCAGGATGGGGAACACATGTACTCTCATGGCTGATTCATGTCAATGTATGGCAAAACCCACCACAGTATTGTAAAGTAATTAGCCTCCAATTAAAGTTAAAAAAAAAAAAAAAAAGAGTGGATTGTGAGGGAGGGACGCAGGAAGAAATCCTTGTGATTGGACATCAGTCAGTGGGGATGGTCTGTATTACTTTGACTTTTATGCTGTTCAGCGCCCTCAACAGCTTCCTGTTGGTTTTTAGGAGGAGCCTAGGGTCTGCCATTCTCAGGCCTCAGCCAGCTGAGCCCCATTTACCTTTTCAGACCCTATTCTGATTCCAGGGCTCACTGGCAGGGCAATACTCTCCGACTCACTGGATCTGAGCACTTCTCGAACCTAACTCACTGAACATGTGTAAGCGTCTCGGACGCACCAAGGGGCTCACGGCTGAGTGACCTGCCCTGGAGCATCAGCTGGGCAGTGGGGGAGCCAGAATTGGGACCCAGCCTGACCCTGGAGTCTGGGCTCTTTCTGGTCACGTCTCGGCAGCTGCGCTTTCCTGGCGTGGATGGTGGTGCTCCCTCCCTTCTGCCTTTGGAAGCCCACTGGTCCTTGACAGCTGACACCAGGTTCCACATTCAAAGTTAAAAAAAAAAAAAAAAAAAAAGAGTGGATTGTGAGGGAAGGACCCAGGAAGAAATCCTTGTGACTGGACATCAGTCAGTGGGGATGGTCTGTGTTACTTTGACTTTTATGCCATTCAGCGCCCTCAACAGCTTCCTGTTGGTTTTTAGGAGGAGCCTAGGGTCTGCCATTCTCGGGCCTCAGCCAGCTGAGCCCCATTTACCTTTTCAGACCCTATTCTGATTCCAGGGCTCACTAGCAGGGCAATACTCTCCAACTCACTGGATCT
Organism: Oreotragus oreotragus; assembly: GCA_006410675.1. Classification (NCBI taxonomy): domain Eukaryota; kingdom Metazoa; phylum Chordata; class Mammalia; order Artiodactyla; family Bovidae; genus Oreotragus; species Oreotragus oreotragus. Next base: position 99,464 of record SJYX01019488.1, read on the forward strand.
GAGCACTTCTCGAACCTAACTCACTGAACGTGTGTAAGTGTCTCGGATGCACCAAGGGGCTCACGGCTGAGTGACCTGCCCTGGAGCATCAGCTGGGCAGTGGGGGAGCCAGAATTGGGACCCAGCCTGACCCTGGAGTCTGGGCTCTTTCTGGTCACGTCTCGGCAGCTGCGCTTTCCTGGCGTGGATGGTGGTGCTCCCTCCCTTCTGCCTTTGGAAGCCCACTGGTCCTTGACAGCTGACACCAGGTTCCACATCCTTCAGAAAGCCTCTGAGGTCGGCTGTCTCCCAGCCTTCCATTCCTCCTTGGGTTGTAGAGTTGTACAGAAGCCTGGGTCCCCCGGACCCAGTCACTCATGCTCTCATAGAGCAGCATGTCTACACGTGTGTGTTTCTCCCCTAATCTGGGCCTGCTCCAGCTGAAGGGAGGCCAGCACCTTATTCTAAAACAAGGAGATTTCACTTTTGGCAGAACTGAAGACGAGGAGACCAGGACTCCAGAGGATGGGGCTTTGGCTGGGTCACCTATTGGATGCCCTTTGCCCCCTCTGAGTTGTGTTCAGAATTTGTGGACATGAATTGTGGTTGGGGGTGGGATGATTCTGGCTGCCGTGGCTCCATTTCTGCCATTTATTCAAATAGAAGTTTAGTATGCATTCCAGATTCAAAATAAGTGCAGACTGACAATGTGAAAACCAGAAATGACAGGTACTTTTAGAAATGATAAGAGCAGCCGTGGGGCCTGGAAACACTTCCCTACACTCCTTTCCCATGGAGAAATTGTACTTTTACAGCAGTGGCCAGTGGCCACCATAACAGTATTAATTATAATTTTGCAGACTTGAATATAAATGAAAACATACATACATGTGGACACACAGATTTCCAGTGCTTTTTCTGCAGTGAAAATGGAGAGAGTTGAAATACACAAAGACAACATTTCTTGCCCATTTCCTGCCTGACACTTTTGGTCCAAAAGCCAGAAATGCATATGCCTGGTGTGTCGGTGGGTCCAGTTTGCCTCCTTTATTCTTGGCATCAACATTTCCTGGGTTCGGAGATGGGGAAGGCAACCTTGGGAGGTGGCAGTGAACATGGGACCATGCTTTCCTCACAAAGCGTTGGTTACTGTCTGCATCTCAGGCCTTCTTGGCTAAAAGTATTTATTGAGTCACATCTTATGAGAGTAACAGTGGCATTAATGACCATCGACTCCGTGCTGCTGCTGCTGCTAAGTCGCTTCAGTCGTGTCCGACTCTGTGCGACCCCATAGATGGCAGCCCACCGGGCTCCCCGATCCCTGGGATTCTCCAGGCAAGAATACTGGAGTGGGTTGCCATTTCGACTCCCTAGCCCATCCTAAAGGAAATCAACCCTAAATGTTCATTGGAAGGACTGATGCTGAAGCTGAAGCTCTAATACTTTGGCCACCTGATGTGAAAAGCTGACTCATTGGAAAAGACCCTGGTGTTGGGAAAGACTGAAGGTGGGAGGAGAAAGGAGGGACAGAGGATGAGATGGTTGGATGGCATCACTGATTCAGTGGACATGAATTTGAGCAAACTCTGGAAGATAATGAAGGAGAGGGAAGCCTGGCATGCTGCAGTCCATGGAGTCACAAAGAGTCAGACACGACTCAGTAATTGAATAACAGCAACTCCCTTGCACAGGCAGTGGGTGGTTGGGTGGGGACCACAGCATACACTCCAGGCCTGTTCTCTGAGCCCTGTTCTCTTCCTCCTTCACTGGAGACCCTGAAGCTGGGATGCTCAGGCCACCTCTGCCAGGCCCACCCCCACCCACCCCTCTACCCCGC
>SJYX01019488.1:101493-143504 GCA_006410675.1 Oreotragus oreotragus
GCCGGGGACAAGTTGCTGCAGTCAACTACCAGTTTGCTAAGAAATGACTCTCTCCCTGGTATTCACAAACACATGGTGAAAATGCCTTTCCTCCACCAATGTTTGATCTTGTCTCTTTTCCTCTGCCTCTGTAGTAGTTTCTTTTAACTTTTGTCACCTCCTAGGTAGAATAAACTCCTTGAGGGCAGGATCTGAACTTCCTGGTTTCCCCTCCCCTTCTTGGGACAGGCTCTCTCTCTTGAGAATAGCCTGGCAGACATGTGTGATGGGACACGTGTCATCCCCAAGTGTGAATTTCAAGTAGCATCAACAGGGGAAGAGAATTTTATTAACTTTCTGCATATTTAATGTGCTGTACTTAGTCACTCAATCGTGTCTGACTCTTTGTGACCCATTGGATTGTAGCTTGCCAGGCTCCCCAGTCCATGGGGTTTTCCCAGGAAAAATATTGGAGTGGGTTGCCATTCCTCCTTGAGGGGATCTTCCTGATCCAGGGATCGAACCTGCATTTCCTGTGTCTCCTGCATTGCAGATGAATTCTTTACCTGCTGAGCCTGTAAGAAATGCAATGATCTTGAAAGGCCTTAAAATTTTTTTTTGGTAACTTTTGTCACCTCCTAGGTAGAATAAACTCCTTGAGGGCAGGATCTGAACTTCCTGGTTTCCCCTCCCCTTCTTGGGACAGGCTCTCTCTCTTGAGAATAGCCTGGCAGACATGTGTGATGGGACACGTGTCATCCCCAAGTGTGAATTTCAAGTAGCATCAACAGGGGAAGAGAATTTTATTAACTTTCTGCATATTTAATGTGCTGTACTTAGTCACTCAATCGTGTCTGACTCTTTGTGACCCATTGGATTGTAGCTTGCCAGGCTCCCCAGTCCATGGGGTTTTCCCAGGAAAAATATTGGAGTGGGTTGCCATTCCTCCTTGAGGGGATCTTCCTGATCCAGGGATCGAACCTGCATTTCCTGTGTCTCCTGCATTGCAGATGAATTCTTTACCTGCTAAGCCTGTAAGAAATGCAATGATCTTGAAAGGCCTTAAATTTTTTCTTTTTGGTAAGAATGATTTTCTTTTTTTCGGTCAAGATTGCTGACCTCAGGAAAGAATTCAGCTATTTTGACAAAAAGATGTTTCCTACTTGTTACTGGGTGTGTGTATGTATGTCGGGGGTGGGGAGTGAGGTTGGGAATTTATTTCAAAATTTCCCATTAATTTAAAATTTTATTCATTATAAAATTATGTTAAAATTAATTAAAATTTAAAGTTATCCTTTATATTTATTCTATGGGCTTGCCAGTGGCTCAGCGGTGAAGAATCCACCTGCAGTGCAGGAGCTGCAGGAGACATGAGTTCAATCTCTGGGTGGAGAAGATCTCCTGGAGGAGTGCATGGCAACCCACTCCAGTATTCTTGCCTGGAAAAATTCCATGAACAGAGGAGTCTGGGGGCCTACAGTCTGTGGGGTCTCAATGAGTCAGACATGACTGAAACAGCTCAGCAGCAGCAACAGCATCTTTATTCTATATAAATTTTAACTAGATACAGAGAAAACTTCTTGGAAGTAAGAGGCATATCTATTACAAAAAAGGAAAATTGCTGAATCATCCAGACCTTCTCAAACTTTTCTGTTGATGCGACCCACTTGTCAGTTTAGTTCAGTTCAGTTCAGTTCAGTCGCTCAGTCGCGTCCACCTCTTTGCGACCCCATGGACTATAGCACGCCAGGTTTCCCTGTCCATCACCTACTCCTTTGACCCACTTGAGATCTTGTTAAAAAGCAATTTGGAGTCAGTGGAGCCAGCAAAGGGGGCACCATTCTGCATTCCTAACGAGCTCTGGGTGATGCTCCACTTGAGTAGTAAGAAACCACACACAAACCAGCATAACTGTTTACTTTAGAAAGTTTCATACTATGGCAGCATTAGGGATCTTTTTTTTTTTTTTTTTTAAATCCCATCCAGGGTGGGCTCTGCATAGATAATAACAGTCCCCCTCCCACATTCCTAGGAGGATAAAGTGACGTCAGCTCCTGCTCTGCACTGTGTGTTCTGTGAGTCAAGACAGCAGAGACTCCAGGATCCCTCCAGAAACTCAGACACCGGGCCTGCCTGGGTGGAGTCTACTGTGCTTTAGCAAGATGCCGGGGGTTGTGGGCATGGTGATGTTTGGGAAGCACGGACTCCATGCAGACCTAGTAACTGGTGCATGGGAAATGAGCCACTATCCTCTGAGTCTTAAAACCTTCTGAGTTCATTCATTTTCTGTTCACAGATGAGAAGACTCCTCCACAATCGCAGAAGTAGGGTTCCTGCCCAGACCTTTTGATTCTGAAGCCTGGGCCCTAGAGAGAACTGAGGTTCCCAAGCAGAGAAGTCCTGGGTGCCTTGCCTTCCTTGGAGAACATCACCCCCCTCCCCGCCCCTGGTGCTCAGGCCCCTGAGTGGTCCAAATGCAGCGGCTGCACTGGAGTCACTCTCAGATTCCCCTCCTCCTTTCCCTGGGTGGAACCCCGCACTTTGTCCCACACTCAGATGTTTCAGTAGGCTTGCTGAATGCTGACTAGGTCCTTGGTTAACCTCAGGGGTGCATGATTCACGCAGGGATTTCTGAACATAAACTTTTTGCTCGAAAGAAGCACTCCTGTGGGAGAAATTCTAAACTTTGTCAGATTTGTGAGCATGTGCTTTAGGACATAAGGTGTGTGTATATATGTGTGTGTGTACTATGTGTGTGAAGTATATGGAGTGTGTGTGGAGCGTGTGTATGTGGAGTGTGTATGTGTGGAGTGTATGTGTGGAGTGTGTGTGTGTGTGTACTATGTGTGTGGAGTACATAGAGTGTGCGTGTGTGTGTGTGGTATGTCTGTGGTGTGTGTGTGTAATAGGCATGTGTTGTATGGATGCAGTGTGTGCAGTATGTGTGTCTGAGTGATTGTGTAGTATGTGTATGTATAGTATGTGTGTTTTCCCTGTCCATCACCTACTCCTTTGACCCACTTGAGATCTTGTTAAAAAGCAATTTGGAGTCAGTGGACAGCAAAGGGGCCACCATTCTGCATTCCTAACGAGCTCTGGGTGATGCTCCACTTGAGTAGTAAAAAACCACACACAAACCAGCATAACTGTTTACTTTAGAAAGTTTCATACTATGGCAGCATTAGGTATCTTTTTTTTTTTTAAATCCCATCCAGGGTGGGCTTCTGCATAGATAATAACAGTTCCCCTCCCACATTCCTAGGAGGATAAAGTGACATCAGCCCCTGCTCTGCACTGTGTGTTCTGTGAGTCAAGACAGCAGAGATTCCGGGATCCCTCCAGAAACTCAGACACCGGGCCTGCCTGGGTGGGTGGAGTCAACTGTGCTTTAGCAAGATGTCAGGGGGTTGTGGGCATGGTGATGTTTGGGAAGCACGGACTCCATGCAGACCTAGTAACTGGTGCATGGGAAATGAGCCACTATGCCCTGAGTCTTAAAACCTTCTGAGTTCATTCATTTTCTGTTCACAGATGAGAAGACTCCTCCACAATCGCAGAAGTAGGGTTCCTGCCCAGACCTTTTGATTCTGAAGCCTGGGCCCTAGAGAGAACTGAGGTTCCCAAGCAGAGAAGGCCTGGGAGCCTCACCTTCCTTGCAGAACACCACCCCCCTCCCTGCCCCTGGTGCTCAGGCCCCTGAGTTGACTCCTCCACAATCGCAGAAGTAGGGTTCCTGCCCAGACCTTTTGATTCTGAAGCCTGGGCCCTAGAGAGAACTGAGGTTCCCAAGCAGAGAAGGCCTGGGAGCCTCACCTTCCTTGCAGAACACCACCCCCCTCCCTGCCCCTGGTGCTCAGGCCCCTGAGTGGTCCAAATGCAGCGGCTGCACTGGAGTCACTCTCAGACCCCCCTCCTCCTTTCCCTGGGTGGAACCCCGCACTTTGTCCCAAACTCAGATGTTCCAGTAGGCTTGCTGAATGCTGACTAGGTCCTTGGTTAACCTCAGGGGTGTATGATTCACGCAGGGATTTCTGAACATAAACTTTTTGCTCAAAAGAAGCACTCCTGTGGGAGAAATTCAAAACTTTGTCAGATTTGTGAGCATGTGCTTTAGGACATAAGGTGTGTGTATATGTGTGTGTGTGTACTATGTGTGTGAAGTATGTGGAGTGTGTGTGGAGCGTGTGTATGTGGAGTGTGTATGTGTGGAGTGTATGTGTGGAGCGTATGTGTGTACTGTGTGTGTGGAGTACGTGGAGTGTGTGTGTGTGTGTGTGTGTGGTATGTCTGTGGTGTGTGTGTGTAGTAGGCATGTGTACTATGGATGCAGTGTGTGCAGTATGTGTGTCTGAGTGATTGTGTAGTATGTGTATGTATAGTATGTGTGTGTGTGGAGTGTGTGTATAACATGTATGTGAAGTGTGTATATGTGTATTATGTGTGTGGACTGTGTGTGTGGAGTATATACATATGGATTATGTGTACATGTGGAGTGTATATGTGTAGTGTGTGTGTACAGTGTGTATGTGTGGAGTATGTGTGTAACATGTGTGTGAAGTTTGTATTATGTGTGTAGGGTGTGTGTGGAGTATATGTATGTGGATTATGTGTACATGTGGAGTGTATACATGGAGTGTGTGTGTATAGTGTATGTGTGGAGTATGTGTGTAATGTGTGTGTGAAGTGTGTGTTATGTGTATATGGTGTGTGTGGAGTATACATATGTGGATTATGTGTATAAGTGGAGTGTATATGTGAAGTGTATATGTATAGTGTGTGTGTACAGTGTGTATGTGTGGAGTATGTGTGTAATGTGTGTGTGAAGTGTGTATTGTGTGTGTGAAGTGTGTGTGTGGAGTATATGTATGTGGATTATGTGTATATGTGGAGTGTACATGTGTAGTGTGTGTGTACAGTGTGTATGTGTAGAGTATGTGTGTAACATGCGTGTGAAGTTTATATGTATGTGTGGTATGTGTGGAGTATATGTATGTGGATTATGTGTATATATTGAGTGTATATGTGTAGTGTGTGTGCACAGTGTGTGTGTGTAGTGTGTATGTGTGGAGTATGTGTATAACATGTATGAAGTGTGTATGATGTGTGTGGAGTGTGTGTGTGGAGTATATGAATGTGGATTATGTGTATATATGGAGTGTGTATGTGTAGTGTGTGTNGTGTGTGTGTAGTGTGTATGTGTGGAGTATGTGTATAACATGTATGAAGTGTGTATGATGTGTGTGGAGTGTGTGTGTGGAGTATATGAATGTGGATTATGTGTATATATGGAGTGTGTATGTGTAGTGTGTGTGTACAGTGTGTGTGTTTGTGTATGTGTACCATGTGTATGGAGTGTGTATGCACGCATGTGCATGGTGGCAGCTGTAGAGATGGCTCCTGGATTTCCACATCTCAGCTCATGGTGGAACCTGCTCTGTCTTGTGTAAGTCTGGCTTTGGGAATCCAGACACTTGAAGAGAAGATGTTTCTTCAGGCAAAGTCAGAGCAGAAATGGGTGTGGGGGATGAAGGGCAGAGAAGACTTTGGCTCTGGGGTCTGACCAGCAATATCCAGGGCATGAGAGACATGGTTTGGGGACCAGCACTGTGGGGAATAGCTATGTCATGAAGACCCCCTGTCCCACCCTGATTATGCCATTTTCAATTTTAAATGCAATTTTTGTTTCCAATTTTGCTTTGAAGTTTTCAGAAATAGGCTAAAAGGCTGTATGTGCAGTGTGTTCCATTTAGCCACATCTCTTGGTCTTAACTGCCTTTTATCTAAACTTGAGGTCCTTTTCAATTTGCTCCTGTTTCTCACCTCATGGGCACTGATTGATTTTGTTTCTTTTTGTATTTTTGCTAATAGGAATCAGATTGGCTTGCTGATTCTCATTAGGCCTGTTTTGAGTTGATAGCTTCATTTAAAAACTGGGAGTTTTACTCAAAGTTTTTCTTTATCCTATAGTTTTGCCTCTTGGATCAAGACCACTTTTCAGATAATGAATTCAGAGCCCAGAGGAAAACAGGTTAGGCCTTCAAGGCTTTCAATATGCTTTGCCATTGTTGTAATTTTTATTTTAATGTGTCTACTTAGGAGTTTCCAAGCATGTCTTTTTGCCTTTTTATACTGTTTACAAGGTTCTCAAAGCAAGAATACTGAGTGGCTTGCCATTCCTTTCTCCAGGGGACCACATTTTGTCAGAACTCTGGCACCATGACCCTTCCATCTTGGGTGGTCCTGTTCAGCATGGCTCATAGCTTCACTGAGTTACACAAGGCTGTGAGCCATGTGTTTCCTATAGTCAAAGCTATGGTTTCTCTAGCAGTCACATACAGATGTGAGAGCTGAACCATAAAGAAGGCTGAGCACCGAAGAAGTGATGCTTTCAAATTGTGGTGTGAATAAGACTCTTGAGGGTCCCTTGGACAGCAAGGAGGTCAAGCTAGTCAATCTGAAAGGAAATTAACCCTGAATATTCATTGGAAGGATTGATGCTGAAGCACCAATAATTTAGCTACCTGATGTGAACAGCCAACTCATTATTGGAAAAGACGCTGATGCTGAGAAAGATTGAGGATGGGAGGAGAAGGGGGTGACAGAGGATGAGACGGATGGATGACGTCACCAACTCAATGGACAGGAGTTTGAGCAAACTCTGGGAAATGGTGAAGGACAGGGAGGCCTGCTGTGCCACCGTCCATGGTGTCACAGAGTCAGACAGGACTTAGTGACCAAACAACCACAAAAAGCATGTCTTGATGCTGATGATAACATGTGGAGGAAGAGGTCATTCTGCAGGTATATTCTGACAGGTAAGAGGTATGAAAACCAGCTTGAAACCCCTCTCCTAGACTGACTTGGAAAGTCACTTATTTGGATCTAAAATGTAGTCGTAGGAAAAAAAATCTGCCCTTGGTGAGTGTAAGAGACTTAGGAAAATCTACTGGTTCATATCAAACTATTCTGGTTCCAGTAATGTCTTGTGACCAAGGATTGACTAGGCTGCCATAATGAAGAGATGGAGAACCATTTGGAGTGCATTCAAATTCTGAATTAAGGGGCTCAGAGTTTCTTCCTCTGACATGTCTCCTTTCCAGCCCCCATCAGCACTTGTTTTCCCGTATACATGGACATATACATATACTCCTCTGCCTTTAGTGCAGATCATTTTATAAGCAATTTGAATTTAGAAATCTATGGGAATTACTTTAATGATGTAGTACATTGGATCTGTATAACAAAGCATGAAAAGTGGGAACTGTCACTGGGCATACTTTGTACAGCACATACACAGGCTGTATGTGTGTATGTTTATTTGTGGTGGGCTGAATCTCCATCTGTAGTCTTAGGTGGGCAAGAAATGTAACTTTATATTTTACAGCTCAACTTCATTTTTTGATCCTGTGCTCTGGTCTGCTGGGAGTGGGCGCAGTGCTGACATCACCCATTTCTGGAGTTCTCCTGGCCTCTCTTCCTGATGCTACTCCATCATCCAAGGCCCTTCCAGCCTCAGAGTGCTGAGTGGCAGAGAGGAATGGCCCCTGGTCCCTGTGTTCCCACTGGAATCTCAGAAACTTGGAGTCCCTGGCCTCCTCATGGCTGACCTTCTGCTGCCTGGCATCACCCTTAGGGAATCTTCTCTGTGCTGTCCATGGTCCTGTTTCCTAGAAACACAACACAGCCACCACCTTGAAACTGACCATTTCTCTTTGCTCCTGGGACTCCTGCTCTGTTTTCCTTGTTCCTCCTTCCAAGTTTGGTCTGCAACCCATCTTTATTCACATTATGCCCCCTCAATCCTCTGCTCTTGGCTCCTGGGGACTGAGGCTGGGGTTCCAGCTGGAGGGTCCATCTGCACCCTCCTGAGACACTGGACCTGGATGTGAACAGGATTGGCAGGGAGTTGGTGGGAAAGTGGAAAAATACCTCAAAGATCAATTTTGTGTGGGTCCTGGGGCCTAGATGTGTGTGTTCATTCTGTGAGAGCTATTCCAGATCCCCATGCTGATGGCTTTCCCTTTAAGTTGTAGGGTCTGCCAGCAACAAGAAATCAAGTGTTCACATACCCTTGGTCACATACCGAATAGCCTATTTGGTAGAAGAGATCCAAATTGTTAACTGTGCAGTGGAATTACCATTTTATTATAAATTTCTAAAGACAATTAATTTTAAAAGATGACTGGTGAATACACTGTGAAAAGAAGTAGATTGTTAAGTAGCTATGTTAGGCCAAGTTTTTTTCCCTCCTAATAAGGCACTTAAAGTCTTACCTTTTAAATACACTCTTTGATTAATGTGAGTTATATCTGCAGCATGACAAATATGTTTCAAAAACAAATAATTTTCACGGAGGGAATTAAAAATCAGAAGTAAATGGATGGGTGTGAAACCCTTTCACTGCAACAATAATAAGATAATTTATGTAATACCTCAAGCATCCAAATCTTTTAATGGATTTTTTGAAATTATAAAAGACTGAAAAAAAANAGTGAAAGTGAAGTCGCTCAGTGTTCGACTGTTAGCGACCCCATGGACTGCAGCCCACCAGGCTGCTCCGTCCATTGGATTTTCCAGGCAAGAGTACTGGTATGGGGTGCCGTAATGAAGATCAAAGATCCTGCATGCCACAACTAAGATCCAGTGCAGCTAAACAAATGAATAGTTTTGTTTGTAAAGTGTTTGGTGAGAGACTTGTATGTTTTCAGCTCTTTCATGCAGTGTCTTGAGGCAGGGCAAGTGTTTTTTTTTTTTTTAATTGTCCTAACCTTCTGTTTTTTCATCTTTTAAATGAGAATAACAATAGGATTGTTAGGTTAATTAAATGAGACAACGCATGTCAAACTCTCAGCATGATGCCTGTACAGACAATACCTTGATAAATGATGACCCTCATTATGACCATCTTTCTTTGCCTACACACCTAGATCTCTCTGGTCACTGCATCCGTCATCTGGCCAGTTAACAAATACATCCAGAAAGTCCACCATGTGCCAGGCACAATTTTAGGAACTTGGACCATGGTGCCAAATAAGAAGAGACCTCCCTGTAGGGAGCTAATGTTCTACAAGGACAAGAGCCATTATAAACACGCACATTGAAAAGTGAAGAAGATAATTCTAGGATCTAGAAGAGCCTTGGGGCTTCCCTGGTAACTCAGCTGGTAAAGAACTGCCTGCAAAGCTGTAGACCCGCTTCTATTTCTGAGTCAGGAAGTTCCCCTGCAGAAGGGTAGGCTACCCACTCCAGTTTTCCTGGGCTTGTCTGGTGGCTCAAACGGTAAAAAAAAATCCGCCTGCAATGTGGGAGAGCTGGATACAATCCCTGGTTTGGAAAGATCCACTGGAGGAGGGCATGGCAACCCACTCCAGTATTCTTGCCTGGGGAAACCCCATGAACAGAGGAGCCTGGCAGGCTACAGTCCATGGGGTCGCAGAGAGTTGGACACAACTGAGTGACTAAGCACAGCACAGCATCAAGAGCCTTGATAAAATAAAATAGGTTGAGGAAGGTGAGGGGCTGCTCAGCCAAGGCAAGGCTCTTCGAAGAGGAACGTGGAGAAAAGACCAAAACTGGAGGGACTTCCCTGGCTGTCCAGTGGTTAGGACTCTGCACTTCCGCTGCAGGGGGCACGGGTTCGATCGCTGGTGGGGGAACTAAGATCCCGCTGCGCGGCCACTCAGGAGTCTGGCGAAGTGGGTTCACACAGGAGGAACCTCAAACAGAGTCCCTATGACAGGCACACTTCGAGGGCTGCTGGAGCCGATACAAGTGCGGGGATAAGAGGAGGGAATGGCAAGTAGCTCCCCGCAAGAAGGAGGAGAAGAGCCTGCAGGAACCAAAGTGCTGCGGAGGCACGGAGCTGGGACTGCAGCGAGGAAACGCACCCGACAGTGGAGCCCCCGGGAAGGGTGGCGGTGAAACCGGGCCAGACCCGAGGTGTGATATTTGGCAGCAGTTCTGGGTACTAAACGTTCTCTGCAGTTGGCAGGAATCGAACGAAGCTCACAGAGAGCCTCGGCATGGCACGGCCAGTCCTAAACAGCACTGTCACTAGCCGGCGAGGTCCTGTCCTGGCTCGGATTGCTTTATTCTGAGACGGAGCCTCCGGTTATAGCCTTAGGAGAACAGTGTGTATCCGTACAGATGCTTGCACTTTGAAAAGTTGCGAGAAGGAAGCCTGGATCTCTCTGCCCCTCAAGGAATAATCTGGATGCGCTGGCGGGGTTGAACGCTCGTCCTGTGATGCCTCAGGGTCCAAACACAGGCACTCAGCAGGCATGGTAGAAAGCCAGTCGGCCCACGAGCTGGCCTGAGTGCTGCGACAGTCTCCCTGTGGCAATGCCAGTGGCCTGGTGGACTCCAGGTGTATTCAAAGATGTGTGGTTAAGGGCAAAAAATGGCAACCCTCTCCAGTGTTCTTGCCTGGAAAAGTCCATGCACAGCCTGGTGAGCTACAGTCCATAGGGTGGCAAAGAGTTGGTGGATACAACTGAGTCATTGAGCACACACTCGTGGGTTTTGCCTGTGCTCTGGGCTCCACCACTTTCTAGCAAGAAGAACTGAGCATGGAGCCTGCCCCCTAGTAATCCCTCAGCAAGGGTCACTTATCATTTATTATTATTTTCACTCCTTTTCCTGCACTACTATTTTAAGAGTCTCCATTCGTGAAGGTTCAGCATGCTTTGAAAAGGAAGTGCAGAGGTTGAAGGGTGTCCCAAGATGGCCGTGACCAAAACAATGCTAAGAATCTGAAGACTGGAAGAAAAGGTGGGCACAGGAGTGGTGAGGATAGAACCCGGATAAAAGTGTGTTATTTTTGTAATACTAATTTTTATTTATTTGGCTGCCTGGGATCTTATTTGCAGCACATGGGATCTTACTCGTGGCTCCTAATTGCAGCTCCCAGGCTCAGTTGCTCCTCTGCACATGAGATCTCGGTTCCCTGACCAGGGATCAAACCCACTTCCCCTGCATTGCAAAGTGGATTCTTAACCACTAGACCACCAGGGAAGTCCCCAAAGAGTGTTACTAAATAGCTTTTCAAGTGTGAAAATCGAAGAGCTACAAGATGAAAAGGGGGAAAAAAACTAATATTTTCCTGGCAACCTACTGTATGCCAAATGCTGGACCAAGGTCTATATTTGTTATTGCCTTTAATCCCATTACAATCCTCTGAGACAATGATGATGATGGTGCTAATGATGAAGATTCCCGTTTTACAGATAAGGAAACGGAAGCTCAGAGACCAAAGTCAAACGCTAAGTGATACGCTGGTATCTGTCTGACTCCAATACTAATGACCTTTTCTGTATAACCTAAATCAATAAAGTGCCAGCAAAACCTATGTCATTAATTACAGAGACTGTGAACTCCACAGGTCCAAGTATATTTTCCCAAGGGTTACAGCCTCACAACGGTAGTTCTCATGGAGCAGCTAATGTAGCCCAGGGAGACAGACATGTGAGCATCTAAGTAGAATATTGGAATGATAAAGTCTCTTTATGTAACAAAAACAAACTTCCAGCAGAGCGCAGGGGAGGAAGGATTCTTTCTGCAAGGGCTGAGAAAGAGTCATCAGAGAGGAGGGAAAAAAAAAGTCTGGGGCCTTTTACAGAAGCAAGAGTTTCAGACGAGGCTCTCTGGGATTTTTCAGGTGGAAAGGCGTGGGGAGGGCATTCTTTGCAGCTGGAGCAAATGAAGCTCTGCTATGGAGGTGGGAAGGCACATGGCTTGTTTGCGGAAAGACTTAGACCCACCAGACAGGATCATGGTACAGGGTTCCCAGGGGCAGAGGCGCTGGAAAAAGTAGGGTGACTCCTTAAGGCAAGATGCCTTGCAGGACAAGTGGTGGATTTTAGACTCTGTCCTATAGGCTTGTGACTAGCACTGCCAGCTTCTCAGTCTTCCTGGTCTCGCCCTCCCTCACCCCTGGATCCAGCTGGTACCCAGCGGAGTCTAGCTGACTTCAGTTTTCAAGTAGCTCGTGGTTCTCTCCCTGCCCTTCCTCCTTCACTGCTTGTTCCCTAAACAAGGTTCTCACAGTTCCCTACACGGACCATTGTCATGGCTTCCCTTTCGTCCTGTCTGCTTAGTTATCCTTCCCCATCTCCTCCCACCCCCACCGCATCCACCCTCCGGGAAGCTGACAAAATGTTCTCTTTTATCCTTAAATCTGATCGTGTCATCCCACCACTCAACATTCCTTCCTACCCTCTCAGTCATTAACAAGACACAAATCTGTCCCGCTTGCCTGGCTACGGGAATTGTTCATAATTGGGCTCCCGTTGATCTGTCCCGCATCATCTTCCGTGGCTCCCTCTCCAGAACTGTGTGTTCTGGTAATGCTGGGTTATTTATAGCTCTCAGAATGTGTTACTATATTCTCCCCTGCTTTCAGATTTTGCACATTCCCGGTCCACCCGCCTACATCTGACCCCTACTCACCACCCCTTGCCCTTGACAGAGCCCACTCCCAAGCCACTAAGTCCTCCTCCCTCCCGGAGCTCATCCTTCAGTCCCCGGCACAGCCCAGGTGATCCTTTCCTGAAATTGTTTCTATACTTTGCACAGCCTATCATGAAAGTAATTATCCAATTACACTGAACTAAATGTATGCAACAATTTATTCCCACACTTGACAATAGAAGAAACCACTATCTATTTCTTAAGATTTTTATTTGGTGGGGGGCAGTTTTAGGTTCATGACAAAACTGAGGGCAAGATACAGCAACTTTCCATTAACCCCCTGTTCCCCCACAGGCAGAGCCTCCTCCATTGCTAACATCCCCCAGCAGAGGGGGATTTTGGTTACAACCAATGGATCAACATATCGTTATCACTCAAAGCCCCTAGTTTACATTAGGGATCACTCTTGCTGTTGTACAACCTATGGGTTTGAACAAACATATAACGAACTACATCTACTAATGGAGTATCATACAAAGTGTTTTCACTGCCCTAACAATCCTCTGAGCTCTACTTGTTCATCCCTCCCCTGCCACTAATCCCTGGCAACCACTGATCTTTTTTATTCTCTCCACAGTTTCCCTTTTCCAGAATGTTATACAGTTGGAATCATATAGTATGCAAGTCTTTTCAGAAACATTGTTTTTGGATGAGTATATCCAGTGGCTGTCACATTACCTAGCACATAGTAGGTGCAAACTATTTACAGAATTAATGATTGATTTAGCTGATGTGTTTAGAGGAAGGATATCCAGTGATCTGAGGCATGGTGTAAATAATTAGACTTGAAGTTCCAAAAGAAGCTCTGCTCTCAGCTGTTTTGAAGCTAGTAGACTATGTCTGATTCCATTCATCTGTAGATGCCATCCCCAGGGCTGGCATGGTATTTTTTATCTGATGGAGGCTCAGTAAATATGGAATGAGGACACAGCCTGAGCCTCAGAAGGCATATAGTAGACCAGGCCATATTTCTGCAGCCACGCTATTCTTGTCCTGCTCCTTCAGTGGTCGTCAAGAAGTCTTCCGACTCCAGTCATTTGTCCTTTCACTCATTTGTTCAAAAAAGCTATCCGAGGGACTTCCCTAGTGGTCCAGTGGCTAAGACTCCTCACTCC
Source organism: Oreotragus oreotragus (assembly GCA_006410675.1). Classification (NCBI taxonomy): domain Eukaryota; kingdom Metazoa; phylum Chordata; class Mammalia; order Artiodactyla; family Bovidae; genus Oreotragus; species Oreotragus oreotragus. The sequence continues at coordinate 115,056 of SJYX01019488.1, forward strand.
CAATCTAGGGGTCCCAAGTTCAATCCCTGGCCAGGGAACTGGACCCCCCATGCCACAACTAAGAGTTTGCATGCTGCAACTAAAGATTCTGCCTGATGCAACTAAGACCCTGGGAAGCCAAATATATACATACATACATATATGGGGTCGCTAACAGTCGGACAGACTGAGCGACTTCACTTTCACTTTTCTCTTTCATGCATTGGAGAAGGAAATGACAACCCACTCCAGTATTCTTGCCTGGAGAATCCCAGGGATGGGGGAGCCTGGTGGGCTGCCGTCTATGGGGTCGCACAGAGTCGGACACGACTGAAGTGACTTAGCAGCAGCAGCACATATATATTTAAAGCTATACTAGGTCAAGCTCTGTGTTATGATTTTTAACAGGAAACTTCTGGAAGGGCAAGGCTGTGGTTGGATGNTGGTGGGCTGCCGTCTATGGGGTCGCACAGAGTCGGACACGACTGAAGTGACTTAGCAGCAGCAGCACATATATATTTAAAGCTATACTAGGTCAAGCTCTGTGTTATGATTTTTAACAGGAAACTTCTGGAAGGGCAAGGCTGTGGTTGGATGCTGTATGGCCCAGGCTGAGCATCCCATGAGTACAGACCACCGCCTCAAAGCCCAGGACCTTGGCATCCCAGGGAATTTTCCCTGCCCCTGCCTAGCTGACTATTCTAGCTCATCAGGAATTTCTCCACACTCTGGAGTCCTGTTGTACTCCAGGCAGAACCAGACTGTTTGGCATTAATTGCTCTCTAATTGTTTCAAGTGTGCTATTTTTATCTACCCAGTCCCCGACTCTCCTTGCAAATGAGCCTGGTCTTTTAGTTTCACATTGCAACTGTGCCCCCAGCACTCAGGAGAAGCTTGCTGATTGATTTTTTTGCAAGCTGAAATATGGATCTGTCCTGAAACTCTGTTGCTATTTCCATCCCTGGCCTTGCCCCTCCCGACTCCCAGCATCTCCTTCCGGACTCCCAGCAACCCCCACCGACTATTTCTTCTGTTGGTGTCACCAACCTCTTTGTTCTCTCCAAAAGCCCAAACCTTATTTCACTGACCATTGAAGCCATTGAGGCGCTCGCTCTCTCTCTCTCTCTTTTTTTTTTTGTTAGTCCTCCTTTTGCATAAAGGGTTCTCTTAGCAAGAAATGTTATTCTTATCGGCTGCCTCATGATCTATTTTTATCTTTCCACGCAACTTGTTAAATACTTCTGGGATCAGTTCGGGTGAATGAAGCCTTCACTTTGATTGGTTTTCTATGTTTTCAGTTTTATTATCTCAAGATACAGTCAAAGGAAGGGAATTTGAGAAGAAAGAACTGAGGTGAGGTCAAGTGAGAAGAGAGGCTTCTTTATGGAAAGGTGAGCTGAGTGATTGCCAACAGGAGGGGCTGGGGATGGGCAAGCACCCTGGCTCCCAGCTCCGGTTATTTGGTTTCAGGGGGGGAAAAAAAGAAGTAATGTGGTAGCGACAGTTTGGAGCTTTGCTCAGAAGTGCTTGTTTGAGTTCTGAGAAGTACAAAAGATTTTCTGAGAACTGCCAATATGGCGCTCCAGACTGTCTGAGCCTGCCTTTGTGTATGTTTAGCCACCAAGTCATGTCTGACTCTTTGTGACCCCATAGGCTGTAGCCCACCAGACTCCTCTGTCCATGGAATTCTCCAGGCAAGAATACTGAAGTGGGTTCCCATTTCCTTCTTCAGGGGATCTTCCCGACTTAGGAATCAAACACGAGTCTCCTGCATTGCAGGCTTTTACCACTGAGCCACCAGGGATATGCCTTGCCTATCCATAAGGTAGACTGAATAATAGACTCATAGATCTGACAGGTCTGTCGGGCTGGCTTTGACTGACCTCAGTCCAGGTGAGATCTCTCGGACAGACTCAAGCTGAGCATAACCCCCAGATCTTCAAGGCCACTCCTTCTGTTGGGGAGGAGTGGTAGTGATCATTATTTTTCGAATCAATTCAACAGCATTGATTTGTTTCCTGGACTGGTGGTAGCAGAGCATAAGGGTAACAGTCCAGGTGAGATCTCTCGGACAGACTCAAGCTGAGCATAACCCACAGATCTTCAAGGCCACTCCTTCTATTGGGGAGGAGTGGTAGTGATAATTATTTTTCAAATCAATTCAACAGCATTGATTTGTTTCCTGGACTGGTGGTAGCAGAGCATAAGGGTGAAAAGGCTGGGCTTGGCTTCAAATTAACTGGAGTGTGAATCACAGCTGCATTTCCTATAAGAATTTAGGTGGGTTGCTTCCAGCATTCCCAGCGTTTTTGACACCAGGGACCGATTTCATAGAAGACAATTTTTCCACAGACCTGGAATGGGAAGGATGGTTTCTGGATGATTCAAGCCCATTACTTGTATTGTGCACTTTATTTATATTACTATTACATCAGCTCCCTCTCAGATCATCATGCATTAGATCTGGAGGTTGGGGACCCTTGACTTAAACTCTCTGAACCTCAGTTTTCCCATAGATAATGGGCATCATAAGGCCCACTTCATTGGGTTCTGTGAGGATTATTGAGATTGCAAAGCCCTTCCCTGGTGGCTCAGTGGTAAAGAGACCACCTGCCAATGCAGGAGACCTGTGTTCGATCCCAGGGTCAGGAAGATCCCCTGGAGAAGGAAAGGGCAACCCACTCCAGTATTCTTGCCTGGAGAATTCCATGGACAGAGGAGCCTGGCAGGCTACAGTCCATGGGGTCACAAAGAGTTCGACACAACTGAGCAGCTAAACAACAACAAAGCCCTTAATGCTACGCCTGGTGTATGGAAAGGGCTCAGTGGTTGGGTTGGTAGCTGTAATATTATTATCCCAATGGCAACTGCTTCCTTCTTCCTGACCATAAGTACACCCCAGTGCTTATCCAAACCCTTCAGGAACCCTGGACAAAGACATCTAAATAATAACCAACCTCGTGGACTCTCTGTGTTTTCACTTGATCAGGGGAATTTAGAAAAGTCTCAGTGTGACCCCTTGCAGTGCTGCCTTGGGTGGTGGGAATTCACCTGGCCTTTTCTCTGAATACAGTCCAATCGTATCCAAATCCATGCCATAAAATATTTTCGCCTTCTTACCAATCAATATGGTGATCCAGCTCACTTATCGCCTGTCTGATGACAAACAAATGTATATTGTCTGTTTGGTGACAGCTAATGTAGTCAATGGCTCAGATGGTATAGAATCCGCCTGCAATCCGGGAGACCTGTGTNCCCCTTGCAGTGCTGCCTTGGGTGGTGGGAATTCACCTGGCCTTTTCTCTGAATACAGTCCAATCGTATCCAAATCCATGCCATAAAATATTTTCGCCTTCTTACCAATCAATATGGTGATCCAGCTCACTTATCGCCTGTCTGATGACAAACAAATGTATATTGTCTGTTTGGTGACAGCTAATGTAGTCAATGGCTCAGATGGTATAGAATCCGCCTGCAATCCGGGAGACCTGTGTTCCACCCCTGGGTGGGGAAGATCCCCTGGAGGAAGGCATGGCAGCCCACTCCAGTATTCTTGCCTGGAGAATCCCCGTGGACAGAGGAGCCTGGCGCGCTACAGTCCATGGGGTCACACAGGGTCAGCAGCAGTGTAGTAGAGGGGCTTCTCTGGTGCCTCAGTGGGAAAGAATCTGCCCACCGATGCAGGAGATGCAGGTTCGATCCCTGGGTCGTGCAGATCCCCTAAAGAGAAGATGACCACCCATTCCAATATCCTTGCCTGGGAAGCCCCATGGACAGAGGAGCCTGGCGGGCTGCAATACACAGAGTTGAAAAGCGACACGACTAAACAACGTAGCACAGATGTAAAGAGCAATAATCTGAAGATGGGAATCCCTGGATTCAGATGCTGCCTCCAGATGCAGCCACGGAGACCGGGCCTGTGGCCATGAGGGCAGGGGGTGGTGGGACTGACATCTACACCCTACCTTGTGTGAAACAGATCGCTAGTGGGAAGCTGCCGAGAGCACAGGGTGCTCAGCACAGGGAGCTCAGCTGGGTGCTCTGTGACGAGCTAGAGAGGCGGGATGGCGGAGTGGGAAGGAGGCCCACGAGGGAGGGGATATATGTATGCATGTGCTCTCAGTTGCTCAGTCATGTTCAACTCTTTATGTATAGCGCATTCGCTCTGTTGTACAACAGAAACTAACACAACATTATAAGGAAATGATACTCCAATTAAAAAAAAAAATCAAATGATGTCCCCATATTTACCATTATTTGCCCTTGGATAGTAATCCAACATTGCTAAGAGAGATTTGGCTTCCTCATCTGCAAGTGGGGATAATAAAAAAAAATACACGATTAAGAGGCTCAGCACAGTTCCCGGTACATTGTCATCATTCAATAGTTGGCAGTGTTAGTCGTAGTTAAAGGGTGGAGGTACCTGGTGACGTGGCTCCGTCCCCCAGACACCTGCTTCTTTTTGACCCTTCCTTGAAAGTGTCTGGTGCCCTTCTTCACACTCAGCACTTGAAGCTACACTTTCTGCAAACAACCTCATCGGAGCACTTCAGGCTACTGTGTCTTCATCAGCTAAACTGGGCTCAGCAGCGCTCAAGAAGCTGGCAAAACTCCTCTGGCTGACTTGGCACTGCAGGAAAACAACGCTGCCAAGCGACTCCTCCTCCTACAAAGGCTGCAGACACTGCCTCTCAGGATGCAGAGCAAATCCTACACACCCAGACAAGTTCCTAATTAACGACGCATAATCAGTGTCTTTCAGACATGCACATGCTCTTCTCTGCCCAGCTAATTAACTGCACTAAACCCTCCATGGGGGGAGATGGAGCATGGCTTAGCACAAAAGCCTGCTAGAACCAGCCTAGGTTCAGAGCTCAGAAGATGCAGAGTTCTGATCCAGGTTATCCCAGGGCTGATGGAGTCCGAACACGGTTGCTCTCCCTCTCTGAGCCTCGCTGCGAGTAGGACCACAGGGACCTCAAACCTCTTAAGGTTATTACCATGGGGGCAGTCATGACCATCTCTGGGAAAGTGCTCTGACAGCCGTAGGGACCCACGCAGATGCACGTGACAATTACTCCTGGCCTCCGCAGCGATGATTTCTAGGCAGGAATGGTGGTCAACCTCAGACAAAAATGATGTGTGATTGTGCCTTCTAATCTGTGGGCTTTATACTCATCACCCATACCCAATGGGAAAAGAAATCTTCTCCAAGGATCTCCCAAGGGGCTCACCCAGACTGTGAATGGCTGTGATTCTGGGTTGATCTGATTCAGAACACCCAGGATTCATTCTCCTTCCTTTCCCAGACAAAATACAGTCCTCCCAGTATATCTCCCCTCAGACAGCCCCACACTTTCTTTTCTGTTCCCCTCTCCCTTCCCCTGCCCCCTTACCTCACCCACCTGGCCCCTGTTAAGCTGCCCTCTCCTCCATCATATCCTCTGAAGACATGCAGCTTCCCTTCTTCAGAGAGATCTAGTTAATCTGGTGGAATATTCCTTGCCAGTTTGCCAGCTTAATATCACCATTCTCCTCCCTCAGCTCCCCCCGCCATCCACAGGTAATTTAGTTATATTAATAGGAGCCTCCTGGGAAGAATATGATACTCTCATGTGACACTGGCGATTACCTGCTTGCCCACCCCCACTGGAGTTGCCCTGAGCAACTGTGCTGATGGGAGTGTCAGCTACAAACTGGCACTCGCCACCTACCTCTTCTAGGATCAAATCGTGCTGCTGTACCTGCTGACCTTCAACACCTCCTGAAGGAGTTCAGGGTGGAAAGCAGAACTGAGGTGCTCTGTGCTCAGAGAAACACTGGCAGGCCAGGTCTTCAGATTGTTAGGTATTCTGAGGAGCTGATTTTATGAGCCCAGTTCTTGTATCTCCTCCTATTTAGAAAAGCATTAAAATCCTTCAGGGTGACCCTGTCCCTCGTGACTAGCAATGGCTTCACAAGACTAGTAGAGATCTCCTGGGAAAATATGTGCCTGATTGCATATATTTTCCCTTCACCAAAAATCACATAAAATCACATATATCCTGACCGTCCCTCTGCCGCTTTGGAGCAGTTTCTCAGGGCTGTCTGAGGCCCTGTCTCCCGGGCTGCAGTCCTCATTTAGCCCCCAGTAAAACTTAACGTGTAACTTGCATGTTATGGATTTTTTAAGTCGACAGGAGCTTGAGTGATCATGGAAGCAAAAAGCCAGACGTTTCACCGGATGCACAGTTGATAGTGGAGATGAACACAGAACAGGGTTATAAGGTGGAAGTTAAGAGTCAGCAGAGAATGGGACATGATGTGAGCAAAGACAAGATCACTGAAGTTATCATGTGTTGGAGCTGGAGAGCTGGCTCGACATGGACGGAACAGAGGGACGAGGGAAAACAGGAGTCCCTTCTCTTCGAAAGACCACATTCTGTCCTTCCCCCTCATGCACCATCCAAAGCCTTTCTGGCCACAGAGATGGCTCTTGTGACAATTACTAGCATAAACAGTAACTTTTATTTTCCCAACAAGTTCCAGGCAGAAAAGGGGCAGCTGACAGGGCCTCATCTGAGAATCTGGCCATGGAATCAACTGCACAAAGGAGGGTTATTCCACATTATGAAAGTCAGGGGTCATCTTCCAAGATAGGGTGCATGCACTGTCTCTTATACACATCTAGATGTGTATAAGAGACAGGGCAAGCACCCTGGCTCCCAGCTCCGGTTATTTGGTTTCAGGGGGGGAAAAAAAGAAGTAATGTGGTAGCGACAGTTTGGAGCTTTGCTCAGAAGTGCTTGTTTGAGTTCTGAGAAGTACAAAAGATTTTCTGAGAACTGCCAATATGGCGCTCCAGACTGTCTGAGCCTGCCTTTGTGTATGTTTAGCCACCAAGTCATGTCTGACTCTTTGTGACCCCATAGGCTGTAGCCCACCAGACTCCTCTGTCCATGGAATTCTCCAGGCAAGAATACTGAAGTGGGTTCCCATTTCCTTCTTCAGGGGATCTTCCCGACTTAGGAATCAAACACGAGTCTCCTGCATTGCAGGCTTTTACCACTGAGCCACCAGGGATATGACTTGCCTATCCATAAGATAGACTGAATAATAGACTCATAGATCTGACAGGTCTGTCGGACTGGCTTTGACTGACCTCAGTCCAGGTGAGATCTCTCGGACAGACTCAAGCTGAGCATAACCCACAGATCTTCAAGGCCACTCCTTCTATTGGGGAGGAGTGGTAGTGATAATTATTTTTCAAATCAATTCAACAGCATTGATTTGTTTCCTGGACTGGTGGTAGCAGAGCATAAGGGTGAAAAGGCTGGGCTTGGCTTCAAATTAACTGGAGTGTGAATCACAGCTGCATTTCCTATAAGAATTTAGGTGGGTTACTTCCAGCATTCCCAGCATTTTTGACACCAGGGACCGATTTCATAGAAGACAATTTTTCCACAGACCTGGAATGGGAGGGATAGTTTCTGGATGATTCAAGCCCATTATTTGTATTGTGCACTTTATTTGTATTACTATTACATCAGCTCCCTCTCAGATCATCATGCATTAGATCTGGAGGCTGGGGACCCTTGACTTAAACTCTCTGAACCTCAGTTTTCCCATAGATAATGGGCATCATAAGGCCCACTTCATTGGGTTCTTTGAGGATTATTGAGATTGCAAAGCCCTTCCCTGGTGGCTCAGTGGTAAAGAGACCACCTGCCAATGCAGGAGACCTGTGTTTGATCCCAGGGTCAGAAAGATCCCCTGGAGAAGGAAAGGGCAACCCACTCCAGTATTCTTGCCTGGAGAATTCCATGGACAGAGGAGCCTGGCAGGCTACAGTCCATGGGGTCACAAAGAGTTCGACACAACTGAGCAGCTAAACATCAACAAAGCCCTTAATGCTACGCCTGGTGTATGGAAAGGGCTCAGTGGTTGGGTTGGTAGCTGTAATATTATTATCCCAACGGCAACTGCTTCCTTCTTCCTGACCATAAGTACACCCCAGTGCTTGTCCAAACCCTTCAGGAACCCTGGACAAAGACATCTAAATAATAACCAACCTCATGGACTCTCTCTGTGAATTCACTTGATTAGGGGAATTTAGAAAGTTCTCAGTGTGACCCAAGCCCCTTGCAGTGCTGCCTTGGGTGGTGGGAATTCACCTGGCCTTTTCTCTGAATACAGTCCAATCGTATCCAAATCCATGCCATAAAATATTTTCGCCTTCTTACCAATCAATATGGTGATCCAGCTCACTTATCGCCTGTCTGATGACAAACAAATGTATATTGTCTGTTTGGTGACAGCTAATGTAGTCAATGGCTCAGATGGTATAGAATCCGCNGTGATCACCTTTCCTTAAGGGCTCACCGTCCCTCCCCTTCACTGCCCACTGGACACCCCAGGTCTGGCCATCTTTTCATTCTCCAGAGGCTGCCACAGCCACGTGCTGTGTTGAGCAGACTTTTCTGAAGAGTTGGGGCGACAGAGACAGGTAACAGTACAGGGAACGCAGTATATTACTTAAGACTGAATATTAACTATTCCAGTTTTCATAATTCCCAGGGGCCATTTATGCCACTAGAAGGATTTTAAAACCACTAGTCATCACAGGATGCCTTTCGCATTTGCTTGTTATCAACCTCTTGCAGTAGAGCTGAGACTTTCCCCCTTCTCTCTCTCCCCTTCCTAGCTAGATTGCCCTACCTGTACATTTTTATGCATTTGGGGGGAGAAAAATTATCTACATCTTACACACTCTCAGCCATATCCTAAGGCCCAAGGGACATCTTTTCACAGCCCAAAGCAATGCAACAGGGTTGTTCTAAACCTGTGCTGCCCAGGACTTCCCTGGTGGTCTAGTGGTTGAGACTCTGCTCTCTCAGTGTAGGGGGCCTGGGTTCAATCCTTGGTCAGGGAACCAGATCCCACATGCCCCAACTAAAGATCTCACACGCTGCAACAAAGATCAAAAATCCCACAAGCTGCACTTCCCTGGTGGCTCACTGGTAAAGAATCCACCTGCCGATCAATGCAGGAGACACAGGTTAGATCCGTGATCCGGGAAGATCTCATATGTTACGGAGCAAGCAAGCCCATGCGAACTATTGAGCCTGTGCTCTAGCGCCTGGGAGCCACAACTACTGAAACCCACATGCTGCTGCTGCTGCTGCTAAGTCGCTTCAGTCGTGTCCGACTCTGTGTGACCCCATAGACGGCAGCCCACCAGACTCCCCCGTCCCTGGGATTCTCCAGGCAAGAACACTGGAGTGGGTTGCCATTTCCTTCTCCAATGCATGAAAGTGAAAAGTGAAAGGGAAGTCGCTCAGTCGTGTCTGACTCAGCGACCCCATGGACTGCAGCCCACCAGGCTCCTCTGTCCATGGGAGTTTCCAGGCAAGAGTACTGGAGTGGGGTGCCATTGCCTTCTCTGGAACCCACGTACTTAGGCCCTATACTTCACAACAAGAGAAGCCCTCTCACTGTGCTGAAGAGGAGCCCCTGCCGGCGATAACTAGAGAAAAGCATGCACAGCAATGAAGACCCAGCACCGCCATAGGCAAATAAATAAAAATTTATATATAAAGGTCTCACGTGCCACCACTAAGATCTGGTGCAGCCAAATATATGAATTAATTTACAAAAATCTGTGCTCTCCAATATTTGAATTTAAATTCATTAAAATGAAATAAAATGTAAAATTCAGTTCTTTAGTTGCTGCAGCCTCCTTTCAAGTGCTTAGTAGCCACATTTGGCTAGTGGACAGCAGAACGCTCTATTGGAAGTCACTCTGGCTGAGTCGAAGTCAATTTCTCCCCTAAGAGACTGTGTCACTGGCTGTTTGCTATCCTTTTTTGCTGCCTACCTCATTAATGTTTATTGAGTCCTTTTTGCAGTGTAAAGCACTTTTCACATGTTATTTCATTTAATTCACATGACGGTTCTCGAAAGTGGGAAGTGTTTTTCTCATTGCTCATAGAAGCCTAAAGTTTGGACAGTCAGTGAATCTGGTCCACATCCTTACCTCAAGCCATAGACTCAGGGTTCGTGACGGAAAGATAATAGGCACCAGGTTGGGAAAGGCAAGAAGGAAAGGGCTTTGTCAACTACAAGCGTGCACGCTCAGTCACTTCAGTCGTGTCTGACTCTTTGCGACCCCACTGACTGTAGCCCGCCAGGCTCCTCTGTCCATGGGGATTCTCCAGAGCTGGGGTGGGTTGCCATTTCTTTCTCCTTTGTCAACCACATGTATTATAAAACTGTAGGAAAAACTTTCTTACTCTTAAGGGTTCAGTCCCATAGGGTTACAGCAAACGAAAGAAAGACTACTTTTTGAGGGGGTGATTTTTACTTTGCTCTGATGGACGCCCTTGCTTCTGGCAAGGGCCCAGGCAGAAACACGAATGGAGAGAGATAGAGCTTGCCTTCCAGGAAACCAGCAGTGAATGGAGACCAAAGTGGTTAAAAAGCTATCAATCCTCCCCAATACCAGCTGCTCCCAATGCTTCCTTCTGCTCTCTGGTCTACAGATCAGCCCGCCAGGCCAGAACCGTCTCCTCCTGCTCTGGACAACTCAGTGTTTCTGTAGGTTGGTGCGGGAACTGACCCAGTTCCATCAGCTCCCAGGGGAGGCCTGGGTTCAATGGTAGCGCCATCTGCTGGCTGTTTTTCATGCTGCAGTCTGCTCCTGGGCTCCTTCTTGAATCTAACGTCCAAGTTTTGGTCCCTAGATCATTAACATCACCTGACGCTTGTTAGGGGTTTCCCTGACGCTTGTTAGGTGCTAGTAGTAAAGAACCCTCCTGCCAACGCAGGAAACACAAGAGACTATGGGTTCAACCCCTGGGTCAGGAAGATCCCTTGGAGGAGGGCATGGGAATCCACTCAAGTTTTCTTGCCTGGAGAACCCCACGGACTGAGGAGCCTGGTGGGCCAGAGTCCACGGGGTCGAAAAGAGTCAGACCCATCTGAGCGTGCAGCACACGTGGCACTTATTAGAGGCGCAAATCCAGACTCCAGTCCAGGCCTGAATCAAAAGGTAGGGTGGGTCTTAACTGTGTGTGTGTTAACAACCCCTCAAGTGATCCTGACTCACACTAAAGCTTGAGAATCACTGATCTGGGAGGTCTAAACCCACCATTTAGTCATCCATTCATCGAGGAAGCAGTCATTTTTAAAAAGTAAAATATAATTAATTTACAAAAATTTATAATGTATTTACAATGTTGGGTTAGTTTTTAGTGTACAGCGAAGTGATCCATATATATATATACATACACACACATAGTTTTTCAGATTCTTTTCCATTATGGTTTATTAAGATATTGAATACAGTTCTCTGTGCTATGCAGTAGGACCTTGTTGTTTATCTGGTTTATATCTAGTAGTTTGTGTCTGCTAACCCCAAACTCCTGATTTATCTCTCCCCTTACTTCCTTTCCTCTTTAGTAACCATAAGTTTGTTTTCCAAATCTGTGAGTCTGTTTCTGTTCTGTAAATAATTTCATTTATGTCATATTTTGGATTCCACATAAAAGTGACATCACTGATTTCTGTATTTGTCTTTCTCTTTCTGTCAGGTCAACAATCATTAGCAAACATCTTCTAGGTAAACCTGACTCCCATGTACACACATAGAATGTAGCATCTCTTTCTGTATCCTGTTCATTTGGGAAGAGAAGCATTAACATTATCCTGACTTTACAGACAAGGAGAAAGAGAGAACAGAGGGTCCGGGACCACACGTCTAGTAAACAGCAAGGTGGAGGCCCCTGCTCCTGTCCTTGCGTGTCAGAGCTTGTGATTATTCACCAGCTGTCCTAGGTTGGCTTGTGGTTTGTTTTGGGGGTGGAGGAAGTGGGAAGGGAGAAACTTCCCCAAATCACACTCCAAGGAGGCTCGTCACGCTGCCTATGGTAGCCAGCAACACTCTGTAGGGTAGATGTTCATTTTAGAAGTGACAGACAGGCTGCCTGGTTATCCTCTACTCGAATCTTGCACCTTCTTTTCCATTGATAACACACGGCTGTACTGCATGAGCTGTGACAGGGAAGGANGAAGGGAGAAACTTCCCCAAATCACACTCCAAGGAGGCTCGTCACGCTGCCTATGGTAGCCAGCAACACTCTGTAGGGTAGATGTTCATTTTAGAAGTGACAGACAGGCTGCCTGGTTATCCTCTACTCGAATCTTGCACCTTCTTTTCCATTGATAACACACGGCTGTACTGCATGAGCTGTGACAGGGAAGGAAGGAAAGAGTTCAGCGTGCTGCGTAGGTCGTGCTAAGGGCACAACCTAGGGGCTCATAGGGAGGCAGGAATTTAATTCCAGCTGTCTAATTGGGGGTTGAGAGGGAAAAATAATGGGATTAAACAGAAGCAGAGGGTCTTCTGTGGTGGTGCAGTGGTTAAACTTTGCCTGCATGCCTCTCGACAAAAACAAAACAAAACATAAAATAGAAGCAATCAATAAAGACTTTAAAAATGTTCTATGTTAAAAAAAAAAAAAAAGCAGAAGCAGAAAAATGTTGACGGGAAGGAGGAAAATCAGAGGACCAACTTGGCCTCCTCTTTCACAATTTGGCCGCCTCTGGGGCAGCCCTTCCAGTACAAGATGTGCTGTTCTTCAACAGGGAACAGTTGAGAGCCCCTGTTATGTGCTGGGCACGACATGTCAGCTCCCTGCCTTCAAGGGACAGCCTGCTTTGCAGGGAAGTAGAGACACAGAGGGGGCTTCTTCGGTGGCTCAGCAGTAAAGGATCCACCTGCAATGCAGGAGGCGCAGGAGATGCGGGTTTGATCCCTGGGTCAGAAGATCCCTTGGAGGAGGGCAGGGCAACCCACTCCAGTATTCCTGCCTGGAGCATCCTGTGGACAGAAGAGCTTGGCAGGTTGCAGTCCATAGAGTCTCAAAGTCGGACACGAGTGAAGGAACTCAACATGCATGCATGCAGAGATACAGGGCTTGCGAACATGTAGAGAAGGCTTCCCTTGTGGCTCAGTGGTAAGGAATCTACCTCCCAATGCAGGAGACATGGGATCAATCCCTCATCCAGGACGATTTCCACGTCTCGGAGCAACTAAGCCCATGCGCCACAACTTTGAGCCTGCGCTGTAGAGCCCAGGAGCCGCATGGCTGAGCCCACGTGCTGCAGCTACTGAAGCCCAAGAGCCCTAGATGCCCACCCACCACAACTAGAGAGTAGCCCCCCTCACCAGCTAGAGAAAAGCCTGCGTGGCAACCGAGACCCAGCACAGCCAAAAATAAGTAAATAAGCACAATTTCTTAAAAAGTGTAGGTATTCCTGTGGTTAAAATTTCCTTGGCCATAAACATATTTTAACCAACAAATTGCAGCATTTTTATGATAATGATAACTCTATGGCGCATTTAGCTAAATGCTAGACAGTGTTCTTAGGTGGAAATGGGACCAGTGGTGCTGAGCAAGTTACCACCAGCCAGGCCCGTGGCAGTGAAAGCTCTGAGTCCTAACCCCTGGACTGCCAGGGAATTCCCCTACCATGCTGCTGCTAAGTCGCTTCAGTCGTGTCCGACTCTGTGCGACCCCATAGATGAAGCCCACCAGGCTCCCCCGTCCCTGGGATTCTCCAGGCAAGAACACTGGAGTGGGTTGCCATTTCCTTCTCCAATGCGTGAAAGTGAAAAGTGAAAGTGAAGTCGCTCAGTCATGTCAGACTCTTAGTGACTCCATGGACTGCAGCCTACCAGGCTCCTCAGTCCATGGGATTTTCCAGGCAAGAGTACTGGAATAGGGTGCCACTGCCTACCACGCTGAACCATCCCATTTCTGGTCTTCAGCTTTTCAGGCCTGGAAATTGGCTTTTATGAGTGCTATCTCTGCTTGTCTGCCTCATGCCTATCAGACTCAGAGACAAGTGTATTAACCAGAGAGGCAAGATGCCCATTTATAGTCAGATCTATTAGCACTGAGTGGTTGCTGGTCATGCTCGTGGGTCAGCCAACACATCCTCCGTCCTTGTGAAAATCTGTAGGTGAAATCATTTTCAGTCACTTGGTAGTTGTGTTAGCAGCTCAGTTGTGTCTGACTTTGCAACCCCGTGGACTATACCCCACCAGGCTCCTAAGTCCATGGGATTCTCCAAGCAAGAATACTGGCATGGGTAGCCATTCCCGTCTCCAGGGCATCTTCCAACTCAGGGATCAAACCTGCGTCTCCTGCACTGAAAGCAGATGCTTTACCATCTGAGCCACCAGGGAAGCCCTCAGTCCCTTGGTGGGTGTGGAATCAGAACAAGGGGTGTCAGAGGGCAGTATTGGGGCAGGTCAGAGGGCTGTGTGATCTGACGCTTTCTCATCTGTGGCACTGTAGACATCCTTGAGATGGCTCACAACACGGGCCTGATGCCTCCCATGAAGGATTCAGGGCTCCCTCCATCCGGGTTGGGGGCTGGAGACACGCGTATGGCTGCCTGCCCCACTTCTGCCTCCTTGCATGATCTCAGCCAGGCTTCAGTGCAAGACATCAGGTTCCAGCTTTAGTGTCAAATTCTCTGGTTTCTTTGATTGCCCTTGCCTTGCCCAGTCCCAGGATTATATTTACAACTCTGTCTCTCAAGGTAGTTTCATCAGCAGGTAGGTCAGTAACAGCAATGCTGTGCAATTTTCAAGTTGCCCTCTTAGGCTGATGGCTTTTTCCTGACCATGTCCCCCAGGGTCACGGCTGCCCTCGGTGCCAACTGGCCCACAGGATGGCACAGGCATCTGCTCTCAAGCCCCTCTTCTCAATCTCTTGTGTTCCCCCATCTTTACCTCCACCTCACTCAATGCAACAAAACTCTCAGAGGGAGCGCCTTTGAACCGTTTGTTCATTTTTTGTCTCTTCCAGGAGCTTCTTTCTTATTCATCTTTTCTGAGACTCTAGAAGTGTTTCTGGTGCGTTAGTCACTTCAGTTGTGTCTGCCTCTTTGCGACCCTGTGGACTGTAGCTGGCCAGGCTCCTCTGTCCATGGGATTGTCCAGGCAAGAATACTGGAGTGGGTTGCCAGCCCTCCTCCAGGGGATCTTTCCGACCCAGGGATCAATCCTGGGTCTCCTGCATTGCAGGCAGATTCTTTACTGTCTGAGTCACCAGGGAAGCCCCAGAAGTATTTCTAATTATTACTAATTAATAAATCAGTAAATGTGTATTGCAGAAGTGAAAAGAGTTCTGGCTTGCAGATTAATGCATTTAGAATCAAAAACTGTGTCAACGCTGTCACTAACTTACTTTGGGATGTTTGATTGATCACAGTGGGTTTGCTCTCTTCTTCTCCAGATATAAATTGGGAGAATTCTTTTTTCTCCTCCCCCTCTGCCTCAAGAGGACCTGAGGCAGGTGTCCATGACTGCTGCCAAGGGTTGAAATTCTGTCAAGCAAGTGTGGATCAATGTTCCTCATCTTTTCTTCATCCTAAGAAAGATAATAAAGCAAAAAAGCTCCTAGGTATTGAAAGATCTGATCTGTTTTTCAGTTCCCTCATGTCAATGTTTCAAAACACAGGGAGAAGTGTCTCATCCCACCAAGCTCAAGAATGGTAAGATAATGTCTGTATTTTGATGGCTCAAAGTTTCTGTTGATCAATCTGTACCATTATTTTGGTTCTCAGTTCATTGCCTGTGTATGGTTTAATACTCAGAGAAGATTTTTCAAAATATAGAAATTAGGACTGGAAGACAGATATGAAATGAAATGGTTGTTTCTCTACTAGAGTTTAGGGATTCCTGGCTCTTGGGCAAGGAAGCCGTGGTGCTCACGAGATTGTGGGTTATCCTGACGACCAAGTCAAACCTCATGATGCCAGGCCCGCTGGACAAAGGGTCTAGGAACTCGGCCATTACTCTTCTTCCCTAATGGACAAGTCACCCCCAGGACATTTTCTTCAAGGATACACTAACTGGTCAACCCTGTATCTTGCAGAAGAGGTCCTGGCTGTGTCTGTGCTCTGCCCTCTAGCCAGCTACCCTTACACTTTCTCCTTCACGCTGGGTGTCTGGGTTCCTAAGAACTCGAAAAGTATAATCAGGTGTTGAGATTTTCAAAAGAAGGACATAACAGGCAAAAATCCATTTTGAAGCCTAGGGCTCAAGTGAATAGCAATAATAACGTAAGGACAGTTTCTAATCAGTAATCCTCTCCTTAAAATATTTCTTGATAATCTCCCTTCCTACCTCCCTCCCCTGTCTTTGTTTGTCTGCCTCCTCCTTCTTTGACTAAAATATCTAACTGAAAAAATTTTTAAAGAAAATTGTATAATCTCTTAATTTTACTTTATTTTTAACTTTTCTATTGAAATATATAATTGACTTGAATATTATATTAGTTTCAGGTACACAACATAGAGGTTTTATTTTTTTTAATAGTATTTTTTTTTTCAGGATGGCATCTCTTTATTTTATTTATTTATTTAGGTTGCACCATGCAGCATGTGGGATTTAAGTTCCTCAACCAGGGAGCCAACCAGAGCCGCTTGCATTGGAAGCATGGAGTCTTAACCAGTGGACCATCAGGGAAATCCCAAGATTTGATGTTTTTGAATATTACAAAATGATCACTAGGTAAGTTCATCTGTCACCATACAGAGTTGTTACAAGTTTATTGACTAAATTTCCTATGTGCACACTTCACTCCCCTGACATTTATTTTATGGCCTGCAGTGTAATCTCCTTCACCTATCTTGCCCAGCCCCCACCCTATCCCCTCTAGGGACCCCCAGTTTGTCCTCTGTATCTATTTCTGCTTCTGTTTTGTTAATTTTAAATGTAGGAGAGTTGAGCATTTTGCATGACCTAAAAGGAAAAGCATGTGTATACACAGAAAATGATTCCCAGTACTCAAGCCTAACGTTTTCCTTTTGACTTTCAAACTTTTGCCTAATTTAGTGCCGTGCTGTGTAGGCAACTCTATTTCCAGTCCCCCCCAGGGTGGAGGTTAAGTTCTGGCTAGGAGTGTCTCCCTGAGGACCTTGACTTTCAGTGTGGGTGGCCTACTGTAGGACAGGCATATGTTCTAATACCAACTGGGTCATTTGCCAGTACTAGCTAATCTTTCAGCCTCTCTGGACTTCAGTTCTTTCATCAGTAGATTAATGCCTGTCCAGCCTGACTCATTGTCAGAGGGAGGATACAATTACAAAATGAAGCGGTGGTTACGAGGAATGTTCAGGATTATAGACGTTTTGCGTGAATGACAATGTTTCCTGACCTCCTGAACAAGTTTCCCCTTTTTCCTGGTCAACCAACTCCAGTTCATCTTTCAGTAATCACTATCATCCCCACTCTCTTTTCTTTCTTTTAATTTTTTAGCCGCATGTGAGGCATGAAGGATCTTAGTTCCCTGACCAGGGATTGCATCACTCCCCCTGCACTGGGGAGAATCTTGACCACTGGACCACCAGGGAAGTCCCTCTTTTCTTTTTATTGAGAAAACAATTAAACATATACAAAAGTAGAGAGAATAGCATAATCAATTCCCAGCTTCAATGACTGCAACATAGACAGTCTTGTTTCATTTATTCTCCCACCTACTCCCCAGATATATATTTTTTAATCTCAGATAGATAAAAACTCTTTAAAAAACTAAACAAATAAACACAATATCATCATATGCTTTTTAAAATGAACAGTAATTCCTTAATGTCATCAAATATCTGGTCAGAAGTAAAAATCATCCCATTGACACACACATATTTATATTCATGTATCACAACAAAGCAAGTCACAAATTTGTTGGTTTCCCAATGCATATGAAAGTTATGCTTACTCTATATAGCAGTCTATTGAGTGTGTAATAGCATTATGTCTAGAAACACAATGTACATACTTTAAAAATTCCTTGTTGATAAAAAATGTTAACTGTCATCTGAGCCTTCAACAAGTAGTAATCTTTTAGCTGGTGGAGGGTTTTGCCTTGATGCTGATGGCTGCTGACCATTCAGGGTGGAGGTTGCTGAAAGTTGGGGTGGCTGTGGCAATTTCGTTAAATAAGGCAACAGTGAAATTAGTCATATCAACTGACACCTCCTTTCATGAGTGATTTCTCTGTGGCAGGCAGTGCTGTTTGATAGCATGGGTAAAATGCGATCAAAAGCAGAATTTTTTCCAAAAGTGGAATCGGTCTTCTCAAACCTTGCTGCTGCTGTATCAATTATGTTCAGGTAATATTCAAAACCTTCAGATGTCATTTCAACAGTCTTCAGAGCATCCTTACCAGGAGTAGCTTCCATCTCAAGAAACCACTTTCCCTGCTCATTCATAAGAAACAACTGCTCATCTGTGAAGGTTTGATCATGAGATGGCAGCAATTCAGTCACATCTTCAGGCTCCGCTTCTGATTCTGGTTAGCTTACTATTTCTGCCGCATCTGCAGTTTCTTTCTGCACTGACATCTTGAACCCTTCAAAGTCACCCAGGAGAGTTAGAATCCACTTCTTCCAAATTCCTTTTGATGTTGATATTTTGACCTCAAGAATCATGAGTGTTCTTCATGGCATTTAAAATAGTGAATCCTTTCCAGAAGGTTTTTGATTTACTTTGCCCAGATCTATCCATCCTAAAAGATAATGCTGTGAAAGTGCTGCACTCAATATGCCAGCAAATTTGGAAAACTCAGCAGTGGCCACAGGACTAGAAAAAGTTTTCGTTCCAATCCCTAAGAAAGGCAATGCCAAAGAATCCTCAAACTACTGCACAATTGCACTCATCTCACATGCTAGCAAAGTAATGCTCAAAATTCTCCAAGCCAGGCTTCAACAGTACATGAACTGTAAACTTCCAGATGTTCAAGCTGGTTTTAGAAAAGGCAGAGGAACAGAGATCAAATTGCCAACAACCACTGGATCATCGAAAAAGCAAGAGAATTCCAGAAAAACATCTATTCCTGCTATATTGATTATGTCAAAGCCTTTGACTGTGTGGATCACAATAAACTGAGGAAAATTCTGAAAGAGACGGGAATACCAGACCATCTGACCTACCTCTTGAGAAATCTGTATTCAGGTCAGGAAGCAACAGAACTGGACATGGAACAACAGACTGGTTCCAAATTGGAAAAAGAGTATGTCAAGGCTGTATATTGTCACCCTGCTTATTTAACTTATATGCATAATACATAATGAGAAACACTGGGCTGGAGGAAGCACAAGCTGGAATCAAGATTGCTGGGAAAAATACCAATAACCTCAGATATGCAGATGACACCACCCTTATGGCAGAAAGTGAAGAACTAAAGAGCCTCTTGATGAAACTGAAAGAGGAGAATGAAAATGTTGGCTTAAAGCTCAACATTCAGAAAACAAAGATCATGGCATCCACTCCCATCACTTCATGGGAAATAGATGGGGAAACAGTGGAAACAGTGTCAGACTTTATTTTTGGGGGCTCCAAAATCACTGCAGATGGTGACTTCAGCCATGAAATTAAAAGACGCTTACTCCTTGGGAGAAAAGTTATGACCAATCTAGATAGCGTATTCAAAAGCAGAGACATTACTTTGCCAACAAAGGTCCATCTAGTCAAGGCTATGGTTTTTCCAGTAGTCATGTATGGATATGAGAGTTGGACTATAAAGAAAGCTGAGCGCCGAAGAATTAATACTTTTGAACTATGGTGTTGGAGAAGACTTTTGAGAGTCCCTTGGACTGCAAGGAGATCCAACCAGTCCATCCTAAAGGAAATCAGTCCTGAATATTCATTGGAAGGACTGATGTTGAAGCTGAAACTCCAATACTTTGGCCACCTGATGTGAAGAGCTGACTCATTGGAAAAGACCCTGATGCTGGGAAAGAGTGAAGGTGGGAGGAGAAGGGGACCACGGAGGATGAGATAGTTGGATGGCATCACTGACTCAATGGACATGAGTTTGAGTAAACACCAGGAGTTGGTGATGGACAGGGAGGCCTGGTATGCTACAGTCCATGGTGTGACAAAGAGTCGGACATGACTGAGTGACTGAACTGAACTGAGATCTATCCAAGAAATCACTACCTAAGGCAGCAATAGCCTTATGAAATTTATTTCTTTTTTTCTTTTTTATTTTTTTATTGAAAGATAATTGCTTTACATAATTTTGTTGTTTTTTGTCAAAGCTCAACAAGAATCAGCCATAGGTATACATATATCCCCCTCCTTTTGAACCTCCCTCCCATCTCCCTCTCCATCCCAACCCTCTAGGCTGATACAGAGGCTCTGTTTGAGTTTCCTGAGCCATACAGCAAATCCCATTGGCTATCTATTTTACAAATTATAATGTAAGTTTCCATGTTACTCTTTCCATACATCTCACCCTCTCCTCCCCTCTCCCGATGTCCATAAGTCTATTCTCTATGTCTGTTTCTCCATTGCTGCCCTGTAAATCAATTCTCCAGTACCATTTTTCTAGATTTCGTATATGTGTGTTAGAATACGATATTTCTCTTCCACTTTCTGACTCACTTCACTCTGTATAATAGGGTCTAGGTTCATCCACCTCGTCAGAACTGACTCAAATGCATTCCTTTTTGTGGCTGAGTATTATTCCATTTGTATATGTACCACAACTTCCTTATCCATTCATCTGTCAATGAACATCTAGGTTGCTTCCATGTCCTAGCTATTGTAAATAGTGCTGCAATGAACAATGGAATACACGTCTTTTTCAATTTTGGTTTCCTCAGGGTATATGCCTAGGAGTGGGATTGCTGGGTCATATGGTGGTTTTATTCCCAGTTTTTTAAGGAATCTCCATACCGTCTTCCATAGTGGCTGTATCAACTTACATTCCCACGAACAGTGCAAGAACATTGCCTTTTCTCCACCCTCTCCAGCATTTACTGTTGTAGACTTTTTGATGATGGCCATTCTGGCTGGTGTGAGGTGATATCTCATGGTAGCTTTGATTTGCATTTCTCTAATAATGAGTGATGTTGACCATATTTTCATGTGTTTGTTAGCCATCTGTCTTCTTTGGAGAAATGTCTGTTTAGGTCTTTTGCCCATTTTTTGATTGGGTTGTTTGTTCTTCTAGTATTGAGTTGTATGAGCTGCTTGTATATTTTGGAAATTAATCCCTTGTCAGTTGTTCATTTGCTATTATTTTCTCCCATTCTGAGGGTTGTCTTTTTACCTTGCTTATAGTTTCCTTTGCTGTGCAAAAACTTTTAAGTTTAATCAGGTCCCACTTATTTACTTTTGTTTTTATTTCTGTTACTCTAGGAGGTGGGTCATAGATGATCTTGCTTTAGTTTATGTCATTGAGTGTTCTGCCTATGTTTTCCTCTAAGAGCTTTATAATTTCTTGTCTTACATTTAGGTCTTTAATCCATTTTGAGTTTATCTTTGTGTATGGTGTTGGAAGTGTTCTAATTTCATTCTTTTACCTGTAGCTGTCCAGTTTCCCCAACACCATTTATTGAAGAGGCTGTCTTTGCCCCATTGTATATTCTTGCCTCCTTTGTCAAAAATAAGGTACCCATAGGTGCATGAGTTTATTTCTGGGATTTCTATCTTGTTCCATTGGTCTATATTTCTGTTTTTATGCCACTACCATACTGTCTTGATGACTGTAGCTTTGTAGTATAATCTGAAGTCAGAAAGGTTGATTCCTCCAGCTCCATTTTTCTTTCTCAAGACTGCTTTGGCTATTTAGGGTCTTTTGTGTTTCCATATGAATTGTGAAATTTTTTGTTCTATGAAAAATGCCATTGGTAATTTGATAGGGATTGCATTGAATCTGTAGATTGCATTTGGTAATATACTCATTTTCACAATATTGATTCTTCCTACCCAGGAACATGAAGTATCTCTCCACCTGTTTAATGTCATCTTTGATTTTTTCATCAGTGACCCTGCACGCATAGATGCAAGATTTTTTTTTTTTGTCTGTGGCAGCTCTGACTCAGTGAGAGTTGAGTGTGAAGGTGGTAGAGCTGCTTGGCTTGCAGGGACCCTGGTGGAGCCAAGTGTGCAGGGACAGGGACTGCCTCTGCCACAGGAATTATGGCCCTATCAGAGTCTTTTTTCAAGTCTCTTGTAGCTGGTGATCAGAAGGCCTCTTTGGCCAGTCTTTCTGCATAGCTCTGCCTGTTCAGGCACTTAGAGGGCTCCTTTGCCTGGGGTCCTTCTCTGTAGGTCTGCACATCAGGCAATTACAGGGGGACCCTGGATGGGGTCCTGCTCTGTAGGTCAGTGCATCAGGCATTTGATAGGCCAGCCTCTCTACTGTTCAGCTGCTGATGCTGGCATGTCGGGGGAGAAAGGCTATGGTGATGGCTCTACACCCTACGTGTGACTCAGCAGTATTGCCTTGCTTCCATGGCTGCCTGGCTTTCTTCTGCAGGCATTTCCCACCACAGTCTCTTCCCTCACATCCCCTTGATCTATCTCTCTGCAGTCAACAGCAGCCTGCACCCTGGGATTGCTCCACAATCCCTAAACTCCAGCTCCCAGCTGCTGCACTTTCCAGGGGACCTGCGTCCCTGTCCAGGGTATGTATGGCTGTGGCAAGGACTGTCTGATTCTCATTCCATTTAGGCTGCCACAGTTCAGCTGTATCACTCTCAGCCTTAAATGTTTCTCTTCTGACTCAGACAATTGTCCTGATGTGGGGATTGGACTGCTACTTCAGTTCCCGACCCGGCGAGAGCAGGTCCAGTCCTACTAACACTCCTGTTTTTCCCCCTAGTTCCTTCATCCTACCAAGTTTTGGGTGGGCCTATATATTCTTTTCCTCTGGTCAGGTACTCCTGTCCACTCTCAGCTGGTGTTCTGCATGCACTTCTGTGCCTGAAGGTGTATTCCTGACGTATCCGTGGAGAGAGATATACTCCAGGTCCACCTATTCCTCTGCCATCTTGATCTCTTGAAATTTATTTCTTAAATAATGATACTTGAAAACTGAAATTACCCCTTGATCTACAGGCTGTAGAATGGTTGTTGTGTTACCAGGCATGAAAACAACATTAATTTTATTGTACATCCTCCCATCAGAGCTCTTGGATGATCACATACATTGTCAAAGAGCAAATGTTTTGTAAGGAATCTTCTTTTCTGAGCAGCAGCTCTCAACAGTGGACTTACTTCAAATATTCAGTAAACCATCTTGTAAATAGATGTGGTGTCATCCAGGCTTTGTTGCTCTATTTATAGAGCACAGGCAGAGTAGATTTAGGGCAATTCGTAAGAGCTCTAGGATTTTCAAAATGGTAAATGAGCACTGGCTTCAACTTAAAGTTGCCATCTGCATTAGCCCTGAACAAGAGAGTCTGCTTGTTCTTTGCCACTTTGAAGCCAGGCACTGACTTCTCTGTAGCTGTGAAAGTCCTAGATCACATCTTATTCCAACAGAAGACTGTTTGTCTACACTGAAAATCTGTTAAGTAGTGTAGCTACCCTCGTCAATTATCTTGGCTAAATCTTCTGGATAACTTGCTGCAGCTTCTACATCAGCACTTTCTACTTCACCTTGCATGCTTCTTTATTTAAACCTTTGAACCAAGCTTTGCTGGCTTCAAACTTTTCTCCTGAAGCTTCTTTACCTCTCTCAGTCTTCACAGAATTAAGAGCATTAGAGCCATACTTGTCCTGGATGAGGCTTTGTTTCATCCACCTTTCTGGACTCCTGTTTGGTCCGGCTGTCCTGCAATTTACATCCATCATCTCTTCCGAACTGCCCTCTCTGTGAACTTTAATCTCTAGCTCCAAATTGGATCCATTTTTCATCAGGGATTGCAAAGTGGTGATATTCTAGCTGTAGCATTTCTTTGGCTCAAATCATTTTAGCTGGAATTCCTGAGCTGCCATCTAAACAGGAAAAGCAGAATAAATACTTATTTCTTTTGCTTCAGTTTTCTTCTTTAACAGTTTTCACAGTAATTAGTTCTGGTTCCTCGACATCTTCCAAAGGAGATAACTTAGTTTTATTTATTTATTTTTTAAAGTATCATTTTGAACTCAGGGATTTTAATATATTCAATGTGGCACTGTAGTAGTTATTACTATTATAATTTTTATTGCTATTTATGTTCAGTTATCCCATATTTGGCCAGTGGGAGATTATTGAAATGGCTCCTGGATTTTTCTGACACAGTCCCTGTGGTCTATGACAGTGTTTCAAGGCTCTCACTGATGTTTCCAGTCTCAGCCTCAAAATCAGTCATACAAGGAGGCATGATTTCCCTTGTTGGAAATTCTATTTGGAGAACACAGTCTAGGTGTAGAGATATTCATTATTTTGTGGTTATTCATGACTTCTAGACCTTTTCAGTGAACAGAGCAAAGAAATATGTTTTTTAAAGGAAAATATAATGTAAGATCTTATTACTTATTCAAATCAAATTTAAGGTTATAGAATTTTCCATTGGACACATTCAGTTTTATATTTTTATCTCTCCTCTTCTGCTCAAAGGTGTGGATTCTAAATATATTAACATAATTATTTGTTTGATGTATACTGGTATACACACACAAACAATAGTTTTGGAATGACACTGCTGCTGCTGCTGCTGCTGCTAAGTCACTTCAGTCGTGTCCGACTCTGTGACCCCATAGACGGCAGCCCACCAGGCTCCCCCGTCCCTGGGATTCTCCAGGCAAGAACACTGGAGTGGGTTGCCATTTCCTTCTCCAATGCATGAAAGTGAAGAGTGAAAGTGAAGTCACTCAGTCTGTCCGACTGTTAGCGACCCATGGACTGCAGCCCACCAGGCTACTCCGTCCATTGGATTTTCCAGGCAAGAGTACTGGGGTGGGGTGCCATCACTAATAGTAGTGAAATATATATGGATAATATACATTCTGAAATATACTTGACAGTTTAAGAATAATAATATTACAATTACTGAAAACAGCTAAAGATTTCTTTATAATTCTTTTTATCCTTTTGATATATTTTTCTAGGACTGTAGAGTCAAATTATTCTGTTTTAAAATAATTGAAATAATTACTATTTCTGCATTTAAACCATCAACTTGATATATGTTTAGGTTTGTTTGCTCTCAATGTTTAGGAATTGTAGTTTCTTTATTTAATGTTGCTCAATTTACTTTCAAAATTATAAAAGACATTATATATATATATAGATTCCAAACTCAAATGTATAAGATTAGATACTATGATGATTTTAAATATGTACACAAACTCTTTAACACACACTTGCAAAGATGGACCCTAATTCCCTCCTTTTGAGTGTAGGTTAGATTCAGTGTCTTGCTTCTAACAAATGAAATTTTGACCCAGATAGCTGTATGTGACTCCTAAGACTAAGCCAGAAAAGGTATGGTGGTTTCCTCTGCTTTTTTGGGATAGTTTGTGCTGGAGGAAGCCAGTTGTCATATCAGGAGGATGCTCAAGCAGCCTGTGGAGAGAAGAGATCCTTGTGCTGAGGAACAGAGGCCTCCTGCCAACAACCACGTGAGAGAACCACATACAGATGGATTTTCTCACCTAGGCAAGCCTTTGGGTGACTGAAACACAGGCCAACATCTTGACTGCAATCACATGAGATACTCAGAGCCAGAACCAGCCAGCTAAGTCTCTCCTGGCTTCCTGACTCTCCAGACTCATGTGAGATAATACAGATTTATTGCTGTTTTAATCCACTGCATTTTGGGAATCATCTATTATCTAGCAATCAATCACTAATATAGGGACATTCAGAAAAATCTAGTTTTTATTCCTATCTCCTCCATCACCCTAAGGTTACGCATTACTTTTCACTTGCTTGTTTGTCCTTCCATTGCTTTTTATTTTAAATATAAGCAGATACGTATACTTGTATTATCCACCCTTTTTTAGATAAAAGTTAGCATATGTTACCTGGATCTTCCCAACCCAGGGACTGAACCTGAGTCTCCTGCATTGCAGGCAGATTCATTACTATCTGAGCCACCAAGGAAGCCTCTATTTGTATTTTACATACACTCTGCTGAATCTTGCGGTTTGCAGTGAACAGTCTTCACTGAGAATCATTCCAAAGCTGAACATACAGTTTTCATTCTTTTTTAGCAGTTGCTATTTCATCCATACCTGATCCACAGGCTCTTCAACCTGCGATGTTGTCTGTGTCTAGTCATTGTGGTGCCAACAGTGTGTGTTTTATAGGACACCTATATTTTTTCATAGCTTTGCCTGTGTATCTTTGGAATAAGCTCCTAAGTCCACTCTTTTTGAAAATTTCCCCATTACTTCAGCTCTTATAATTTTCTCTTGTCTTCCTGCCCCTAGTGCAGCGTCCGTTCCCTATAATTTAATACTTAGTTTCCTTTATTTTGTTTGATTCTGAGTTTCCCATGTTAGTTCTGTATGTATGAGATTGTGCTATTGGAGGCCACATGAGGCAGTTACAGCTCTGATCTATTACTGTCAGGAGACTGGGTTTAACGCTAAGTTTGTGGGGATTAAAGAAGATCTGACCTAGAAAATGAGGGAAAGGGGAGCCACAAGGATCAGAATGCACCAAAAGGGGAAGCATTTTTCAGAAGCTAAGCTACACATGAAGCTGAAGCTCCAGTACTTCGGCTACCGGATGCGAAGAGCTCACTCACTGGAAAAAACCCTGATACTGGGAAAGATTGAAGGCAAAAGGAGAAGGGGGAAGCAGAGGATGAGATGGTTAGATAGCATCACCAACTCAATTAAACATGAATTTGAGCAAACTCTGGGAGATAGTGGAGGACAGGGGAGCCTGACGTGCTACAGCTCATGGGGTTGCAGAGTCGGATACGACTTGGTGACTCAAGAGCAGCAAGCTATGGGTGAAACAACTCCACTTGTCAAAGAGAGAAAGTATCTTTTCTCCCTTGCCACCACAGGCAAGGGAGATAATCGAAACCGTGTAAAGCCCCTGTGGTGTTGTCTTTTGGAGTAAAAGGTTGACTCAAGAGTTAATGATTGGGAAATGTGAAGATGTTGAAACAAAGACTAGCTGTTGGGCTGGGGAGCTGGTAGCAGTTTAGACTATAATTCTGCCACATAGAATCACCGAACTCCCAGTTCCCTGAAAAATATAGGGAAAGACCTGACACACATTCCGAAGTTATTTTTACAGGAGGCAGACCCCTTGCAGATGAAAACTACCAGCCACAAGGACATAGACCCTAGACTGGCTGAAACCAGAAGGTTGACAATGCTTGAAATCTCACCTTGATGCCAAGCAATCGGAGACCTGTCCACAAGCTGATCACACCCTGCTCCTTGAACATTCTAAAACTCCGCACTACCCACTCCAGGGCAGGTCACACAGTCTTGAGGGCACTAGCCTGCTCTAGCCCCATTTGCCTGGCAAAGCAAAAAAAGCTATTCTTTTTACTTCACCCCAAACTCTGTCTCCATGTTTCTATTGGCACTGGTGAACAGAGGCTGAGTTTTGGCAACATAATGAAAATTATCCTGAAGATTGTTAAGATCTAAGATATGAAG
The DNA here is from genome assembly GCA_006410675.1 of Oreotragus oreotragus. Lineage (NCBI taxonomy): Eukaryota > Metazoa > Chordata > Mammalia > Artiodactyla > Bovidae > Oreotragus > Oreotragus oreotragus. Next base: position 142,435 of record SJYX01019488.1, read on the forward strand.
TAAGACTCAGGTTACAGAAAACAATCCTTCTCTGGGCTAACCAGCAAAGTAGGTAGCTGATATCTCGCCAACCACAGTGGCTGGAAGTAAAGCCTTTGCAGACATAGATTATATTTTAAATGAATATATAGAATTTAAGGAGCCAAGATTAAGACCCTATAACTGAACAGCCATTTTCTAAAGGACAGTCATCTTGAATATTGTCATAGTGTCAGGAAGGAGGTGTGCGCAGTGGCAAAGGACGATGGGATGCCTGCCTGTCAGTCAAATTAGCTTGATCAACCCTGGTGACCAACCATATGTTCAGATCCCCTGCGCATCCAGGATTCAGAATATACTAGTTACATCTCAAAAGAAAGAAGCTGCAGCCCCAACAAAGAATGGCAGGAAACCACAGAATAATGCTGAGAGAACTTGGAAAAGGAAGCCAGCAACGAGAACAAATCCCGCCAAAGTGGCTCCCTGGACCACACACTGAGCCTCACCATTTCCTCAGAAGAGAGGAACTGGAATTCGATTTCAGAACCTTTTGTACATTCCAGTATTTACAGTTGTATCTATTTATGACTAAATTAGCTATAAAGAAAATCATATAAAATTCTCATCTCAAGGTGTGGGTCAACTCGTTTCTTTCTTTTCATCCAGTCCATCAGTTCAGTTCATTGCTCAGTCGTGTTTAACTCCCCACAACCCCATGGACTGCAGCACACCAGGCTTCCCTATCCATCACCCTATCCATCTTCACCAACTCCCGGAGGTTGCTCAAAATCATGTCCATTGAGTCACTGATGCCGTCCAACCATCTCATTCTCTGTCATCCCTTTCTCCTCCTGCCTTCATTCTTTCCCAGCATCAGGGTCTTTTCCAGTGAGTCAGTTCTTTGCATCAGGTGGCCAAAGTATTGGAGTTTCTGCTTCAGCATCAGTCTTTCCAATGAATATTCAGGACTGATTTCCTTTAGGATGGACTGGTTGGATCTCCTTGCAGTCCAAGTGTCTCTCAAGAGTCTTCTCCAGCACCACAGTTCAGAAGCATCAATTCTTCAGCACTCAAGCTTTCTATATAGTCCA
>SJYX01019488.1:145831-163835 GCA_006410675.1 Oreotragus oreotragus
TCCTTAAGTCTCGTCTCTCTTCCCCTCCTGTCCCCCACATTCTCCTCTATCTTGGCCTCTCTTCCAGGGCCCTGACTTTATCCTGGAAACTGAAAGGGGGATCATGATGCTGATTGCTCTTGGTCGTGCCGGAGGGGTGCCAGATTTCTGTGCCTATTCTTGGTGCAGCATCCTCTAGAATGGTGCCTGCCCAGTTGCAGTCCACAACTACAACTATTATTAGTCCACGATGCTGCTGCTGCTAAGTCACATCAGTCATGTCCAACTCTGTGCAACCTCATAGACAGTAGCCCACCAGGCTCCTGTCCCTGGGATTCTCCAGGCAAGAATACTGGAGTGGGTTGCCATTTCCTTCTCCAATGCATGAAAGTGAAAAGTGAAAGTGAAGTCGCACAGTCGTGTCTGACTCTTCGTGACCCCATGGACTGTAGCCTACCAGGCGCCTCCATCCATGGGATTTCCCAAGCAAGAGTACTGGAGTGGGTTGCCATTGCCTTCTCCAAGTCCACAATAAATGTGCACTAATAGACATAAAGCGGCTTCCCTGATGGCTCAGCAGGTAAAAAATCCACCTGCAGTGCAGGAGACACAGGAGACACGGGTTCAATCCCTGGATCGGGAACATCCCCTGGAAGAGGGAATGGCTACTCACTCCAGAATTCTTGTCTGAAAAATCCCACGGACAGAGGGGCCTGGTGGGCTACAGTCCATGGGGTTGGCAAGAGCTGGACACGGCTGAACAACTAAGCATGCATGCAATAGGCATAAAAAATTGCTGAGGTTGTCTGGACTCTCCAAATGGAAAATACACTAGATTTACGAAGATTTTTGTTGTTGTTGTCTGTAATATTTCTGCCCTATTAGTGTTGTTGAACCCAAGTTCGTGGACTCAATGCACTGTTAAGGCAGTTTACAATTTTTACTAATTATTTATCCATTCAGTCAGTCAGTCATTTAACAAGAAACGTGTTTATCACCCGAAAAGAGAACGACGGAGAAGGAAAAAGGCAGCATAATGTGTGATTCCTGCCCTTACAGCCCACCCAGGAGATCCACAAACTAGTGAGGGGTTTACTAAGGCAAGTCAAAGAAGGGCAGATCTCTGCAGACAACAGGGCTCGAGAAAGACTTTGAGAGGTACTGACCAAAACGTTTCAAGCAAGTGTACAAAGGAATTAAAATCCACTGTGGGGCTTCCCTGGGAGGCTCAGTGGTAAAGAATCCACCCGCCAGTGCAGACACACGGTTTCCATCCCTTGTCTGGAAGATCCCACATGCCACAGAGCAAGTAAGCTGGTGCACCACGATTGCTGATCCTGTGTTCTAGAGTCGAGCACTCAGTCACAGAAGCCTGTGAGCACTAGANAAGATGAAAAAATTCTGGAAATTGGTTGCCTAACAGTGTGAATGTACTTACTAGTGTACACTTAAAAATAGATAAAATGGTAAATTTTATGTTATGTGTTTTTACCACAATTAAAAAAAAATCATTTAACACCGCCTCTGCCTTCAAACTGGACAAAACTTTAATATGCCTCAAACAGAACAGATGAGAATTTCTTGTGTACTGAAAGAGAATGAGAAAATGTCCCAGTGTCTACATCCCTGCGATCATGCCTGCAGTGCTCCTGTCTCTTATACACATCTAGATGTGTATAAGAGACAGCCACAGAGCAAGTAAGCCGGTGCACCACGATTGCTGATCCTGTGTTCTAGAGTCGAGCACTCAGTCACAGAAGCCTGTGAGCACTAGACCCCGTGCTCCGGAGCAAGAGAAGCCCTCGTAATGAGATGCCTTTGCCCTGCTGCTAGGGAGTAGCCATCACCACCGCTGCCCCACACCCACCCCCGACCCCTCACCGCTCGCCACAACTAGGAAGAGCTCGTACAGCAACGAAGACCCAGTGCAACCAGAAGTGAATACGTAAAAATAAAGCTACCTTAAAAATCGGTTATGATTTGAAGACTAAACTTATCTCAGGCACTCCCCTGAACTCAATGCTCATCTGAAGTTTTCTGGATTTGACAAAAGTCTTCCCTACCCTAGGAGGAGATTGGGAATAATTAAAATGTCAGTGGAGCTGCTTATCCTTTGGATTTCCATCAAATTGATACCCGTGGGTCTGCATTTTCCTTGCCACCTGTCCAGGTAAATCTAAGAAAGCATGCAAAGACTATTCATCCTCTAATAATTCAGGGGTTATCCAAGCGCCAAGCGCACGGGTGCTCTGGTGAGAGGTTCTGTCCCTTAGAAGGAAGCAAACTCTTATGATCCATCTCAGACCCTGGGTTCTGCTGTTGAGGTGACCAGTACTACCTGCTCCACTACTCAGTCATCTGGGAAGAGACTTAAAAATCATGATACGGCACATGCTACGGCCCGGATGAGCCTTGAGGATGTTGAGCTATATGAAGTGGTGGTGGTGTGTAGTCACCGAGTCATGTCGGACTCTCTTGCGACCCCAGATACAGAAGCAGGTTGCCATTTCCTGCTTCAGAGGTCTTCCTGACCCAGGGGTCGAACCCACGTCTCCTGCATTGGCAGGTGAATTCTTTGCCGCTGAGCTACCTGGGAAGCCCCCAAGTAAAATGAGCCGGTCACAAAAAGACACAAGTATTGTATGATTCCAGTTATATGAGGCGGGGAAGGCAACGGCACCCCACCCCAGTACTCTTGCCTGGAAAATCCAATGGACGGAGTAGCCTGGTGGGCTGCAGTCCATGGGGTCACTAACAGTCGGACATGACTGAGCGACTTCACTTTCACTTTTCTCTTTCATGCATTGGAGAAGGAAATGGCAACCCACTCCAGTATTCTTGCCTGGAGAATCCCAGGGACAGGGGAGCCTGGTGGGCTGCCGTCTATGGGGTCACACAGAGTCGGACACGACTCAAGTGACTTAGCAGCAGCAGCAGCAGTTATATGAGGTACCTAGGGTAGTCAAATTCATAGACAAAAATATAGAATGGTGGTTTCCAGAGTCTAGGGGAGGGAGCAATGGGAAATTGTTACTTAATGGGTACAGAGCTTCTGTTTTGCAAGATGAAAAAATTCTGGAAATTGGTTGCCTAACAGTGTGAATGTACTTACTAGTGTACACTTAAAAATAGATAAAATGGTAAATTTTATGTTATGTGTTTTTACCACAATTAAAAAAAAATCATTTAACACCGCCTCTGCCTTCAAACTGGACAAAACTTTAATATGCCTCAAACAGAACAGATGAGAATTTCTTGTGTACTGAAAGAGAATGAGAAAATGCCCCAGTGTCTACATCCCTGCGATCATGCCTGCAGTGCTCTGAGTCCTAACTATTTGGAGTTTCTCACTTAACTACACTAGGAGATTCCCTAGTGGTCCTGTGTTTAAGACCTTATGTTCCCCATGCAATTGGCCTGGGTTTAATCCCTGGTGGGGGAGCTAGATCCCAGGTGCGACAACTAAAAAGACTGCCTGCTGCAACAAGAAGATTTCACCCACCCCAGAGAAGACTAAAGATCCCCTGTGTCACAACAAAGACCTAATGCAGCTAAATAAATAAATATTTAAAAAGTTAAGGAGATTTGCAGCCATATTTAGAAAATTTTCACATCATCTCACTGCATTGTTTTCCTATCCTGACAAAATGAAGAACAACCAGGGCCAGTTTTAAGCCACTCTGATGGAGAATACAGAACCACCCTGGACGGCTCCTTGAGAAGACAGCAAAAAGCCACGTCCCCTCCGGAGGGTCTAATTCTGGAGCTCTGCTGCCTAAACTCTCAAGTGACACACACTACAGTGCCTACAGGAGAGTCATTTCCAGAATGATCTCCTCTAAGCCTCAGCTTGTCCTCATGATCAAAAACTTCCAGGAACACTTTGCTCATGTGGCAGAAAAGGGAATGGGCTCTAGGAGCCCCTGAATGGCTTTCCTGAGAAATGTGACTCTGTCACCCAGAAAACCTGGCTGGGGTTCCAGGCAAGACTCTTGTCCCCAAGTTACCACGCTCATCTTAGAAGAAAACCATTACCAAGCTGAAGGTGACAGATACTGATTTGCCCATCGGGATGCCTTCAGTTCAGTTCAGTTGCTCATTCGTGTCCGACTCTTTGCGACCCCATGAATCACAGCACGCCAGGCCTCCCTGTCCATCACCAACTCCCGGAGTTCACTCAGACTCACGTCCATCGAGTCCACGATGCCATCCAGCCATCTCATCCTCGGTCGTCCCCTTCTCCTCCTGCCTCCAATCCCTCCCAGCATCAGAGTCTTTTCCAATGAGTCAACTCTTCACATGAGGTGGCCAAAGTACTGGAGTTTCAGCTTTAGCATCATTCCTTCCAAAGAAATCCGAAGAAGGCTGATCGCCTTCAGAATGGACTGGTTGGATCTCCTTGCAGTCCAAAGGACTCTCAAGAGTCTTCTCCAACACCACAGTTCAAAAGCATCAATNAGCTTTAGCATCATTCCTTCCAAAGAATTCCAAAGAAGGCTGATCGCCTTCAGAATGGACTGGTTGGATCTCCTTGCAGTCCAAAGGACTCTAAAGAGTCTTCTCCAACACCACAGTTCAAAAGCATCAATTCTTCGGCGCTCAGCTTTCTTCACAGTCCAACTCTCACATCCATACATGACCATAGCCTTGACTAGATGGACCTTTGTTGGCAAAGTAATGTCTCTGCTTTTTACTATGCTATCTAGGTTGGTCATAACTTTTCTTCCAAGGAGTAAGCGCCTTTTAATTTCATGGCTGCAGTCACCATCTGCAGTGATTTTGGAGCCCAAAAAATAAAGTCTGACACTGTTTCCACTATTTCCCCATCTATTTGCCATGAAGTGATGGGACCAGATGCCATGATCTTTGTTTTCTGAATGTTGAGCTTTAAGCCAACTTTTTCACTCTTCCCTTTCACTTTCATCAAGAGGCTTTTTAGTTCCTCTTCACTTTCTGCCATAAGGGTGGTGTCATCTGCATATCTGAGGCTATTGATATTTTTCCTGGCAGCGTTACTTCTTCCAAATACACTGAATTGAAACGCTGCTGCCCTTTTCTGCATGTATTTATCAAAAAGGTAGCTGCCAGCATCCAAACCCTTGGACAGCAAGGAGATCAAACTAGTCAATCCTAAAGGAAATCAACCCTTAATATTCATTGGAAGGATTGATACTGAAGCTCCAGTACTCTGGCCACCTGATGCAAAGAGCTGACTCACTGGAAAAGACCCTGATGCTGGGAAAGATTGAGGGCAGGAGGAAAAAGGACAACAGAGAATGAGATGGTTGGATGGCATCACTGACTCAATGTACATACGTTTGAGCAAACTCTGGGAAATAGTGAAGGACAGGAAAGCCTGGTGTGTTGCAGTCCATGGGGTCGCAAAGAGTTGGACGCGACTGAGTTACTGAACAACAACAAGAAAACTTATCTCAGTATCAATGCGGAGGAGAGCACAGCTAGAGGCCTGAGAACCCACGGGGAACAGCACATCCAGGGCTTTCTTTCCACCAAAGTACACGTGGTATCAGGAGGCAACATACCCAGCAGTGCTGACGCAGAGCACCAAATCTACCAGTTACTAGCACCGTTGTTGTCTTCTGCCTGTAACTGTCACAGGGTGTAATAACCTTATATAAGGAGACGGATGTCTTCCCAAACAAGCGACTCTACAGTTCCTCTCCAGCGCCCCAGGCTCGGTCATTATGGAGATGGAGAGAGAGGGACCTGCCAGAGTTCAGCACTCACAATGCCTAACTGACTTTTTTTAGGATAGAAAGCCATAAACAGGGTGAGGGTAGGTGGGTGGTACTTTTGCCAACCCATTATCGATAACCACTTGCCAAGGCTAGCCTGCTTTGTCCTCTCATTTAAAAATAGTAAGAGGAGGAGAAGAGGTCGGGGGAGGGTGGTCAAGGTAGACTTGCTTTTTGTGTGTGTTCCTTAAGCTTGAATCTGAGACTCTGCCTCTGCTTTCTCTTTCCAACCAAGCAAAAATTCTTAAAAATGAAGTGAAAAGACAGCCCAATGACTTTAGCCAAATATTTCTAATTTGAAAACAATGCACAGGCCAGGAAGGGACATAAGATTAGATAGGTTATAACTGGAGCAAAATTATTTTTGTTTTCTTTTCAGGAATATGGCTTCTTGTCACCAGATTGGGCCAAGGCTCCCCCTGAGACTGACTCCACCTGGTCCTTACCTGGCCCTATCTCATTCCGTACTTGTATTCTCAGGCTTACATTCTGCAGAGTAGTTTGGTTAGCGTCTTGGGTCAGGTTCTCCAGGAAATAGACTCCAAGAGAGCAGTCTGAGTGCAGGAAGTTAATGCAGGTGTGATCTCAGAAACAAGACCTATAAGAGAATGAGAGAAGCAGTTCCAGGCAGCTCCAAGCTGGGATGGCTCTTCCGAGTTCTCCTAAGCTGGGATGTGGTCTGGAGCTGCTGTAGCTCCATTTAGATGCATCCCTGGATGTGAGCTGCCTCCAGGTGGGGAGATAGAACCTTGGGCCAGGCAATTCCCTGCAGGCAAGAGCAACTCCCAAAGGACTGAACCAGAAAGTGATGGTATGAACCAGAAACTGGGTGGGATGGGTGTCTCGGTTCTGAAGCGGGTACCTAGGTAGCCTACCACATTACCACTGTTGACTTAAAAATATAGTCACAACCGGAAAGTAGAGAGTTGTGGGGACATTCTTAGGACTTCAAACCCAGGAAGCAGCATCTCAAGTAGCCCTGAGAAACTGCTCTGAGGAGGTGGGAGAAGGAGTTGGGTTACATAGACGTCTGCAACAAAGGGGGACAGGTAGTCTGAAAGTCAGAGTATTGTTAATTGAGGAAAACCAGATATCTCAAGTTAAGGAATGTGTATCTTTCTATGTATGGGAAGATGCAAGCATCTGGCTTACTGAAATCATTTCTTTCGTATGAACTCACCTATCTGGGGCCAGTATCTTGCTTCCTGATTTTCTTACATCTTTAGTTCCTTGCTTGCCACAGGGAGTGGCGGCGGCAGCTGACAGCTGCTGGATTGCAGGCATTGTCCTCCCTTTTGGGTGCCCTCTGGGCCCAGAAATTCACATTTGGAGGTCTGGAATCCCTGATGGCTGTGACATCCTGTTTACTGATGTGGCAGGAAAACACTCCTTTTCACACTGCTTATTGTGGTTGCTTTTCTCTCCTCCTGTATATCGGATCACAGCTTTCTATCAATACAAGTTGATGAAAGCAGACATCTGGCATGTGTGTGCTCCATTTGCATCCCCAGTGCCTACAACAGTAACTGGCAATGTATTGTTGCTGAAGTAACACTGAATGAGTTTACACTTTTTGCTCGTATTATTCCATATTGTTTTAAACAACTAAGTGAGGATAGTCATTAGCACTTTGTTTTTTCTGGCAATATGTAAGCGTTTTTCTAAAAACCTAAGGACATTCTCCTCTGTAGCCATATTAAAATGATCATCTTTAAGAAATTTTCATTGATTAGAAGGCTGTGATCCAATATACAGTCTGTATTCAAAGCTTTCCTATTGCCCTAATAATGGACTTTCAGCTTTTTCTTTCAAGTCCAAAACCCAGTCTAGAATCATGTATTTTGTGGTCATGTCTCTGGTCATTTTTAATCTGGAAATTTCCTCGGCTTCCTTATGCCTTTCATGACATTGATGTTTTGAAGCTGTCAACAAAAAAATAGCCATGAGAGTTATGTTGCGAGTTATGTTTTATTCAGCAGAAAGTTTTAGGACTTAAACTCAGCAAGTAGCATCTCAAGTAACCCTGAGAGAACTGCTGGTCGTGGGGGAGAGAAGCCAGGTTATAGAGAAGTTTTGCAACAAAGGGCAGGTAGTCTGAATGTCAAAAGATTATTGTTATTGTTAATTAAGGAAAACCGAGGGCTTCCCTGGTGACTCAGAGGGTGAAGAATCTTCCTGTGATACGGGAGACCTAGGTTCAATAACTGGGTTGGGAAGATTCCCTGGAGAAGGGAGTGGTTATCCACTCCAGATATCCCAAGTTAAGGAATTTAGTGCTTTTCTACGTACAGGAAGATGTAAGAGTCTGGGCTCACTGAAACTGTTCCTTCCATATGCACCTCATCTATCTAGGGCCAGTATCCTGTTTCAACATCCTNGGAGTGGCGGCGGCAGCTGACAGCTGCTGGATTGCAGGCATTGTCCTCCCTTTTGGGTGCCCTCTGGGCCCAGAAATTCACATTTGGAGGTCTGGAATCCCTGATGGCTGTGACATCCTGTTTACTGATGTGGCAGGAAAACACTCCTTTTCACACTGCTTATTGTGGTTGCTTTTCTCTCCTCCTGTATATCGGATCACAGCTTTCTATCAATACAAGTTGATGAAAGCAGACATCTGGCATGTGTGTGCTCCATTTGCATCCCCAGTGCCTACAACAGTAACTGGCAATGTATTGTTGCTGAAGTAACACTGAATGAGTTTACACTTTTTGCTCGTATTATTCCATATTGTTTTAAACAACTAAGTGAGGATAGTCATTAGCACTTTGTTTTTTCTGGCAATATGTAAGCGTTTTTCTAAAAACCTAAGGACATTCTCCTCTGTAGCCATATTAAAATGATCATCTTTAAGAAATTTTCATTGATTAGAAGGCTGTGATCCAATATACAGTCTGTATTCAAAGCTTTCCTATTGCCCTAATAATGGACTTTCAGCTTTTTCTTTCAAGTCCAAAACCCAGTCTAGAATCATGTATTTTGTGGTCATGTCTCTGGTCATTTTTAATCTGGAAATTTCCTCGGCTTCCTTATGCCTTTCATGACATTGATGTTTTGAAGCTGTCAACAAAAAAATAGCCATGAGAGTTATGTTGCGAGTTATGTTTTATTCAGCAGAAAGTTTTAGGACTTAAACTCAGCAAGTAGCATCTCAAGTAACCCTGAGAGAACTGCTGGTCGTGGGGGAGAGAAGCCAGGTTATAGAGAAGTTCCTCCCACCTCCCCCCCTCCATCTGGTCATTTTTAATCTGGAAATTTCCTCGGCTTCCTTATGCCTTTCATGTCATTGATGTTTTGAAGCTGTCAACAAAATAATAGCCATGAGAGTTATGTTGCGAGTTATGTTTTATTCAGCAGAAAGTTTTAGGACTTAAACTCAGGAAGTAGCATCTCAAGTAACCCTGAGAGAACTGCTGGTCGTGGGGGAGAGAAGCCAGGTTATAGAGAAGTTTTGCAACAAAGGGCAGGTAGTCTGAATGTCAAAAGATTATTGTTATTGTTAATTAAAGAAAACCAGGGGCTTCCCTGGTGACTCAGAGGGTGAAGGATCTTCCTGTGATACGGGAGACCTAGGTTCAATAACTGGGTTGGGAAAATTCCCTGGAGAAGGGAGTGGTTATCCACTCCAGATATCCCAAGTTAAGGAATTTAGTGCTTTTCTATGTACAGGAAGATGTAAGAGTCTGGGCTCACTGAAACTGTTCCTTCCATATGCACCTCATCTATCTAGGGCCAGTATCCTGTTTCAACATCCTGAGCTTCCTTTCCTTAGGGCTCACTGTAGGGAGTGGCTGTAGAGTCAGGGCTATTAGACGAAGGCATTCTCCTTCCTGAGTGCCCTTGGGCCTCAGTGGCTCACGTTGGTGGGCTGCAATCACTGATGACCGTGACATCCTTGTTTACTGATACTGCAGAAAATGTTCCATTTCTCAAAGCTCTTGGTCTAGTTGTTTTGTAAGATGTTCCCCAGTTTGGATGTGTCTGTCTCCTCATTTTACATTCAGATTAAACATTTTTAACAGGAACACATTCTATGGGATGCTGTGTTCTAGTGGATGGCAGCAGGAGGCAGATGACGCTCTTGGTCTCATTATTGGTGATGTGAGGCTGAGATGAAGGTCTTGATCTCATTATTGGTGATGTGAGGTTGAATCATTTGGTTAAGTCATTGTCTGCCAAACAGGCCCACATCAAAAATTTCCCTTTCTCTTTGTACTTAATAACCTGTGATTCTATTCTCTGACATTGCCTGAGTATCCTGTTCCTCCCAAATTGTACTCTCAGTGATTTTAAGCATCTACTGATGCTTCTTGCCTAAACCGGTAGTATTGTGATGGGTACAAAATAATGTAACTCTTTTGGAAGTAAAATATCTCATATTGGGAACCATTGCAGAAAATGTTCCATTTCTCAAAGCTCTTGGTCTAGTTGTTTTGTAAGATGTTCCCCAGTTTGGATGTGTCTGTCTCCTCATTTTACATTCAGATTAAACATTTTTAACAGGAACACATTCTATGGGATGCTGTGTTCTAGTGGATGGCAGCAGGAGGCAGATGACGCTCTTGGTCTCATTATTGGTGATGTGAGGCTGAGATGAAGGTCTTGATCTCATTATTGGTGATGTGAGGTTGAATCATTTGGTTAAGTCATTGTCTGCCAAACAGGCCCACATCAAAAATTTCCCTTTCTCTTTGTACTTAATAACCTGTGATTCTATTCTCTGACATTGCCTGAGTATCCTGTTCCTCCCAAATTGTACTCTCAGTGATTTTAAGCATCTACTGATGCTTCTTGCCTAAACCGGTAGTATTGTGATGGGTACAAAATAATGTAACTCTTTTGGAAGTAAAATATCTCATATTGGGAACCATTAGTTGTAGAAGCTCTGTAACTAGAAATTCTACATATTATAAAGCCATAAAGAATTGGCCTGCAATGTGGGAGACCCAGGTTTGATCCCTGGGTCAGGAAGATCCCCTGGAGAAGGAAATGGCTACCCACTCCAGTATTCTTGCCTGGAGAATTCCATGGACAGAGTAGCCTGGCAGTCCATGGGGTCGCAAAGAGTTGGACATAGCCGAGTGACTAACACTTTCACTTCAATGATATATACCATAGAATGCCTCGTTAGAAATACAACTCTGAACTGAAAATGCTTCACCAAACTGCAGAATTCTCTTCCGAAGTATTTATTAAATGAAATGGAGGTGAGAAATTGAAACTCATGTTATTCCTGAGATCAAACCAGAATTAGGCTCTAGTCAAAATGGGATTAAAAAAACAAATTCCATGAGTTAGATGTAATTGTGAGGAGGCAGGACAGACACCCAAGATTGCTTGGGCCATCCACTGTCTAAGACAGATGAAGTGTAGATGAGAAGACACATTTTCTCACCTCAATTTTTTCTGAATTTAATTTTTCCTGTATACGAAAGTCATTGTGGTATAAAATTCCAAGCAACAAAGAAATCAATGCTGTAGAAAGTAAAAAATAAAACAAACAAAAAAACCCACTGAGCTGTCAACTAGTAACAGTATGAAGGTACATTTAGCCTGATTTATCCTTATGCTTTTTCTAATTGTCTGTCATTCTATTTGGGCTTCCTAGGTGGCTCAGTGGTAAAGAACCCGCCTGCCAATGCGGAAGATGTGAGTTCAATCTCTGGGTTGGAAAGATCCCCTGGAGGAGGAAATGGCAACCCACTCCAGTATTCTTGTCTGGAGAATCCCATGGACAGAGGAGCCTGGCGGGCTACGGTCCATGGGATCACAAAGAGTCGGACACAACTGAGCATGTATGCATGCATACATGTACACATAAATATTCACGCTTACCTGTTTTGAAAGAGCTTGTATTACATGTACTTATATATTATCTATGTATAACCATACATATGGTATATAAGTAAACACATAAAGACAGGTTGCCTTGTTGCTACAATGTTTTTATTTAATTATATTTTAATTAATTTTTGAGTTTAAAATTTTAACATTTTAATCACTTATTTGTAGCTTAAAGAGTCAAACTGTTCTACAAGGCTTGTCATGGAAACCAGCAGTTTCCTATCTTACTTCCCTCAACTCCTCAGGTCCCACTTCCCAAAGCCATTCAGTGTACATTTCCATGTTTGTTTCCATTTGTTTCCATGTTTCTAGATAACTGACTTGCATTCTTGCTTTTTGATATTCAGTTTTAGATAGTTTCTGTTGGTTTGCCTCAGTGAAAGTGAGCGTCTGGTCATCTTAGACCCTTTCCCTGCCCTCCTCTTCCTTTCTCTTTGTTCTACAGCTAAACAAAATATAGTTGTAATCTTGGTTAGATGACAGTACGATGTTCATGCGGTAATGGCTGTGGAATTATTGCTCGCACTGCTTTGCAGGGCACTATGCTTTCATTCCTCTTGGACGTTTTTTGTTTTTCTCAGTCTCAATAATATTGGTGTAAGGTATAGTTCGGGCTGAGGCAGAAAGAGCAAAGACGACCTCAACAGAAGTAGGTTACTTTATTCAGGCAAGGAGGGGCGACAGTCGGCCTAACGACCAGGCTAAGCACCAAGAGGGATCAGGGAGGCTCCGTATTTATAGGGAGGTTTGTGGAAGCGATAAGGGAAACATTAATCAGGCGGGATGTTTTGGGTATTCTTTAGTTGAGATGGCACTTGTAGTTGGGCAGGGGGTGATAAGTCTTCTGGGCAGGTGTAGGGGGTAGAAGGTTTCGGGACAGGGGGTGATAAGTCCCAGACAGATGCAACTGGCCTGGAGCATCAGGGTGGGACCTAAAGTTCTGTTTTGTTTTCTCCAAAGTGAGATGATTCAGCAAGGGCCTTTGAAACTGTTGTTTTCTTTTCTAGGCCCAAAAGACTCCTTCGGCTGGTTCTTGGTTTGCATAGTTTTCTATCTACCTTGTACTAATTCATTCCCAGACTCTTAACAGCAGTATAAATGTCCTCTCATTCTATCCACTTCTGCCACGTAATGCATCAATTGCCTGGGCCTCTTTATGACATGCCTTCCCACCCCTCCATCCTGGTTGTTCTCGAGATCTGCTGCAAGGCCAGCATAATGGGATCTGAAATCTCCTTTCACTACAATCCTGGAAACATCCTTCTCCTTCCTCTCTATGTGTATCCCCTGCTTACAAGATTCCATGTATGTCTTGGTTTATTTCCTTATTTTGTTGGAGAACATCTTCCAGTAGCTTTCCAACAGAGGTGCATGTGATAAAAAATTTTGGAGATCTTGCGCAACTGGAACTTGCATACCTTTTTCCAACCTCCGCCTCTATGATATGCCTGACAGTTTTCCTTAATATAGAATTATAATTAGAAAGAATTTTCCTTTTTAATTTTAAAGCACTGCCCTACTGTCTTCTATCCCAGGGTTACTGGATTTGAGAATTTCAGTGCCAATCTGATTTCTTATCCTTTGTATGTGACCTGTTTTTTTCCATCAGGGAACTTTTACAATGTTCTCTTTGACCCCAGTGTTTTGAAAGTTTACTCTGTTGTACCTTGGTGTGGGTCTTCTTTCACTAATTATACCAGACACAGTGGGCCCTCTCAGTATAGGAACTCATGGCCTGCGTTTCTGGAGAATTTTCTTGGCTTTCCTTTGATCATTTCTTTCTTTCAGTTTTTTCTTTCTACAATGCCTGTGATTCAGATATGTGCCTGTATGCTCAGTTGCTTCAGTCGTATCTGACTGTTTGCAAACCCATGGACTGCAGCCTGCCAGGTTCTTCTGTCTTGCCTGGGATTCTCCAGGCAAGAATACTAGAGTGGGTTTCCATGCCCTCTTTCAGGGGATCTCCCTGACCCAGGGATCGAACCCGTATCTCTTATGTTTTCTGCATTGGCAGGCAGGTTCTTTACCACTAGCTCCCCCTGGGAAGCCTTGTCACATAATGGGTCATCCCCAAACTCACTGGTTATTAGTAATAATCATTTATTTCTCACTCACAAGCCTTCCTATGGCACGCCTGTGGGATGACTGCTGTGTCTCTGCTCTTTATGTTTCTCGGTCTTCTGGGGCCAACCAGCTCACCAGGAATATGTCATCCTATTGACAGCAAAGCTCAGGATCCCCCACTCCCACTTCCTCTGCATAAAATCTCATTTCACTCTTTTCTTCATGTCACATCCACAAATATCTCATTCATCCAAGCAAATCCCACGACCAAATCCAGCACATTAGAACTGGGTTGTTCATTGGTCCTCAGTGGAAGGGAGGAAGGGTACATCTTTGCTGAACAGTGAACCAGACTTCTGTATTATTCTCCCATGTTTGTTTTGGTTTCTGCCTNCTGATCCCTGAACATCTACCATTTGGGAACGAAAGTGGGTGAGATTAAGCTATTTAAATCCATACTTCAAACAGTGGGGACAGGAAAGCAGCTAAGAGTCCCAGCTAAGGCGCTGAGTAAGAATTTCTTTGCTATTTTTTTTTTTGGTATTATTTTTATTTCACTCTCAGACTTGGCCCCACGTCAAGTAGGGTTACAATGCAAGGACAAAACAGAAACAAAATCACAAAGACAACATGGAGAACCCAGCCCCTAACATTGTTTTAATTCCACGTAGGTCTATTTAACTCCATCACAGAGAATGATGATCTATTACTTGTGCATTTTTTAAGATATTGATGTAATCTACTTATATATTTAAAATAGAAATCACCCATATAACAGGCACATTTATTGAGCTTTTATGTGAATCATCTCCTTTGGATGCTTTCAGTTCCTCGAAATGGGTATCTTTATTATGCCCATTTGTTACCCACAGTTTGTAGGTAAGAAACTGAACCTAAGAGAAAGTAAAGACGTCACCCATGGTATCACAGGCTAGCAAATCATGAGATATGAGCCCAGCAGTCTGACCCCTGACTCATGTTATTTACAGAAATATCATTTTTATTTTTTCCAATTACTTTGCAGGCTTTAGTCACACCCACACACAAATTCAGTTACATTACAGCATACAAAGTGTTTTGTACTATGCTCTCTCTACTCCTACTTATCATATCAAACTTGTTTACACATTTCCCCCATCGGTATAATTGCAGTTTGCATCTTAATAGGCTCATGATAGTTCACTGAATCGTCATAGCATCAATTACCAAACCATTTCCTTCCATAGGAGTTTTCTGTTTTCTGTATTTTTGATTAGCATAGACAACACTGTAATGAACTTCTCTGGGCTCTCAGCTTTTACTTTAAAATCGTGCATTTCCTTAGGATAAATTCCCAGCAGTGGGATTTGCGCACATTACCATATTGCTTTCTAAAGTGTTGTACTCATAGTGCTACCAGGAGTTAATTAGTAGACCAATTTCACTGTATCCTCCATGAAACTGGCCTCATGGAACACTTTCAAACAGGAATATAAAATAAATGGAGTGCTATTATGATTATAACTCCAACAAAAAATTATTACCAGAAATCAAAGTGTTCTTGGAGACTTATGCCTCATTTTTCCATGGGTCCCTAACCTGTTGCTCTATAACCCTCATCTAAGTCACAAGTGATGAGTCTGGGTCCATCACAGAATACCACCAGTGACATGCATACAACTGGAAAAGGCAATCTGATATTCAGATACCAACAGCTGGCACTGCAATTATTTCTTCTCCTGCCTTCCCAATTTCTATCTCCCTCTCATTCATGGGAACAAAGAAATTGGGAGCATTTTGATTCCTACGTCCCCATTTCCTCATCAGTTCCCATAGTCTCTCTTCCAATGTTGGTCCACCCTCTCCATTCCCAAAGCTACTAAGCTGATTCTGATCTTTGTCATCACTGGTCTGAATGCAGTATTATGACAGGACTCCTTTCTTACCTGAATCCTTCCTACATACAGCTCCCCTCTAATACTCCTGAAGCACAGCCTCTGATTCAGTCATCCATTGTTGAGTCGCAAAGTGGTGTTCTACTCTTTGTGACTCCATGGACTGCAGCAGACAAGTCTTCCCTGTCCTCCACTGTCTTTCAAAGCTTGCTCAAATTTACATCCATTGAGTCGATGATGCTCTCCAACCATCTCATCCTCTGCCACCTCCTTCTCCTCCTGCCCTCAATCTTTCCCAGCATCAGGGTCTTTCCCAGTGAGTTTGCTCTTCTCATCAGGTGGCCAAAGTATTGTAGCTTCAGCTTCAGCATCAGTCCTTCCAGTGAATATTCAGGGTTGATTTCCTTTAGGATTGACTAGTTTGATCTCTTTACAGTCCAGGGGACTCTCAAGAGACTTCTCCAGCACCGCAATTCAAAAGTATCAGTTCTTCAGTGCTCAGCCTTCTTTATGGTCCAACTCTCTCATCTGTACATGACTACTGGAAAAACCATTGCTTTGACTATACGAATTTTTGTTGACAAAGTGATGCCTCTGCTTTTGAATACACTGTCTTAGTTGATCATGGCTTTCCTTCCAAGGAGCAAGCATCTTTTAATTTCGTGGTTGCAGTCACCATCCACAGTGATTTTGGAGCCCAAGAAAATGAAATCTGCCACGGCTTCCACTTTTTCCCCATCTATTTGCCATGAACTGATGGGACCTGATGCCATGATCTTAGTTTGTTTAATGTTGAGTTTCAAATCAGCCTTTTAACTCTCCTCTTTCACCTTCATCAAGAAGTTCAAGATCAAATCAGTGCTCTGCCTCAAAGTCTGTACCCGCTATCAGTCAACTCAGGGGTGGTGTCCAGCCAGATGCACTGATGACCTAGTGCATCCAGAATGTGCAGCCTCCTTCTGCCCGGACTGGCTTCCCTCCACCATTCCCACTCAGTCCCCTGGATGCCTCAATCCTTGGAGTGTGGTCTTGGCATGTCTAACAGGGTGCCTCTGCCGGGCAGGAGTTATCTGAAAAGCTTAGGCACAATCCTCCTGCTTGTGTTTATTTATGTTCACTGCTTTGAATCAGTCTCAGGCTTGGGAGGGATCTAGAAGGTCTCTTATGCATCTTGAAAGCCACCAATGAGTATTATGACACAGCCTGTAAGTAGCTTTTCTGCCTGAAATCTCACCAGATCCCTTTCCCTATCTACCCTCCACACAGCTGCTAGAATGATCTATGTAACTGCAGGCTGGGTCATGTCCCTCTCCACCTATGTCCCCCATCTCTCTAGGGTCATCTCAGGCCCTTTGGGAGCCGGATGATGCAGGCTTATCATCCCCAAGCTCCATCCTCCTTGCCCTGTCTTCAGCCCTCTGACCCAGCCTTATACACCTCCTTACAGATCTCCAAACGGGTGCTCTCGTGTGCCTACCTCCACACCAGCCACAGGTGCTGGCCTCTGCCTGGAATATCCTCTCACTCCTTCACCCTCCTGGCCAACTTGTGTTCCATGGCTCAAGTCAAATGCCACCTCCCCTAGAACGTCTTCTGAGACCTTCATAGACAGAGCTAGGCATTAGTTATTTCATGAGACCATCAACTTAAATTTATGTTCACATTAGGTTATACTGATTGGTATATGTACCAATATATGAACTCCTCTAGGGAAGGGACCATATTTGATTTATTTTGACGTTCATCATGTCTGGTACTGTTTTTGGTAATTGCCCCTGGATAGCAGGCAATGGCACCCCACTCCAGTACTCTTGCCTGAGAATCCCATGGACAGAGGAGCTTGGTGGGCTGCAGTCCATGGGGTCGTGAAGAGTCGGACATGACTGAGCGACTTCACTTTCATGCATTGGAGAAGGAAATGGCAACCCACTCCAGTGTTCTTGCCTGGAGAATCCCAGGGTTGGTGGAGCCTGGTGGGCTGCCGTCTATGGGGTTGCACAGTCGGACAGGACTGAAGTGACTTAGCAGCAGCAGCAGCAAAAGTATAACCAGAGCCCAGCCTTCCCTAAAGAACTGGCCAGGTCTCCATCCCAATAATCTCAGGGAAGAGTCTAACTTTGTAGACTGGAAACACCTAGTTTGGACTCTTAACTCCCATACCCACTCCTATCCTGACTCTGATAAGGAAAGGAATGGAAAGTTCTTAGCTCAGGAATGAGAAGGAGGAGAGGGACAGAGGATGCCCCTAAGCTCCTTCTTTTTGGCTCACCATGTCACTGCAACCATGCTTCTTCACCCTGCAGCCACAGTTTGTTTCAGAATGTCGACTAAAATATGGAGTCACAACCTGAAAGTAGAGTTATTTTATTTGGTGGGACTGCTTAGGACTCAGCCTGGGAGACAGCATCTCCGTAGCTCTGAGAAAATTACTCCAAGGAGGCAGTGGGGAAGTCAGGCTTGCAACAAGTTTGCAACAAAGGGAGAAGGTGG
>SJYX01019488.1:165605-229485 GCA_006410675.1 Oreotragus oreotragus
GGTCCACCTGTGGATGGCAGGAAGGAAGAAATTAACACACCCCCTGCCTGAGGCTTGCCATTCTAGGAGATGTTTGCAAGATTAATGGCCTTTTTACTTTGCTTCCTCACCTCCCCCCATCTCTTGTCTATGAAACAACCTGGCATCCAGACCCTATAAGATGGGTATTTTGAGGCACCAGCCTGCCATCTTGTCGATCAGCCGGCTCCGTGATTAAAGTCTCTTCCTTGACTCAGTCCCTCATCTCTCAGATTGATTGGCCTGTCGTGCGGCAAGCAGAGCGAGCTTGGACCCGGTAACAGGGGCAGCACAGCCCTGGTGGGAGGTCTGGGCTCAGCTCCGAGAAGTCCATCCTCTGGGCTTCTGAGTCCCAATAGCTTCAGTCTCTAATTGTTCCTGCAGCCGGAAGGGCAGCAGTTTCCGGCAGTAGCTCTGTCTGTATTACCTCATTGCCCTCCTTTAACTTTCCCTGTCTTCCTCTTCCTGTAACCCATTTACCATGTTGAATTATCTTTGTTAAAATAGGCAGTACAGTTTCTGCTTTCCCGATCTGACCCTGATTGGTACAGAGAGAGAACAGCTGCCCGGGACGCTGAAGTCCAGCTCAGTTACTACTTTAGAGTCACCTCGGGCCAAGGCGAACTGTAATACTAATGATCGCCGTTCACTGAATATCTGTGCCTGTCGTTCACCATGTGACAAGCCTTAATGCATCATAAAAGACTGAATATATTGGACAGTGGCCAGACTACATGTGACAGCAGAATTCCAACCCACAGCAAGCAACTGGCACCGGAAGCCAAATCATAGCCTCTGCAGTAATGCACCAGAGTGGTCCGGATTCGATCACTGACTGCCAGCTTCCCTGACTGACTTTTGCCTCCACTTCCAACTCAGAACTGTTGCAGGAAGGGGGACCCCTTCCAGGGCCCAGAACTGGGCTCTTGTCTAACCCTCGGAAATGAACTGTCCGAGGAGACACATGTGCTGACAAAGCAAGAGATTTTATTGGGAAAGGGCACCCGGTGGAGAGCAGTAGGGTAAGGGAACCCAGGAGAACTGCTCTGTCACATGACCCCCAGTCTCGGGATTTATGGTGATGGGATTAGTTTCCGGGTTGTCTTTAGCCAATCATTCTGACTCAGAGTCCTTCCTGGTGGCACATGCCTTGTTCAGCCAACATGGATGCCAGAGAGAAGGATTCTGGGAGGTGGTCGGACAGGTGGTGTCTCCTTTTGACCTTTCCGGAACTCTTCTGGTTGGTGGAGGCTTATTAGTTCCCTGTTCCTCACCAGAACCTCCTGCCGTAAAACAACTCATGCAAATAGTTACTATGGTGCCTGGCCAGGGTGGGCGGTTTCAATCAGCATGCTTCCCCTAACAGAACTAAGCCCAAAAAGCCAAATATACTCTCTGAACCAGTCACATCAGATGCCCCCTAATTCTAGTCAGCCCACCTCCAGCTTCCCCTGGCAACAACCTCCAACCAGAGCACACAGGATGTCTTCCCCTTTCTTAATTGTAAGGCTTCCCACTCTCTGCCTGCTTATGCATCTCTGCAAACTCACTGATGGTTTCAAGCTCTGTTGGTTCTCATTTAGACAATCTTCATTTATTTCCACAATTAGGTTTATTTCTTACTATCATCCAGCAAAGCAAACATACTTATGTCCATTTTACAGATGGGGACAACTGATGCTCAGAAAGGCCAAGTCGTTTCCCCAAATATATAGCAAGGCTGAGAAGCGCCTTGAGAAGGAAATAAAAATCAGTTGTGTAAATAGCCTGGGATACACTGAGCCCTCTCATTTTCTTCCGGGCCTGGGGTGTAGACTGTGAACTTGGAGAGGAAGGAGGCTCTGCCACCTATACATCGATGGGGTCTACATCTAGGTATCAGTGGGACCAGGGATTTGAAAGAATGGAACAGTCAGTGGCCAACGCATTTTTTTGCTCTACCCACATGAGGTCAAAATAAACACAATTGTCCACATTCAAGAATCAGTCATCACAGTAACTTAGAATCTTGCAGTATTATAAGTAAGTGGCTGCCTCATTCACTGCCTTTCTCCAACAAGCATCTCCTGTGCTATTGTGAAAACACCTGTTTGAGGACCCGGAGAAGGCAGAGACCAAATTAGTTTTATTTTTTACTATCATAAGACTATGATAGTAAGAAATAAACCTAATTTGTTTTTGAAGGTGAAGTGAACGTTGCTCATTTGTGTCCAACTCTTTGCGACCTCATGGACTATACAGTCCATGGAATTCTCCAGGCCAGAATACTGGAGTGGGTAGCCTTTCTTTCCCTTCTCCAGGGGATCTTCCCTACCCAGGTCTCCCACAATACAGGCAGATTCTTTACCAGCTAAGCCAAAAAGGGAAGCCCAAAAATACTGGAGTGGGTAGGTTATCCCTTCTCCAGCTGATCTTCCCGACCCAGAAATTGAACCTGGGTCTCCTGCATTGCAGGAGAATTCTTTACCAACTGAGCTATGAGGGAAGCTTATAATGACCTCTGCTGCTGCTGCTGCTAAGTCACTTCAGTCGTGTCCGACTCTGTGTGACCCCATAGACGGCACCCACCAGGCTCCCCTGTCCCTGGGATTCTCCAAGCAAGAACACCCTTTTATCTGAAATGCCCGGAGGACCTGCAGATACCTAGCTGGCCACCAGGTGGCACCAGCGCAGAGCTAATGCTGGCTCTAGCCTCCTGCTTGCCTAACCCAGTAGAGAGGTAACCACGTGTATCGACAGAGGCCAGTAAGAGGAGGCAAAATAAAAACTGGAAATAGGAGTGGAAATAGGGCTGCTCTTATAATCCCACAGCGAGCCTTTTATGTGATTGCGACTTTTATCATTAATAGGGCATTTGTTCTGCACCAGAGGCCTGAGTTAGCAGTGGATTAAGAATTGAAACCAGCCTAATGTTTAAACTACTCAGAGGAAGGTCAGAGGGCTTTCAGAGAAATGACCTGAGTAATCTCCCAGCTGGGTTAATGCAAATGAAGCTTTTGTTTGCTGAGCTTCGTTCCACTGCCCTGGGCTTTCAAAATTACAGGTTTTCTGAGGCTCACGGTTTAATTACCTATTTGTACAAAAATATTCCTTAATAAGGAGCAAGCGAACAGAAATGATGGCAACATTTCCCAGCTATGGCCAGCTCCTGGAGGCAGCCTAGTATAGGTAAAAGAATCTGTCTTGGAACTGAACTGGGGTTTGAATTGTAGCCTTGCCTCTTCCTAACTGCATATCTTTGGGTGAGTTCTTTAATCTCTTAGGACCTGTTTCTCTATTAAATTAGGTACACTCTGCAGAATTGTAAGGGTTGTGTGATGTGTGGCATCTGTAGACGCCTCGCACATTGCATGCCACGTGGCAGGTGTGCAGTAAATGAACATCCTTTTCCCCAGTCACCGAAAGGTAGTGGAGCTTTGCGCTGATAATGCAAGTGGACCCACTGTCCTTTGGCAGCCCGCATACCCTGGATTCTTCTACTCTGAAATCACTTCTCATCCACCATTCCATTTTGGCTTGCACATTTTGAAACAGCTGCCTAGGGCAGAGAGCTGTGTGGGATTCAGGGTTTTTCTTTAAAATGCAGATTAGGGATAAATGCAGACCTCTGCCTCCTGGTCTGTCCTGGCACCTCCCACCTGGCTTGCTTTCCGAAGCCCTGCACTGTCCAGTCCCAAAGACAAGCTCTTTGCAGAGACGGGAGAGGAGCAGGGTGAGTGCCAGCCTCCTTCCTGCTTCGGCTTTGTCACTTTAGAAACGTGGTGGTTGGGTTGTGAGTTTGGTCAGGTTTCAGGTGGGCAAAACAGAAGGACGGGTGTGGTTTTTGAAAGCCTGTGGCCTCTCTCCAGGTCTTTGGGAGGTCAGAATACATCATGATCTCTCACTTCTAAATGCACAGCCAGAAAGCCAGGTGGGGGCCAGACACTGAGGGTCTGGTATGGGGCAGCAGGGAAAGCCTTTGACCTGAATTCTGCAGACACGGGGTCAAGACCAGGCTCTGCTACTGTTGTATAACAAAAAATTTGCCTGGTCTTTGTCCCAGGTTCCTGGGATGGAACTTTTTAAAAAAATATTTATTATTTGTTTTTATTTATTTGGCTGCACTAGGTCTTAGCTGTAGCATGCAGGTTCTTTTTAGCTGTGGCACGTGAACACTTGAAAGAAAGTGAAAGGGTAGTCACTCAGTTTTGTCCGACTCTGCGACGCCATGGACTGTAGCCTGCCAGGCTCCTCTGTCCATAGAATTCTCTAGGCAAGAAAACTGAGATGGGTTGCTGTTTCCTTCTCCATGGGGTGGAGCTTCTTAAGTGCTTGGAATTGCCTGAGTGATAGGAGTGTCTGTTATTCACAAGCACTTTGGTCACACTTGAATTTCTAGTAATGAGATGGGTCAGGATGGAGACTGGTTACTAGAAAGACCAACCACGTGACTAGAGGATTGGGACATTGAGCCTGGGGAGCAGTGGGGGGCTGGAGATCAAGTTATCAATCATGCCCAGGTGATGAAGCCTCAATATACGTTCCAGACACAGGCTCAGTGAGCTTCCTGGCTGTGCCGCGAGGGTTACATGCTCTGATTCCAGGGGGAGAGTACACAGAAGCTCTGCACTCAGGACCCTCCACACCTCACTCTGTGTGTCTTTTTGCATGGCTGATCCTGATTCATAACGTTTAGAATAAACTATAGTTGTAAGCATCAAGAACTGATGCTTTCGAATTGTGGTGCTGGAGAAGACTCTTGAGAGGCCCTTGGACAGCAAGGAGATCAAACCAGTCAATCCTAAAGGAAATCAAGCCTGAATATTCATTGGAAGGACAGATGGCTGAAGCCGAAGCTCCAATATTTGGTCCCCTAATGAGAAAAGTCAACTCATTGGAAAAGTCCCTAATTCTGGGAAAGATTGAGGGCAGGAGGAGAAGGGGACAACAGAGGATGAGATGGTTGGATGGCATCACCGACTCAATGAAACATGAGTTTGAGCAACCACAGGAGATAGTGAAGGACAGGGAAGCCTGGTGTGCTGCAGTTCATGAGGTCGCAAAGAGTCCGACACGACATAGCTTCTAAACGACGAAGCATAGAATTTTCCTGAGATTTTGGAGTCATTCTAACAAACTATCGAACCTGAGAGAGGTAACGGAAATCCCCCAGGTTTGTAGCTATTTGATCAGAAGTATGGGTGGCCTGGAGTTCCCCCTTGCAGTTGACATCTAAGTAGGGGCAATCTTGTTTGGGGCCTTGCCTTTACCTTGTGGGCTTTGCTGTAACTCCGGTAGTTAATGCACAGCTGAGTTGCAGTTCACCAGTAGGCATCAGAATAGCTCCTTACAGTTGCATGGTCTCTGGCAAGTCATGTCTGAGGTTCGGTTTCTTCATCTACAAAGTGAAGTTAGTGTGATGACTATTGGAACTACTCACAAGGAGATGGTCTTAGGGAAGGCATTTGGCAGTGTGCCTACTGATATACATGCCTGCCCCTGTTCCTCCTGACTCACTTGGTGACCTCAGGCAAGTCCAGCCTCCCTGGGCCTCAGTTTTCACATCAGGAAGATGGCCTTTCTGTTTCTATACCTTACAGAGTTTTTATACAGTCAATGAGAATATCAGTGTGAGAAAGCTTTGGGAAAAAACTCCATATTATTTTCCAAATAAAGTTTTTACTTCTAATTTCTAAATGCATTGCACAAAACCACCTGAATTCATTTTCCTTGAATTTGGAGTGTTTGGCAAGGTCAGACTTAAAAAGATAATAGATCACAAGGTAATAAAGGAAATTCACACCTGGGACAACTCAAGGGGCTAGCCGGCCATCCTCCCTGGTGATGAGCAGAAACGAAGGACATGCAAGGTCTTAGTGAGCAGGTACTTAGTGAGCAGTACCTTATGCAGGAACTTCTGACCTTGAGGTACCACTCGGGGGAAACAAACAGGGGTTTTGACATCAAAAACCACCAAGAGGGGTGGTTAAAAATGGCAAGTGCTGATTTGCAGTGGGTTTATTTTTCTTATGATGGTTCATGATTCTTCCCAGTAACTCCAGGTATGCCAGCTAGTTGTTGCTTAGTCACTAAGCTGTTTCCTTTCCAACTTCATGTAGCTACATATGAATCTGCTAGTTACAGATGCAGATGGATAGGTTAGAGTGATCTAGATGAGGAAGTGTTCAGTCTCTTAGGAATAAAGTCCTTTCCTTCCTTGTTTCAGTTTGAGCCCTCTGATCAGCCAGGATGGGGGGTAGGGAAGTGTCCCTTCAGTTTGAAATGAAAACGCTGACCTGAAATAGGCTGGTTGTGCCCTATTGTGCTAGGGCCTTAGCACGTGTAGCGGGGAAAATGCTCTTCTATCCCCTCCCCGCCCCCGCCTCCACACACACGTGCAACCTGCTCCTCCTCCTTGTGGGAATTTGGATAAGATCCTGATTAGTAGGATCTTCATGGAACCCACCGACCATGATACTGCCCTCATGGGAAACCTGGGGCACACTCTCTTCCTCACCCCCTACTTCAGTTATGAACAAGTTCAGCTCATTCTACCTCTTAAAGGTAAATTTGTCAAACCCATTTACTCTTCTCCAATCCTTTGGCTTTGAACCTTGTTTGAAGCCTTATATCTGGGCTGAGAACCAAATTTACCTTTGCCTTCCTACCTCTTCATCCCTCTTGTTTTCTCTGCTATGACCCCCCAGCAACCTTCATTTAGGTCCTCGGGTGCCAGAAGCCTACTCAGACGATTGAGTATTTGCACTTGCTGTTTCTTCTGCTCAGAAGATTTTCCTAAATTCTCATTGTTAGTTCCTGAATTAAATGTCACCTACTCAGAGAACTAGCAGCCTCCCCCATCACTTCTTGTTTTCTGCAAGACACTCACCAAAATATAAAACTACTTCTTTGCTTGTTTTCATATTTCTTTTCCTCCATGAGAGCAGAGACCCCAGCGATCCTTTTAAAATCACTGAATTCCCAAAACCTAGAACCACCTCTGACACATATTAAGTGCTAAATGTTTGTTGGATGAATGAGTGAGTGAATGAATAAAAAAAAATTTTAACTTTGATGGCAGACCTAGCATTAGTAACTCTAAGAGCCTTTATTAACCAACAAGAAAAACATGAACAGGCTCACAGAAGGCTGTGGAAGCTCCCAGGTGGGAACCTAGAAAGCATTCTCAGCCCAGCCAATAATACTCAGACAATGACTTTCCTTTCCTTTCTCTGACACTGAAAATGAAGAAAGGTGTTAAGGAGCCAAAGGAAAGGGAGACGAGCCTGCAGATGGAACTGATGATAAAGACGAGGTCAAAAAAAGGAGGAAGAGGGCCTATGTGTGGTGTGAAAGGACCAGGCTGAACCAGGAGGGGCGTTGAGTCACTTTGTGATGACCACAGCCCATCCCAATCAGAAAAGTCCAGGACACAAAGTCAGCATTGCTCACTCTCTGTCCTTGTCTAACCTCCCCTCCTCATCTCTATTTTCTTGTCTGTGGAAGAAATGAATAGAATTAAAGAGGAATCAGGGAAGAGAAAGGTGAGAAAGCAGGGATTTGGGGTAGGAGGAGTATATGGAATGATAAACAGCACAACACCTATCTAAATGTTAGAAGTGGGGGTGTCATTTTTAATTTTTCTAAAGCAAACATATTACCAATATAAAATTTTAAAATACGAATTTTAAAATGTGTATTAAAAGAACCTCAAGCATGAGGTGCAGCAAATGTATTCTCAGAAACCCACCAGTTGTGCCAAATGTCACACATCCCTAGCAATGAGCACCTGATCCACACAACAGCGATGAGATAGTTCTGATCATAACGTTTATGTCTCCCCAAATCCGCATCGACTAAATGAAAAGTCACAGGGCTACAGAAGCTCAGGATAGGAGAAACGGCAAAGAGTAGAAAGGCAAACAGACTGTTTACCAATGACCCTAAGGAAGGAAGTGACAGGCTCCGGGCAGGATGCAGTGAGACCGACTGTCCACAAGGGGGCAGAGGCCAACCGATTGCAGACTCCGCAGACAGGACCCAAGTGTAGTTCTGAGACAGATCTCTAGACGTGGATTACCGTATGTGACTGCTTTGCTATAATTTAAACACAAAATACTGAAGGGTGAGAACTGTGACAATTTTCAGAAGTAGCTCCTCATACGACACTAACAGCATTTAGGGTCAACTCAACCACAAGCGGGAAAGAATCTGCCTGCAGTTCAGGAGACCTGAGTTCGATCCCTGGGTCGGGGAGATCTTCTGAAGAAAGGAATGGCAATCCACTCGAGTATTCTTGCCTGGGATTTGCCTGGAGAATCCCATGAACAGAGGTGCCTGGCGGGCTACAGTCTGTGGGGTGGCAAACAGTCAGACACAGCTGAGCAGCTAACACACAACCTTCCTGCCCATCATGCGTAAAAACTCAAATGAGGTCTGGTTCAGAGCCATAGGAAGTTGGCAAAACGACCTAAACTAAAAAAAAAAAAAAAAAGCTGAATAGAGTGGTCTGCCTGTTCCAGTGATAACTCAGTGACAGTGACTGCTCCCAAGGGAAGACAGGTCCCCTACCCCTCCAAGACAACAGAGCCCATCTGGAGGCACCAGAGCTGTGACTCTGAGGCTGGGATTCGGACCACCTCAAGATCTCAACTGGACACAGGGCCCAAGTTCTATGTACTCTCAATCCCCTGGTGCCCAGGACCTAGCCTGACAAAGAAAGGAAGCAAATAATGTGACCAGACACAGAAGACCACATCTACATTATTTAGTTACTCTCCGGATCCACGTCCGTGACTTATTTCCTCATTTTCTGTATTTGTAAATAACGAAGATTGACATTCCAGCACCGCACCAGCCACACACACTCACGTGTACCCATACCCACCTTTTCCCTGGTTAACCCACATACACATCTTGGCCTTTATCTAGGTTCAATAGATCTTGAATGTCGGTGTGCATCAGAATCACCTGGGAGGAGGGTGGGATGAACTGGGAGACCAAGACTGACATCTGTACACTATTGATACTACGCATAAAGTAGACAACTAATGAGAACCTGCTGCACAGCATAGGGAGCTCTACTCAGTGCTCTGTGGTGACCTAAACGGGAAAGAAGCCCCCAAAGAGGGGCTGTATGTGTACATAGAGCTGATTCCCTGGTGGCTCAGACAGTAAAGAATCTGCCTGCAGTGCAGGAGACCCACATCCCATCCCTGGGTTGGAAAGATCCCCTGAAGACCGGAATGGCTAACCCCTCCAGTATTCTTGCCTGGAGAATCCCATGGACAGCGGAACCTGGTGGGCTACAGTCGATGGGGTCGCCAAGAGTCGAACATGACTGAGTGGCTAACACTTTCACGTATAGCTGATTCACTTTGCTATACAGTAGCAGCAGCAGCAGAAACTAACACCACAGTATAAAGCAAATATACTCCAGCAAAAGTTGAAAAAGAAGCACCTGGGAAGTTTTTACAGCACTGTTTGCAGGACCCCACCCTGGAGTTCCTGATTTAGTAGGACCAAAGTGGGTGTCTATGCTGCCGGTTGGGGGACCGCACTTTGAGAACGACTGTTATTGTTAACAGAACACAGAGGGGTGTGTCTCTGTCTCCATTCACTACACATCATCCTGAAGCACTAGAATGCTCAGGAAGAAAAACCCACCAAATAAGGAAAAGAAACGAATGTTTACTAAGATTACTGTATGCTCTACCTTCATTGTCTCATTTTACCTGATGTGCACAAATTCTTGGAAAGTAGAATTATCCCCACCTTCAAATAAGAAAACAAAGGCTCCAGAGATAATTAATCAAGGTCATGCACCCACAAGTATTAAAGCCCAGATATAATCTGGTTTCAAAGATTATGCTGAGTATTCTACTTCTCATATGAAAAATGGATGATCCAAAAGGAACAAAAATGTGAAAATATTCAGCTTGTGAGCAAAAGTGAAAAAGCAGACAGTGTAAGAAGACATAATTAGTATCAGCAGTAGACATGAGGTTGCCCCATTGCCTCAGAAATACACAGTTCTTGCAAGAGATGGCCAGACTAAGCAAAGAACTCTTTGACGCTTAGATAAAGTAGGCACTCCAGTCAGCCGCAGAGAACATAACGTTACACATTATTTAGAATAAAAAGTAGTTTCTGTTTTTGCATTCTGAGGAGAAGTGGTATTCGTATAAAAGGTTGTTGGGGATGTTTGTTAAAAAGCTTTTTACGCTAAAAAAAATTTTTTTTAATAGATCAGAAATCCCGAAGCTGGAGGCTTGATGAATTTAAAAAGTAGAAAAACAAAATGTGATGAAATGCTTAAATGCTCAAGAAATTGATTAACACCCCTTAGGTTTCTGCCTCAAATAAAGTGTTTGCTTTCTTACACATTTCCTTTCTGTTTTATTTAGCAAATGATGAGCATTTCTGATTCTGAGACTTTTGATTGCGTGTGTTTTGCAGGGCGTGGGGTGGGACTGTTTCTGTTCAAAGTAATGCACTGTCAGGAAATACACTGTTTGCATGAAATAATCTTGACATCCAAAACAGACTAGTAGTTGGTATGTCTTAGACAGCAGCTAGACAGATTTTTATTAATAACATAATCAGTCTGAAAAAATGTGAATTCAGCATTGATTTGATTTCAGCATAATTGTGTATTAGGTTATACACAATTTAATTCAACCAACAGAGCCCGCTCTGCAAACAAGGCATTGCTTTCAAGAACCTTGCAATTAAATCAGTAGTATTATAGATATAATTCTGGTAACTGTTATGGACTGAATGTTTATATCCCTTCAAAGTTCACATGTTAAAATCCTGACCCCTCATTGTGATGGTGTTTGGAGGTGGGGGTCTTTGGGAGGGAATTGGTCATGAAGGTAGAGTTCTTATGAATGGAATCAGTGTCTGTATAAAAAGAAACATGAAAGAAATTATTTTTCTTTCAGCCAAATGAGGATACAGTGAGAAGACAGCCATCTGCAAATAATGGAGCGCATCCCCATCAGACAGCATCTGCTGGTCTTGGACTTCCCCATCTTCAGAACTGTGAGAAATGAATGTTTGTTGTTTAAGCTCCCAGTCTACAGCATCTTGTTATAACAGCCTGAGCTAAGACAGTAACCAATCCAACCAGGAAGGAAGCAAACATAAAGACTGCTTCTTTCGTCATGATTCCGCTCATTTGTCTTTTTCTAGTCCCATCCCAGCTTATTCTCTGCCAGCTGCCATCTAAGCCATCCCAGCTCTCCTATGGATTCGTTGCTCCTGACTCTGGTTTCCCCACCACACCGCTAGCAGGCTTTAGCTTCCTAATTTAAAGGCACTCTGATGCTGCAGGTCAAAGGCTTTCCACGGCTCTTGCTGCTGCTGCTAAGTCGCTTCAGTCGTGTCCGACTCTGTGCGACCCCATAGACGGCAGCCCACCAGGCTCCCCCATCCCTGGCATTCTCCAGGCAAGAACACTGGAGTTAGTTGCCATTTCCTTCTCCAACGCATGAAAGTGAAAAGTGAAAGTGAAGTCGCTCAGTCGTGTCCGACTCCTAGCGAGCCCATGGACTGCAGCCTACCAGGCTCCTCTGTCCATGGGATTTGCCAGGCAAGAGTACTGGAGTGGGGTGCCATTGCCTGCAAAGCTGAAGTGCTCCTGGCTGTCAAAGTCCCTCACGATTCAGCTATGAACCCCATGCTCAACTCCTGTCTGAGCCCGCAGCCCCAGTCAAATTGATACATAGTATCATTTGAAAAGACCCTGATGCTGGGAAAGATTGAGGGCAGGAGAAGGGGACCACAGAGGATGAGATGTTTGGATGGCATCACTGACTCAATGGACATGAGTTTGATTAAACTCCGGGAGTTGGTGATGGACAGGGAGGCCTGGTGTGCTGCAGGCCATGGGGTCACAAAGAGCTGGACGATTGAGCGACTGAACTGAACTGATCTGCCCAGCTTCCCACTGGAAACACAATGGCACTGACAGTGCCGCGCATCTAGTATTTGGGGAGGCTGCCTTGAGCGAACGTTTGCTCTGGCGTGTGTGCCTCATGACCGCCTCCACTCCTAAGCAGAAAGTGTGGACTGCTTGATTTCATACCCTCAGTACTCAGCACAGGCTGGGTACACGATAGACTCTTAATCAACCCACCCAACTCTGACGGGGGCTTTCACTAAAGACACCAAGCCTTGTTTACATGACCCACACTTGAGTGCATCCAAGATAAATCTGCCTGTACAGAGTTATCTCAGAGTCTCTTGGAAGGACATAAAATAATGGTCAAGAGTTAAGTCCCCTCTGGACTTCTCAAGGGGATGCGTTTGTTGTTCCCTGATAGGATAATGCCCTGCTCCTTTCAAGGTCAATGTTAAGTGTCACACAACAATATTGCAGCTGGGTAAACACACTTTCCATCTACTTGTATTTAGTTCTTAGGTTGGGAAGGCATGGCCTTCCACAAAAAGGACTAGGCGGGGAACTTCTTGGCAGTAGAATGATCTGAAACCACTCTGATCAACTGGGTGTGAAGAGCCTGCTGACGACTCTGCTAGATTTTTCTGATTAATAGCGGTTTTTCAGCCCAGACCTCAACTCAAATGCACCTTCTGACTGTAAAGCTTATTTCTCCTCTTTTGCCACTGGTTTGTCATGCTGTTTGGGCCAAATGGCTACTTTTTTTTTTAAGCTTTTTATTTTGTATTGGGGTGTAGCTGATTAACAATCTTGTAATAGTTTCAGGTGGAGGGATTCAGTCATACATATACATATACCCTTTCTCCCCTAAACTCCCCTCCCATCCAGGCTGCTACATGACCTTAAGCAGAGTTCCCTGTGCTACACAGTAGGTCCTTGTTTTAAATATAGCAGTGCGTACACGTCTATCCCAAATTCCCTTACTATCCCTCTTCCTGCTCTTTCCCTCGGGTTATCCAGAAAGAAAAAACAAGTGAAAGTTTTAGCCGTTCAGTTGTGTCTGACTCTTTGTGACCCCATGGACTGTATCCCACCAGTCTCCTCTATCTATAGAGTTCTCCAGGCAAGAATATTGGAGTGGGTAACCATTACCTTCCCTAGGATCTTCCCAACCCTAGGATTGAACCCCAGTATCCTGCATTGTAGGCAAACTCTTTACCATCTGAGCCACCAAGGAAGCCCCAAATGGCTATTTTTTAAAACTTGAACAAAGGTAAAGATCATGAATTTCCTCTGATCTATAAACATAGTGTGGGTTATTGTTTAAGATGGACAACAAGCAATTAAAATAGCAGGATGCGTAGAAATTGTAAAATGCTTCCCTTATTTCTCTTCCTCTCCTTTCACCAAAAAGGCTTATTAGCTGTTCAGTTTTGTTCAGGAAAATGATGACATTTCACTGTTACTCTGAGACCAACAGCCATACAACACTGGCAAAACGGTTGGGCAGGCCTGGACAGCTTACAAACAATAGCTACAAATATAAATAATATATAGAAAATATATTACTTATTTAAGAGCTGTTGAGCCAAGGAAAACTTCAGCTGTTCATCAGTCCTCTTGCCTAGAATTGATTCCAACTTGGCAAAATTAGAGAATCGCTATCATGCTGGTTGAGTTTCTGGAATACAAAGCAGTTGAATGATTCAGAGAGGAATTACTCAGAATTCCTGGCTCTGGAGAGTGGCGGCGGGGTCCTCAGGGGTTGTCAGTATTTTAAATTTAGTATTTCAGACAGATTATTTTAGATCTCAGGATTTTAGTATTTCAGGCTATCTGTATTTTAGAAGTCTTGCTTTGACCTAAACCTTTCTCGAATCATTGGAGACAAAACCTCACTCGCATGAGCATAATGAGTGGATCGGACTCGGTGAGGTCGGGAGAGTTTTCCTCTCTTGCTACCCACGACTTCCGGTGCCTCTGCATGTGTACTTTCCAAATTAGGAACTTGCAAAATCTGCTAAAAAATCACCAGTGCTGCCCTGTGCAGAGCAGCCGACTGCTTAAAGCCCAGACCCTCATCCAGACATCTCAGCTCTCCAGCAGGTGACCTACAGGGCACCCAGCTCTCCCCCATCACGTGTCACCACTCCCTTGCGCTTCAGTTAGACAGTCCTTTCTCTGGGAGCACACCCTTGCTTTGCCGCTGTGCCGGGTCTTCGCTCAGCACACAGGACCCTTGATCTTAGCTGAGCCATGTCATGTGGGATCTAGTTTCCTGGCCAGGAATGGAACCTGAACCTCCTGCATTGGGAGTGCAGAGACTTAGCCGCTGGACCACCAGGGAAATCCCCCTTTGGCCACTTCTGACAGTTGCTATAAAGCAAACACGCAATTGCTGATCACCTGTTATGCATGAGGTGCTACAGAGACATTTTTAATACTTTATTGAATCCCAATGGGAGTGCCACAAGGTCTTTGTAAATAATGAATAAGATTCAGAAATCTGTGGTTTGATAGTAAATGTTGGATTATCCGTAACTCTGACACTTCTCACTACAAATTTTCCTCCTTCTTTTGGTGTATCTTCCCAGCTCAGTTTCACATCTACAAAGTCTACGTTTGCTCAAGGCCCAGAACTAACCTGCCTTCTCCTAAAACCTTCTCCTTTCTCTTTAGAGACATTGCCCTCCTTGGAGTTCACAGCACTTACTGAGACTTTAGTCCTTTACATAGGGTCTTGAGTTTCATATATATTTCATGCATGTATATAGTATCTCTCCAGCTAGACTGAAAGCTCCTTAAAAAGTCATGAATTTCCAGCCATGTTTACTCAATGCAGAGCACAGAGTAAGTGCTGAATAATTTTCTTTTAAGGAGCATGACACTACTGAATGTGTCTAATACCATCCTTGCTGACGTCTGTCTCCTGTACTTGAACTAATTCAGGAAAACATCTGGCTAGCTTCAGAAAAAGCAGCAGATGCTTAACAAAGTCTTTGGAGAAGGTAAAGGGAGAACACCAAGGTTTGGATGTGTCTCAGAGACTTAACGCATCTTTAAACGCTTATAAAGGACAAAAAGTAAACAGAGATCCATGATTACAATCAAACATGAAATGGAGATTTGGGCACAAGCATTGTGGCCACAAGATTAGTCAAGTCCTCCCAGAAAAGTGCCCATTAAAAGTAACTATCTTGGGACTTTCCTGTTGGTCCAACATCTAGGACTCCACACTCCCAATGCAGCGGGCCTGGGTTCCATCCCTGGTCTGGGAACTAAATCCCACACGCTACAAGATCCCACATGCTGCTATTAAGACCCAGTGCAATCAAATAAATAAGTAAAAATATTTTTGAAATTAAATAGCTGTCTCTCTGAGAATATCCATCTCAGTTGCCTACAAGACACGTATTTGGCACCTACTCTGTGAAATAGCATCCCCTCCAGTATTCTTGCCTGGAGAATCCCATGGACAAAGGAGCCTGGCAGGCAAAGAGTCTGCCGTGACATAGTGACTAAGCACATATGCACGCTGTAGAAGACACCAGTGGGGCTACCAAGTGGTATAAGAACCTGCTTGAAAAGGATCTAGAATGTGTTTGGCAAAAGAGGACAAGTACCTACAGAGAAGAGC
Source organism: Oreotragus oreotragus (assembly GCA_006410675.1). NCBI lineage: Eukaryota > Metazoa > Chordata > Mammalia > Artiodactyla > Bovidae > Oreotragus > Oreotragus oreotragus. Next base: position 181,145 of record SJYX01019488.1, read on the forward strand.
CAAAACACCAGAGGGTATGTACTAGTTAAGGAATGAAGTTCCTTGAGGGCAGGTGCTGGTGGAGCTCAGTGCGGGAGAGACCCTTGCAGATGTCACATCAGGAAGTCCGAAAGGAGGAGGAGCTCGAGTTACAAAGTAGGAGCAGAGCTTAGATAGGGGATGGAGGTGGAGGGACCTTCCAAGCACACGAGCCTCGAGCAGTGGTGGAAACTCAAATTCCTAATGAAGGCACAAAAACATATGAAGTGGCCAGGTCACATAACACCCTGTCGGGCTGCTTAAGTATATCCCCCATGTGACACTCTCTAAGTATATTGCCTTTCACAGTGTTGCACTAAGGCAACACAAAAGACAAAAATAATCAGATGAATCAAATCTGTGGCTACTAGTTTGTGAGAACTGATCCGTAGGAATCAAGCAATATGTGTCCAGCTTGATGCTAGGGAGTGTAGAAAAAATAAAACAGGACAAATTTAAAATGACTTCAAAAAACTAAATACTTACTTTGAAAGCAAGACCAGCTCACATGGAAATGTTCAAATATACTTTAAAAGCATAGGGACTTCGCTGGCAGACCAGGGGTTAAGATTCAAGGATAGAGGTTCCACCCCTGGTCAGGGAACTAAGATCCCACATGCTGTGCAATTTGACAAAAAATAATAATAATAATAAAAACCACTATGCATGCAGGGAGGCTAAGTTGCTTCAGTTGTATTCTACTCTTGGAGATCCTATGAACTGTAGCCCACCAGGCTCCTCCATCCAAGGGACTCTCCAGGCAAGAATACTGGAGTGGGTTGCCATGCCCTCTTCCAGGGGATCTTCCCTACCCAGGGATCGAACCCACATCTCCTGCATTGGCAGGCAGGTTCTTTACCTCTAGTGCCAGCTGGGAAGCCCCAAAGCCAGGATAATTAGTGCTAAATTATCGTCTTCTGACTAAACAACACAAAAGCATTTTAAAGACTAAAAATATTAGTATGGACATAGGTAGTTTCTAGAGGTCCTGTTTCAGTACATTTCCTGAGACAGCCCGTCAAGATGCAGACTTTAGTTTGGCTGGGTTTGCCCCAGTTTCTCTTTCCACAGTCAGACTTCTTCCAACCACTGAGACATCTCTTGCGAATATATCAGAAGTGTTCAGTTCTAACCTGAAGCCTTTTACAAAGGAGAACAATTTCAAGGCCAGGGAGGAGCCATCTGACTCGGCAGCTTGGGGAGGTGGGAGAAGCTGGTGACGTCACCCTCCCACCAGACTCCATTTCGGCAGAGATCCACTAAGTGAGAGACACCAGGGCCAATTTGTGGGATACTAAAAGTGACAGACACAAGCACCCTGTGAGGGGCGTTGCAACTCCCAGGACTGAGTCAGTGAATTATGCATGAGGCAAGCTTCTAATTTTTTTACGGCTATAAAATCCACACACTCAGCCCATGGCAGAAGCAGCTGTTTTTAAACTGCCATTTAAAAGTCTGTCTGCAATTGTATGTGTCTTATTTTAACTGTTCCCAAAATGTTCCAGAAACACCGGATTCAGTCCCGGAGCTTGCTGAAAACTCCACCCACACGGCCGTCTCTATTATCCCTGTGATCTATAGGGACCTAGCAGTCCTCCAACCTCCCCAGGATGAGTCAGTGGTGCAGGAACATGACGTGTAGGACTCCTTCCCCACAGGGAGCACAGTATATCCCTGGAGGCGAGTTGACTTTCTCAGCTCCAGTGACCTCTGGAGGAGAAGATAATCATCTCTGCCAGCAACTGAAGGAATGCAGTTCCAGCCAGAGAAGCAAAATGAATTCAGCGTCCGAGGAGCCAACTGGCTGGTGACACAGACTTTTCACTTCTTGTGTGAGGAGGAGCGCGTGATGCCCCATCTACGTGTAAGGGATGAGTTCATAAATGAAGTCACAGTTCTCTACCAACTAGGTCAAAATGGTGAAAGAGACATCCGTAATCCAAAAAGCTACCTTTACTGAGGATTGTTGTACCACTCTTTCAAGCTTTTGTCCTGTATCATCTCCTTTTGTCCTGCCAAGCCCCTGGACATAATGACGTTTTGTCCCTGCTGTACAGAGATTAATTTTTGTAGATTAGAAATAGATTAATTAACTTTCTTGGCTTGACATGTAAAAGAAAGAGAAAGTTAGTCACACAGTCATGTCTGACTCTGCAGTCCCGTGGACTGCAGCCTGCCTGGCTCCTCTGTCTGTGGAGTTCTCTAGGCAAAAGCACCGGAATGAGTTGCCATTTCCTTCTCCAGGGGATCTTCCTGACCCAGGGACTGAACCTGGGTCTTCTGACTGCAGGCAGATTCTTTACCAACTGATCCACTAGGGAAGCCCTTGGCTTGATATAGGAAAAGGCAACAGCAGGACTGGAGCAGAGGCATTCTCACTCCACAGTTCAAGCCCTTTAACTCAGGCTTTACAGCCAGATCCAGGAAACATTTAGGACAGGGCTTCCCTGGTTGAGGATCCAAAGCAGGGGACATGGGTCCGATCCCTGCTCTGGAAGATTCCACAATCTATGGGGCAACTAAGGCACCTAGATAGCATATTCAAAAGCAGAGACATTACTTTGCCAACAAAGGTCCATCTAGTCAAGGCTATGGTTTTTCCTGTGGTCATGTATGGATGTGAGAGTTGGACTGTGAAGAAAGCCGAGTGCTGAAGAATTGATGCTTTTGAACTGTGGTGTTGGAGAAGACTCTTGAGAGTCCCTTGGACTGCAAGGAGATCAGCCAGTCCATTCTAAAGGAGATCAGTCCTGGGTGTTCTTTGGAAGGAATGATGCTAAAGCTGAAACTCCAGTACTTTGGCCACCTCATGCGAAGAGTTGACTCATTGGAAAAGACCCTGATGCTGGGAGGGATTGGGGGCAGGAGGAAAAGGGGATGGCAGGGCTGGATGGCATCACCGACTCGATGGACATGAGTTTGAGTGGACTTCGGGAGTTGGTAATGGACAGGGAGGCCTGGCGTGCTGTGATTCATGGGGTCACAAAGAGTCGGACACAACTGAGTGAATGAACTGAACTGAACCGAAGGCAACTAAGGCCACAACTACTTAGCCTGTGCTCTAGAGCTTGGGAACCACATAGGAGAGTACTCCCTGGCCACTGCAACTAGAGAAAGCCTGCACGCAGCAACCAAGACTCAGCACAATCAAAAAATAATTAATTAATTTTTAAAACATTTAGGACATATACAGTGATAGGAAACCACATGCTTATTCATGGTTGCTTGAGGGCAGGGATCCCAAGATGGCTTGGATGGAGTGGCAGCTGGCCAGTGTCACAGTATGAGGAGAGCTACAAGAGCTATCAGTCCAGGTACCATGGGAGGACAGGGGACGGGTTAGGTAAGGCTTCCTGGAGAAGGTACTGCTAGACCAAACTGTGATGCATACATGGAAATTAGAATTGGAGAAGCATGTGGTAGATCGGCTGCAAAAATGTCTGAAAATTTTCATTCCTCCGTACATCCCAGCCCTTTGCTATTGACTTTGCAGCTCTTTTCATAGAAAGCAGAGTCTATCTCTCAAGCTTTGAATCTTGGAACTTGCTTTGGCCAATGGTGTACGTCAGAAGTGATGTGCCAGTTCCAACCCTTGACCTGCAGACCTCACGTGCTTTTTTTTTTTTCTCTCTCTCAGACTGCCACGGACATGTGAAAAGCCTGGACTAGCCTCCTGGATGATAACACCACGTGGTCCAGTCATCCCAGTCCATAGCTCACCAGCTATCCTAAACCAGCCAGCTGCCAGCCAAACCAGCAGCTGACTGCAGAGACCTCAGTGTGCTCATCAAGGTCAGCCAGGCCCGGTCCAGATTAGCAGAACTGCACCACTGACCACCAGCCTCGTGAGCAAAAGTCAAGGTTTATTGTGTTATGTCACTGAGGTTCTCTGGTTGTTTTTTTATAAAGCAGGATTATCATAAAAAGGTAGGCAGGTCTTCATTTACAAGGCTAAAACCAGCATGGTAGGGACTGCACTGTAACCCTACTACACTTTGCTTGGTTTAAAAAAAGATATAATGGGACTTTGGACTTCCCAGGTGACTCTGTAGTAAAGAATTCACCTGCTGATGCAGGAGACATGGGTTTGACCCCTGGGTTGGGAAGATTTTCTGGAGAAGGAATTGGCAACCCAGTCCAGTATTCTTGCCTGGAAAATCCCATGGACAGAGGAGCCTGGCCGGCTACAGCCCATACATGGGATTGCAAAAGAGTTGGACATGACTTAGCGACTGAACAGTAATAATAGAACTTCCTTGATGGTTCAGTGGCTAAAATTGAGCACTTCCAATACAGGGGGCCCAGGTTCAATTTCTGCTCAGCGAACTAAGATCCCACATGCCAAAGGGCATGGCTAAAACGTAAAAAATAAAATAGGAAGAAATGTAATATTCACTTGGTCCAGGACAGGGTTTCTCAAACTTGACGCTACTGAGATTCGGGGCCCAGTCATTCCTAAAGGGGACTCTTCTGCGCATCAGAGTTTGTTTAGCAGCATCCCTGGCCTCTACCCACTAGATGCCAGTAGCATCTCCATTTGTGACAACCAAAATGTCTCCAGACATGGTCACATGTCCTCTAGGGGGCAAAATTGCTCCCAGTTGAGAAACATTGGTTCAGAAATCAGTGCAAAAATGTTCAGTTACCAAATACCCAAAGTCCCCCTAAGCGGGCAATTTTTGCTACGAGATGGTTCCAGCAACTGATCAGGCTCAAGTCCCACGTGAACACAAATGCCTCTGGTGTGGTACCTGGAGTGGCCGGAGCCATGGGGAGCTTCACGGGGAGGCTTCTGTGAGCTGCTCCAGCTCAGGTGAAACCTTGCTCTGGGCAGGGCACGCACTGACTCAGCACGATGTGTGGCGCATACAGCGAAGTTCAAAAGAAAAAACGACGTAAATACAGGACAGAGGCCGAACTTCCAGGCCACCACGTAAATCAGACCACTTGTGTCCAAAGGTTTCCTCCAGGTCCCCTGACTTAGACTCTTTTCCTAGTGCCTTGTTTCTCATTCTCAGACCCTTGTGAAAAAGAACAATTCATTATTGCATTCTCATTCATACTTGGATGTTCTGTATAAGGGTTCCTATATTATCAGAATGTTTCTTAAGTTGGAGTTAAAAAAAAATGGTTTGCATTTCTCTTATTCCAAGGCTAACATCTTTTTGGGGGGGTGCATCAGATCTTAGTTGCGGCACATGGGATCTTTCATTGTGGTGCGCAGATTCTTCAGCTGTGGCTAGCAGGCTTAGTTGCTCCACAGCATGTAGGATCTTAGTTTCCCGACCAGGGATCAAATTGGCATTCCCTGCATTGCAAGAGATATTCTTAGCCATTGGACCACCAGGGAAGTCCCCAAAGCTAACATTTAAATCCACATCTTTACTCATAATTGCACTTGCCAGGAGCTAAGTCCCCCTCATGAGAGAATGCCAGATCCAGGCTTTAACATCACAACTTAATCAACCCATTCACTGGTTCCAGAAGAAGAAAGGCAGTGAAAGAAGACTACCAAACATTTGCTGACTTCTACCTCACTGTTAGCTTGTGCATTTCATTGATAATGGTATTGCATTGATTACACAGATGGGTTTTGGTCTGAAAGGGTACATGCACCCCAGTGTTCATTGCAGCACTGTTTATGATGGCCAAGACATAGGAGCAACCCAAATGTCTATCAACAGAGGAATGGATAAAAATGTGGCACATATATACAATGGGATATTACCCAGACATTTAAAAGAATGAAATAAGGCCATTTGCAGCAACATGAATGACCTAGATTTTCATACTGAGTAGACAGAGAAGGAGGAATATGTACAACACCCCTTATATTCAGAATCTAAAAAGAAATGGTACAAATGAATTTATTTACAAAACAGAAACAGAGAATGAACTTATTTTTGCTGAGGAAGATAGGGGGAAAGGATAGTTAGGGAGTTCGGGATGGACATGTACACACTGCTGTATTTAAAATGGATAACCAACAAGACCCACTGTCTAGCACAGGAAAGTCTGCCTAATGATATATCTCAGCCTGGATGGGAGGGGAGTTTAGGGGAGAATGGAAACATGTATAAGCATGGCTGATTTCCTTTGCAGTCTACCTGAAACTACTACATTATTAATAGGCTATATTCCAATACAAAATAAAAATGTTAATAAAAATAAATGAACAGATGTGTTTTGGAGAACCTCAAGCCAATTGCCTTCTCTAGGCTTCTATTTTCCTATAATAAAAATAAATTTTTCTTGCTTTACAGGAAAAACTGGTAGATTCAACCACAAATGATATGTATTTCACAAATCCATGAAAAATAAAGAGAACATCCATTAAGAAAAAGAAGAGCAAATCAACGTTGGAGCTATCTTGAATTCTAAATTCTCAGCATCTCACAGGCAACTCTGTCTTCTTGATTTATTTAGTTTCCCAGTGGAACTGTGCCCAGCGATGCATTTTAAGAGTGTGTCAGAAAAAAAAAAAAAAGGTGAAGTCATAGATTCTTGGCATCTCAGTGTTGGATGCAGCCAGACTTTATGAAAATGAACTATTAATCACTTTCTCTGTAACTCGATTGTTCTTGGTCCTACAAAGAGAGGTTTGTGGTAATGGTTCAGCTTTGTGAACACATGAGCACATTGGGGTGGAGAAGACAAAAGAGAGATTTCAGGTGAGGTTCCCCTGAGGTTGTTTTCTGGGAATCTTCATCGAATCTAAATGCTAAATATGATAGGTTTCAACCAGTATGGAGTCTTTGGACAGAACAAGAAATGCAAAGATTGTCTCCACAGGCTAATGGCAAAGGATGCTCCAGACTTCATCACCAAGGGCAGCCAAGCATTATCTGCAAGGCAGGGTGATTCCAAAGTGTGCCCTCACCCATCGGGGTCCAGCAGGTGCTGTCCCAAAGTGCATGGCACCCAGCCAGGCCCACGTCCATACAGAAGCTGTGACATTAAACTGAAGATAAAGCTCAGGTCCCTGTTTCCACAACAGGCCAGCCCCAAACCCTGCTTTTTTGCCTCCACAAAGCTAACAAATCCACTGAGAGGAGAAACAGCCATTTCCACGGATATAGTGCCTTGCAGAATTCACAGCACTTTTCCTTGAATTACCTTGTTGAAACTCAAAGCTCTGTAACTTACATAGGAGAGAGATCATAACCGAAAATTTTTAAATGAAGGAATAGGACTTTGAAGACTGGCCCATGACCTGACTCCAGACCTTGAGCTCTACCTCCTCTCCTTCTCTAGGGAGATCTGGAACATTCGGATACCTTGGCCTCCAGGTGATGTTTTGCTGCTGGTACAATCTCCTGCCCCCGCCCTGCCCCAACACACTCTTATTCACAAACCAGCACTTAGTTTTCAAACGTTCTTCTCAAAAAGGAATGCAAACAGGTGAGGCAGTATGTTCCTTTTGTTGGTAGCAACTTTGTTACGGATCCTCTCAAATCAGGCCCCAGCCAGGGTCCTCTAGCCACATATTGTTCAAGCCAATAGAGTGAGACTAAGTTCAGTTTGGAAGCAAAGGAAAGCTTTATTCTCTCAACAGAGTATGGAGAGGTGCCAGCTTGGGCTCTAGAGTAGGGGTCCCCAACCTCTGGGATCTAATGCCTGATGATTTGAGGTGGATCTGATACAACACTAATAAAAATAAAGTGCACAATAAATGTAATGCACTTGAGTCATCCTGAAACTATCCCCTTGCCCCTAGTCCATGGAAAAATTGTCTTCTGTGATACCGGTCCCTGGTGCCAAAAAGGTTTGCAGATGCACTCTAAAGCACACGCGCACCGGTGGAGGGTGGAGCTGCTTTATGAGGTCCTCTCAGCGGGGAGGGGGCGGGGTTCTTGAGGGATCGCAGCTGAGCTGCTCACGCTCCTGCTCCCAGGGCCTGGGGCAGGGTCTGCACACGGCCTGGCCTGCCGCTGCCATCTTCAATCCCGCGTGGTGCCTCGTGCAGCCGCTTTTGCACACGGCCCACCAGGCTGAGGTGTCAGCCTTTCTCAGGAGGAATTCTGGTCTGAAATACCCCGCTCTGGACAAGTGGGATTAGACTGAGCACAAAGGAAACGAAAAAGGTTAGATTTTATTTTGTTACTCAGATTCTACCTTTACTTCCTGAAAACTGTGAATGGGCTTTGCTGGTGACAATATGAACTCTTAGATGCGTTCAGTCTCATCTGTCTCCTTGAGTATCGATGAACATATGGAAAGTAATATGGATAACAGATAACAATGGTGACTGTCAAAATGCAGTGAAAAATACTAAGAACAGTCCACAAACCCTGCCTGATTAACACGGGGACTACATAGGTTGGCGGTGCGGTGGGGGCACAGCGCTGGGGGGCGCCCACTTGGGGGAACTGAGGTCCAGCCTTTATCCCCTTCCCCAGCCCAGCCTTCACCACACAGGGCGAGTTCACGTGGGGAGGGGCACTGGTTTATGATCCTGCACATCCACCCTCCCCACTCCCCACCCCAGGGTCCCTAAAGGTAGCATCAGTGGAGGAAGGGGGGATCCTCCTCCTCCGTCACACCAGGCATACACAGGGCAGGCGTCACACCTGGACTGTCACATGTACCAGGACCCCAGGGGTAGAGGACATCGCTGTCATTTTATCAGTGAGGTTGGCAAAGTGTAAAGAGGTCAAGTGAAAAAAAAGAGGTCAAGTGATTTGACCGAAGCCTCGCGGCTGGAGCCACTTGTCAAGCCCCAGGAGGGTGACCAGGCGCTGGCACTGCCATTCCCAGGGTGCACCCCTGCCTTTCTCGCACCTATCACGTGTCAGGACCCTGCTCACATGGGCAAGGAGGCCTTGGGAGTGAGCTTCAGAAACTTAATTCAGGGAGACAACCTCAAGATACTCATCAGGAAAATTATTTAAGTGCCTTATGCTTGCAGATCTGAGCCAAGATCCTCAGGCAAGAATTTTTCATAGATGATTGAAGTTCACACTTTAATATTCCCATTTCCCAAAGAAACTAGAGAAACACAAGTCGTACCATTTTTCTATGCAATAAGGAGTTTCAAGTTAAGATATTTTTTAAAACTTAAAAAAAAAAAACCCTGCAGAGACAGAACAAAGACTGCTTCTTGATCCTGAAGCTTTCATCAAGCCAGGAATGCCTGACTCTTCCCCTAGACCCTCTGGTCCCCTTCCTCCCCAGCTTCATTATCAAATATTCTTCATCCTCAGCTGTTGTCACAGCAACCACTTGAGTCACGTGGCTGTCAATTTACAATCAGCTTATGGAGCTGCTTTTAATTCTTACTCCAAGGCATGGTGACAGCTCATTTAGAACTAATCAAACATTTATTAATAGAAAACCAAGGGGCACAGGCTCTTGACTGAAATTCTTTGGTTCCTTGGCAAGGGCAAGAGCAGGGGAAGTAACTCACAGGTGGGGGTTGGGAGGCCATACTGTGTCTGGGAAGGAGTCTTAGAAGTCAGAGGAAGCCTGACTTGACTGTGCTTTCTAGGCAAGTAATAAAATCCAGCTGAGTCTCCATTTCTTTCAAGAGGCTGTTGTGAGACTTAAAGATAATGAAAATAAAATGCCTGGCTCCTAGGAAGGAGTTAATATCCAGCAACCATTGTAAATGAAAGTTATAAAGATGGAGTGAAACCAAAAGAAAATCATGGTTTAAGACTGAAAACTAAATGAATGGGATTATTTAATCCAGCAGCTACTTTCAAATAGAAGTACTTTTTAAAAACTAAAAAAAAATGTTTATTTATTATTTGGCTGTGTCAGGCATTTTAGTTGCATCATGCAGGATCTTAGGTTGTGGCACACGGACTTTGTAGTTGGGCTTAGTTGCCCCCATAGCATATGGGCTCTGAGTTCCCCAGCCAGAGATTAAACCCACGTCCCCTGCCTTGCAGGGTGGATTCTTAACCACTGTACCACAGGGGAAGTTCCCGGAGGTACTTTTAAGAACAGAGGATACATGATACCAGGAGAAAACAGAGACAAGCAGAATTGCGGAGCACCGTAAGGGGAACTCGTGACAGTGAGCTTTGTTTCTTTGTTTTGTTTGCTTTTTGTTACCAGAGCATAACTAAGGGAATGTCTTGCAATATCTTCTCTGTCCTGTGGTCAAGGGCATGAGCTCATCTTCAGGGTCTAGGTGATCCTGCTAGAAGCCCAAAAGTAACCAGTATAGTGCCTAGGGCTTCCCAGGTGGTGCTAGTGGTAAAGAGCCACCTGCCAATGCAGGAGACTTAAGAGATGCAGGTTTGATCCCTGGGTCGAGAAGATGCCCTGGAGAAGGAAATGGCAACCCACTCCAGTATTCTTGCCTGGAGAATCCCATGGGCAGAGGAGCCTGGCAGGCTACAGTCCATGGGATCAAAAGAGTTGGATGTGACAGAAGTGACTTAGTGCACGTGTGCGCGTGCACACACACACACACACACACCAAGTCCTTGTTAAATAGCTGTTGAATAAAAGAATGAATGACTGAGAAGTAAATTATTCAGCGGACCTAAGGATCCCATAAGAACTCTTGGGCTTTATGAAAATGGAAGAAATTGATGCTAACACCCAATTTCTGCCCTCTGTGTCCTACTTTCTTACAACTAAATGTGTTAAATATCCTTTCTTGGCAAAGGCTTTGGGAAAAGAAAAAGAAAACAAAACCCCCAGAAATGTCCAGATGGATCTGACATGGGTGACAATCCCCAGAAGTGAAAAAGTTCCAAGATTGATGACTAGACCTCCTCCCTCTAAACTGAGCCAGTGAAGTCGCATCCAACATTTTCCATGTGAATTGTTTACAGCCAAAAAGATGAAACTGACTATAGTCTCTCAGCCTCGTGTCTCTGCTCTGTCAGCTCAGGCGCCTTGGGCAGTGCTAGGCTTGACCGCTGTGAGCAGACTTCGTGTCCGTCCTAGATCTGCCCCACTTTTTTCTTTCTTTTCTCTCCATAACCTTCCTCTTGTTTCCTCCTTTTCTCTCCTCTTTCCTCATGCCTTCATTTTCCTTTTCTTTTACATCTTTCTTAACCTGTGTTCAGGGATTGTAATTCAACATCAGTGTTACTCAGGGTCAAAGAACATGCTGCTTTTTCACTGAAATCAAGTTGTCTTGTCACCCTGGGTCCCTGAAGGCTCTTGAGTACAGTTCCACATTCAAGATCATAACATGAGTAATCCATTTAAATTCATCAGCAGTGAGAGCCAGAAATCCTTCTATAAATCTCCCTCCTCCCAAAAATGTATCCTAAGTTGTCTTGTCTTACCCCGCCTAACCCAAGATGACACCAATCTCCCTCTTCAAGATTTTTACTAGAGATTGGTATTACCGAGCGTATCAGCTGTGACTACCACATCAGAGTCTATCTTTGAAATTTGTACCCATCTTTTCTCTGCGTTATGGGCTTCCCTTGTGGCTCAGCTGGTAAAGAATCCACCTGCAATGTGGGAGACCTGGGTTTGATCCCTGGATTGGGAAGATCCCCTGGAGAAGGGAAAGGCTACCCACTCCAGTATTCTGGCCTGGATAATTCCACGGAATATACAGTCCATGGGGTTGAAAAGAATCGGACATGACTGAGTGGCTTTCACTTTCACTTTTCTCTGAGTTGTAGCTATGGGTAACTTCTACTACTTGCCTAATAAAAAGTGTTGCTTCTTCCTTTTTTTTGGCCATGCCCCACGGCATGTGGAATCTTAGCTCCCTAACCAGGGATTGAACCTGTATCCCCTGCATTAGAGGTGGATTCTTAACCACTAGACTGCCAACCTCCCCAAAATGTAGCTCCTTAAATCTGTCACATCTCTGCTTAAAACCTCCACAGGCTCCCCATTTTCCCTAGAATAAAGTCCAAATGTTGTGTCACCTGGAACCCTAAAAAACCTGGCCCAAGTTTCCATTTTCAGTAGCTTCTTTGCCAGACAAACCATCCTCCTTTCTAGGTTCTCAATGTTCACTACACCTTCCTGCTTCCTGGCCTTTGCTGTCCTTCACTTGTATCCCTTTTTGACCTATCAAACTGGGGGACACTCTTTCCAGGTCTTACCTAAATACTCCTCCCTAGGAATCCTGGCCTAATCAACACCAACACGAAATAATTACACCTTCTCTGCCATCCAAAGCTCCAGTGTGCTTGCCTTAACTGTCCCGAGTTACAGATAGCAGATACCATGCCCTGGCACCTGCCTTGGATTCAGGACTGCTCCAGAGAACTCACACCAATGATATTCTCTTCTCACAACAATCCCATTTGACAGAAGAAGTAACAGAGATCATGCACAAGGTCACACAGCTGGGAATTGAAACCAGGTGTATTGCACTCCAGGTCTTTTTCTATTACATCAGGCTAGCCCACAAAAGATGGGGCTTCTCCAGTGGCTCAGAGGTAAAGAATCCATCTGCACTACAGGAGACACAGAAAACATGGGTTTGATCCCTGGATCGGTAAGATCCCCTGGAGGTGGGCATGGCAGCCTACTCCAGTATTCTTGCCTGGAGAATCCCATGGACAGAGGAGACTGGTGGGTCGCAAAGAGTTGGACATGACTGAAGTGACTTAGCATGCATGCACGCATCCCAGAAGAGATAAAGCCTGGGCACTCTTATTCACACTCATTCATTGAGAAGCATTTGTGTGTATAGATCAGGTCCAGACATGATGCTGAGAGCCTGGTGTGGGACCAGGCAAGTGATCTGGGGCTTAGGTAAGAACCAAGGAAGCAGGTACGAATTACTGTTTTCAACTATGCCTACATATCTCATCTATGAGATTATAAGCTCTTCAAATATGTATGTGTGTCCCACAATTCATTTTTTACTGTGAGTAAATATTTTTCTCTTTAAAGAAATGGACTTAAGTTTATGTAGATACTCCTTATGCTTCAGATGCTATCTCCTTTGAGACCATCTAATTCTTATCTTCTTAAAAATACGAGGACTTCCCTGGTGGTCCTGTGACTAAGATTCTGCACTCTCAGTGCAGGGAGCCCAGGTTCAATCCCTGATCAGAGAACTAGATCCCACATGCCTCAATGAAGATCAAAGATCTTGCTCACCCCAAATAAGACCCAATGTTGCCAAATAAATAAATATTTAAAAAATAAATATAGAAGCCTAGTTCTGGAGAGGGTAAGCCATCTGCCTAGAGTCACATAATGGATTAGCGGCAGGGGCAAGATGAGAAGGTGGGCTTGGACCCTGGCTAGGTTATTTTCCACCTGTCCACAGTGAAGGTAAAGCCCCAAGTCTCTTTGCTACTGCTTAGGCAGGAAAGTTTACATACTTTCTCTCCCAGAGTTAGTTGTCAACATTTAATTCTGGATTGTTTCCAGGTTGGAGCCTTCAAGTTCAGGTCAGCAGAAGCTTGTGAGTTACAGCGAGAAATTTCAAATCTGACACTTGCCAGTTCCCATTGAGCTCCGGGTGAGAAATGTCCCTGGCCTGGTCCATTTTTAATGTCACAGTCATCCTAGCGGAAGAGATCACCTCCAGGTAAAGTTATCCAAAACAAAGGTTTGTCATTTTAGCGCCATTCAACCGTGGCACATCACAGGGCCACTCTGGCTCACCTCACAGGTTCTGGGTTTCCCAGGCAGTGGGGCTTGAGACAAAGGCCAGTTTTCCTTGCATGTCTTCCCTTCCCACCCAGGGTGGTCAGACACATACCCATGATAATAGCCGTTGACAGAGTTTCAAAGTGCTCAACCTCTAAGAACACTGGACTTGCAGATCTAGCCTAACTTTGAACCACCCAACCTTTCATCGACTGCCTTTCTTCATCTTTTTCTTTTTTTGCTTATAAGATGCCCTTTCTATATCATATACATTTTTTATGTGTTTTCATTTGTTAATAAGGAAGAAGGAAGAAAAGAATCAATACATTCTTCAATTTACCATTATTTATATAGTGAATTGGGCTTCCCTCGTAGCTCAGTCGGTAAAGAAGCTGCTTGCAATGCAGGAGACCTGGGTTCGATTCCTGGGTCGGGAAGATCCCCTGGAGAAGGAAATGGCAATCCACTCCAGTATTCTTGCTTGGAAAATTCCATGGACAAAGGAGCCTGGCGGGCTACAGTCCATGGGGTCTCAAGAGTTGGATACGATTTAGCGACTAAACCACCACCAACCATATAGTGAATTGCCAGTTTCTACATTTTTTTAATTCTATTTTTAAATTTTATTGGAGTATAGTTGATTTATAATGCTGTGTTAGTTTCAAGTGTATAGCAAAGTGATTTAGCGATGCATACATGCATATTCATTCTTCTTCAGGTTGTTTACCCATATAGGTTATTATAGAATATTGAGTAGAGTTCCCTGTGCTGTACAGTGGGTCCTTGTTGGTTACCTATATATATATTTTATATATAGTAGTGTGTATATAGGAGAAGGCAGTGGCAAGCCACTCTAGTACTCTTGTCTGGAAAATCCCATGGACGGAGGAGCCTGGTGGGCTGCAGTCCATGGGGTCGCAAAGAGTCAAGCACAACTGAGCGACTTCACTTTCACTTTACACTTTCATGCATTGGAGAAGGAAATGGCAACCCACTCCAGTATTCTTGCCTGGAGAATCCCAGGCACAGAGGAGCCTAGTGGGCTGCCGTCTATGGGGTCACACAGAGTCAGACACGACTGAAGCGACTTAGCAGCAGCAGTAGCAGTGTGTATATGGGGCTTCCCTGGTGGCTCAGCGGTAAAGAATCCACCTGCAGTGCAAAAGACATAAGAGACACGAGTTCAACCCCTGAGTCCAGAAGATCCCCTGGAGGAGGGCATAGCAACCCACTCCAGTATTCTTGCTTGGAAAATTCCATGGACAAAGGAGCTTGGCAGGCTGTAGTCCATAGGGTTGCAAAGAGTCGGACATGATTTAGCATGCATGGTGTGTTTATGTTAATCCCAAACCCCTAATTTATCTCTCCCCACCCACATTTCCTGTTTGATAACCATAAGTTTGTTTTCAAAAATCTGTGAATCTGTCTTTTAACAAGTTCATTTGTATCATTTTTTTTAAAGTTAGATTCCATATATGAATGATATCATGTATTTATCTTTCTCTGACTTCCTTCACGTAGTATGATCATCTCTGGGTCCATCCATGTTGCTGTAAATGGCATTATCTCATTCCTTTTATGGCTGAGTAATATCCCACTGTGTATGTATACCACACCTTTATCTGTTCTTCTGTTGATGGCCATTTAGGTTGCTTCGATGTCCTGGCTATTGTAAACAGTGCTACAGTGAGCACTGGGGTGCATGTATCTTTTTGAATTATGGTTTTCTCTGGGTATATGCCCAGGAGTGGGGTTGCTGTATCATACGGTAATTCTATTTTTAGGTTTTTAAGAAACTTCCATACTGTTCTCCATAGTGTTGTACCAATTTACGTTTCCACCAACAGTGTAGGAGGGTTAATAGGACTACATCATAACTTGACTTTTGAGGACTAATGAAATAATCATGAAAGCACTTTGTAAACTATAAATCACAATAGTAGCACAAAGTACCAAATCTTCAGTTTGTGTTAGGCAAACACCTGAATTCCTGTAGAATTCAAAATGCTTGGGAGGTAGGGTGTTTAGTATCCAAAAATGGAGAAAACTGCTTTCTTCTCTGATATCTGTTTAAGTATGTCTCATAGCACCCAGGAAACATGTCATTCTTAGAGGGATCTGCTTTTCTTCATTCTCTTAAAGAACAGAGTGAGAGGAAATTATTGTTAGTCAATAAACACCATGTGCTCATTGATTTATTCCTTCAAAGGACATTCATTAAGCTCTGAGATGTAGCAGGTAATTCACTGAGCTACGTGCCAGAAATACAGAGATTAATATCAACATACATGTATAAACATTTAGAAGAAAGTCTGGAAGGTTGTCTCCCAAAGGTTCCTGCCTGCTCTTTTTTCTTAAGTACAGTTAATTTCACATGCTCTCAGTCCTGAGTCAAGATAACTGCAGGTTGGTTCTGGCATCATGTCTGTGCTGGCATCCTCAGCCACCTCCCCTTGAAAATCCAAGACAAACACACAAACATGACACTAACCAGCAGAAGCATTGTAGCTCTGTCTTCTCTTTTTATCTTTGAGGAAACTTTTCCAGAATGATTGAGGAATTCCCTTCACTTCTGCTTTGTCTGAATTGGGTCGCATGTCCATTCTAAATCACTACTGGAGCAGTATCACTGGTTTAGATCAGTGGCTCTCAAAGTGTGCTCCAGGGACCCTGACTCCTATCAGATGGGTCTATGAGGTCAAAACTATGTTCATAATACTACTAAGATTTTTTTTTTGCCTTTTATTCTCATTCTCTCACAAGTGTACAGAAAGTACAAAAGATTTATAGATATGAAACTACTACCCTTTCAGAGTTTTTTCTATTTTTATTTTTCCTTTTTTAAATTGAGATATAGTTGATGTACAATATGTTTCAGGTATACAACATAGTGATTCACAATTCTGAAAGGTTTACTCCATTTATAGTTGTTATAAAATGTTGGCTATATTCCCTGTGCTGTACAGTATATACTTGCAGATTATTTTATACATAGCAGTTTGTACCTCTTTATTCCCTGCCCCTATGTTCTCTCTCCTCCTTCCCCCTCCTCAGTGGTAACCACTATTTTATTCTCTTTCCTTTTTTTGAAAGTATTTGTTTGGCTGCAGCCCATGGGATCTCGCTGCATCATGCAGGATCTTTTGTTGTGTTGCAGGGGCTTTGTCAGTTGCGATGAGCAGGCTTAGTTCTCCACAGCATGTGGTTCCCAACCAGGAATTGAACCCACATCCCTTGCATTACAAGACAGATTCTTAACCACTGGACCACCAGGGATGTCCCCATTATTTTTTTCCTATATCCTTCCTACTTTTTGAGTTTTGATGTAATAGCAAATCAGAATGTCAACAATTATATAAAAAGAATATTGAAATACCCCTCCCTTTTCTAACTACCTATCTGTGAGACCACATTTCATACATTTTTTTAAGCAGAACAACATATCACAACAGATTGAATGCAGAAGCAGATATGAAAGTTCAGCTGTCGATTAAACCAGACACTAAAAAATTTGCTGTAATGTAAAACAATGCCATATTTCTCACTAAATATTTTTTGTTTTGGAAAGTGTATTATTTTTCATAAAAATGTTATGTGTCAACCTACAACAGGTTTATTATTGTTATTTTTAGATGGATTAGTAAATATTTAAAATTTTATTTTAACATCTAATACAGTAATGGAGACAGTGACAGACTTTATTTTTGGGGGGTCCAAAATCACTGCAGATGGTGACTATAGCCATGAAATTAAAAGATACTTGTTCCTTGGAAGAAAAGCTATGATCAACCTAGACAGCATATTAAAAAGCAGAGACATTACTTTGCCAACAAAGGTCCATCTAGTCAAAGCTATGGTTTTTCCAGTAGTCATGTATGGATGTGACAGTTGGACTATAAAGAAAGCTGAGCACCAAAGAATTGATGCTTTTGAACTGTGGTGTTGGAGAAGACTCTTGAGAGTCCCTTGGACTGCAAGGAGATCCAACCAGTCAGTCCTAAAGGAAATCAGTCCTGAATATTCATTGGCAGGACAGATGCTGAAGCTGAAATGCCAATACTTTGGCATTTCATGCGAAGAACTGACTCATTTGAAAAGACTCTGATGTTAAAGAAAGCTGAGCACCAAAGAATTGATGCTTTTGAACTGTGGTGTTGGAGAAGACTCTTGAGAGTCCCTTGGACTGCAAGGAGATCCAACCAGTCAGTCCTAAAGGAAATCAGTCCTGAATATTCATTGGCAGGACAGATGCTGAAGCTGAAATGCCAATACTTTGGCATTTCATGCGAAGAACTGACTCATTTGAAAAGACTCTGATGCTGGGAAAGATTGAAGATGGGAAGAGAAGGGAACAACAGAGGATGAGATGTCTGAATGGCATCACCAACTCTATGGACATGAGTTTGAGTAAACTCTGGGAGTTGGTGATGGACAGGGAAGCCTGGCGTGCTGCAGTCCATGNTCATTTGAAAAGACTCTGATGCTGGGAAAGATTGAAGATGGGAAGAGAAGGGAACAACAGAGGATGAGATGTCTGAATGGCATCACCGACTCTATGGACATGAGTTTGAGTAAACTCTGGGAGTTGGTGATGGACAGGGAAGCCTGGCGTGCTGCAGTCCATGGGGTCGCAGGGAGCTGGACATGACTGAGTGACTCAACCGAACAGAACTGAACAGTAAAATTCAGACATAGCCTATTACACTGAAGCTCTTTGGGCTTTCAATAATCTTTATGAGTGTAAAGGGGTTCAGAGACCAGAAAGCTTGAACAAGACTAGATATGTCACTGGTCAGGTGTGGGGTGAGGTAGATACCAAACTTTGGCAGGAGGGAAGATATAGGAGAACAGCTATTGGAGAGGAACCCAGCAATGCATATAGCCCCTGTTTCTGAATTTTGGAGTTACTGGCTATTGTTATTATTACTTTAAAAATTTTTGGCCATGCCCCGAGGCATGTGGGATCTTAGCTCCCAGCCAGGGGTCAAGCCAGTGTCCGCTGTGGTTTGGCTGCGCTGGCTCTTCGTTGCTGCTCAGCCTTTTTTGTCTAGTTTTGGCGAGCAGGGGCTACTCTCTTGCTGCATCGCGGTGACTCCTGTTGTGGAGCATGGGCACCGGGCACTCAGGCTTCAACAGGTGCAGCTCCCGGGCTCCAGAGCACAGGTTCAACAGTTGTGGCGCATGGCTTAGTGACTTCACGGCATATGGGATTGAACTGTGTCTCCTGGCAGGTGGATTCTTTACCACTGAGCCACCAGGGAAGCCCTTGAGTGGACTTTTAAAACAAAATACACTGCTTTTATGAGCAGAAGAAAAATCAGTAAGACAACTTTTACTTTGAACTAAATAAATGAAAACAAGGATGAATAAGATTCCTAGTTACAGAAGCAGAGGAGTAAGCCACTGAGGATGGGCCAACTTCGTCTTCCAAAATGCTTGGAAGTGAAGAGAAGGGGAGGGAGGGGTGAGTTTGGAGAGGAGGTGGGAAGGGAGGGAGGAATTCTTTTAAATAAGAGCAATGAAAGCAGCATAAGCCTGTGCTGAGGGAAGGATCCAGTGTTGGAAGGACTGTGGAAGGTAGAAGAGGCAGAGACGAGATCAGACAAGGTCCCGGAGGAAGGGGCTGCCCAGGAGTAGAGGAGGCAGAGAAAAAGATCTCTCCTCTGGAGACGGGAGAAAGAGAACAGAGGTCTTTCAAGGTGAAGTGGAGGGAGTTTGATCCTGTGTCTTTGTAAGGACACTCATGGCAAAAATGGAGCTGTGAAGAAGCCCGGATGATAACCTGTAAGGGGAGTAAGCAGCCTGAGGCAAGAGTGCCAACTCAGTGTTTAGCAGGCTCAAGACTACTTACTAATCGTTCTGCTCGTGACGCTTGACTGCTTGATATGCCATGCAGCTGATGCAGACAGACTCATTTCAATTTTTTCCACCCTTGACTTTCCAGTTTCTTGGGGTTTGGATCTCTGGTAGCTCCGATAATAAAGAATCTGCCTGCAATGCGGAGACTCGGGTTTGATCCCTGGGTGGGGAAGAACCCCTGGAGAAAGGAGTGGCAACCCACTAGAGTATTGTTGCCTGGAGAATTACACGGGCAGAGGAGCCTGGTGGGCCACAATCCATGGGGTCGCAAAGAGTCGGACATGACTGGGTGACTAACATTGTCATCGTTAACAGTATGAATTCAGAAAAGGGAAAACAGTAATAATGCTGAGTTTTTCCAGTAGCAATATAAAATTGTACCATTTCTTTGAAGAAAATGTAAATATGATTGATAATTTAATACAGGTTTCAGCAAACAAAGGCAGCAGGACAAAACCTGCTTTTCACCTATTTTTGTTGAGCCCAAGTTAAGAATGGTTTTTATATTTTTATATAGTTGGGGAAAATCAAATGAATATTTTGTGACAGGTGCAAGTTACATGAAATTCAAATTTCAGTGTTCATAAATAATGGTTCAGCAGAACACAGACAATTCAATAGGAACATGCAGATGCAGATAAAAGTAAGCTAATTGCAGTGTAAAGAATATTTATTTTTAATATATATTGATGTCTGGGAGGGCTTCCAAGAGAAAGTGCTTTTCACATTTGGAAGAAGATAAAGGCCACAGGTTGGCAGGAAATGGGAAGGTCACGCCAGGCAAAACTGTTTGCTGAAAGTTCCCTCTGTGCCAGGGATGCTGGGCATCATGGGCAAAGAGCTTCCCTGAGTGGAGTGACTGGTGTCTAGTGGGTACAGAGGGCAACGCCTTCAACTGAGGTGCCTCCTCTGTTTACCCTGCTGTCTGAGTGCATGTGGATGGAGCTGTGAAATATACTTGCAGAGAGAATGCAAGTGAAACGTAGGGTCCTGGACCTTATCTGCAGGATACTGCAATCTATCTGGGAGATGAGATTTACTCAGTGCAAAAAGTTAGTGAAAACTCATAGACTATAGTGTTTGGATCTGATGGTATTTGCAATGGGATAGACTGCGTTGAGTATAAAGAATACCTGAACTAAATAAAGGTCTCCCAGTGCTCTTCCAAATGGTCTCCCAAAATGATGAAGGAAAACTTTTGAATCAACATTTTGTTTTTTGGCCCTGATTAACACTGACTGTAAAGAAAGCTGAGCGAATTGATGCTCTTGAACTGTGGTGCTGGAGAAGACTCTTAAGAGTCCCTTGGACTGCAAGAAAATCCAACCAGTCCATCCTAAAGGAGACCAGTCCTGGGTGTTCATTGGAAGGACTGATGCTTAGGCTGAAACTCCAATATTTTGGCCACCTCATGCGAAGAGTTGACTCACTGGAAAAGACCCTGATGCTGGGAGGGAGTTGGGGCAGGAGGAGAAGGGGACGACAGAGGATGAGATGGCTGGATGGCATCACCGACTCGATGCACATGCGTTTGGGTGAACTCCGGGAGTTGGTTATGGACAGGCAGGCCTGGCGTGCTGTGATTCATGGGGTCGCAAGGAGTCGGACACGACTGAGCAACTGAACTGAACTGAACACTGTTCAGACAGCACAGCTACTGTGAAGCCCAGCCCCTCTTCCCAAATTTTTTTTTCTCTTTGTCTTTACCTCCTTTCTCTCTCCACTCCTCCCTTCCAGTCTCCCCTTTTACCACTTCCTCCCTTTCTTGCCCTTTTCTGGTCCTTTTTCTCTCCTTTTGTCTTGATGAAAGAAGAAAAACATAGGAACGAAATAAAAAATGTTCGTTTGTGACAAGAGATTAGTACTAAATGAAAAGACATTCCCCCCTTTAAGAAACAAATTTAATAATCTCTAATCTCTAACTACTTTCATTCTACTGTTTATATGGGCATAATTTTACATAGCTGCTATCATAAAGTCTATATCAAAACAATTTTTGCTGAAGGCAGAAATTTAGAGATGTATTGCATTCTCCTGAGTTTTAATGGTCCACTGCTCATTTAACCCCGAGTCAGTGCCGCAATAAACAGTCAGATACTTTCATTGCAATAGGGTGCCAGTGATCTCTATAAAGAAAAAGAATACAATGGAAAAAAATTCATCCACTCTCCAACAAACAATGCCATAGGGTAGAATGCTTTCAGGACTCCCTTATCGTCCCTGCACGAAACCAACCTGCCAAATTGAGAGAGTCCCCATACCTGAATAAAGACCCTCACTCTCTCTTCCCCTTCATCTAGTAGTGTGCCAAAGAATAAGCCTGTTGAAGGCATGGGCTGCTTAAACTTTCATTTTATCTAAGTGCCAATTTGAGAATCTGTGATTAGCTGCCTGCAAAATCGCTTAACTCAATTTTGATATTCTTTAGAGAAAGTTTGTGCTTAGCCAGCCAAACTTTCCATTGGATGCCAGCTTCTGGGGCTACAAGTTTAAGAGACAACAAAACAAAAATAACTCCTGAGTGAACCAGCACTTAAATCTCGAATGAACTATCAGTCTGGGTCTAGGGATTTTCTTATTTAATCT
This sequence comes from Oreotragus oreotragus, assembly GCA_006410675.1. Taxonomy (NCBI): domain Eukaryota; kingdom Metazoa; phylum Chordata; class Mammalia; order Artiodactyla; family Bovidae; genus Oreotragus; species Oreotragus oreotragus. The sequence continues at coordinate 203,147 of SJYX01019488.1, forward strand.
TCATCATAACTCTGTGGTGGTTGTAGTTTAGTCATTCAGTTGTGTCCCATCTTTGTGACCGCATGGACTGAAGCCCACCGGGCTCCTCTGTCCATGGGATTTCCCAGGCAAGAATACTGGAGTGGGTTGCCATTTCCTTCTCCAGGGATCTTCCTTACCCAGGAATTCTTACCTTACCTTACCTGAGTCTCCTGTATTGACAGGTGGATTTTTTTTTTACCATTGAGCCACCTGGGAAACCCAACTCTGTGGTATAGGTAATATAATTATCTCATTTTCCAGAGGGGAAAACTAAGACTTAGTTGCATCTCAGAATTATACAAGTGAGTCATGATGGAATCAGATTCCAGCTGAAACAGTTTGACTCCTGCCTGGGCAGACTAACTCTTGAGTTTGTATCCTGAATGGCACCCCACCCCAGTACTCTTGCCTGGAAAATCCAATGGACGAAGTAGCCTGGTGGGCTGCAGTCCATGGGGTCGCTAACAGTCGGACAGACTGAGCGACTTCACTTTCACTTTTCTCTTTCATGCGTTGGAGAAGGAAATGGCAACCCACTCCAGTATTCTTGCCTGGAGAATCCCAGGGATGGGGGAGCCTGGTGGGCTGCCGTCTATGGGGTCACACAGAGTCGGACATGACTAAAGTGACTTAGCAGCAGCAGCAGCAGCATATCATGCTGCTTCCTCAGACCTTGTTGGAGAGCCATCTCCTTTGTGAAACACCCCCTGCCTCCCTGCCTCCCTGACTAACTTGCATCCTCCCAGAACATCCTCAAACTTTTGTAGGACCCTCATCAGAGCTCTTATTTGTGCTCTGGCTTCCCAAAGTTAGGGGATATGCCATTAAAAAAAATTATTTGGCTGCACTGGGTCTCCTTTGCAGCACATGGGCTTTCTCTAGTTGCTGAGAGCATGCTCTCTGGTTGCCCTGAGACATGTGGGATCGTGGTTCCCTGACCAGGGATGAAACACACATCCCCCTGCATTGAAAGGCAAGTTCTTAACTACTGAACCACCAGGGAAGCCCCTGGAGATATGCCATTTTGATCTTTATAGTCTCAACATGTGGCTCAAGGTATTTTTCCAGTAGTTGTTTGTAGGCTGCTGTGGATGGTCTACAAAACCCATTCTGTTACCACGAAAGGGCTTAGAGAGCAAGTGTATGTTCCTCATGGTACCAGCTTGTATTTTCAAAACTCACTTCATTTTAGTCATTCCTTCTTCCCTCCTTTTGTTAGACCTTGGAACTCTTTTCCCTAATTGCAACCTCTCTCACAATTGCCCTTCCCTCCTTCATCCATCACATAACATGAATTTATTTTGGACTTTGGTTTAATATGTTTCTCTTGGGAGACTGTGAGATCTTTCCTTTGTTATTCATATTTGTTCATTAGAGACTACAAATTCTAAAACAGAATACATTTTGTAATAAATCTTGGAAGAGGACTCCCCTGGTGGTCTAGTGGTTAAGAATCCACCTGCCAATGCAGGAGACACGGATTTGATCCCTGGTCTTTGGAAGGAATGATGCTAAAGCTGAAACTCCAGTACTTTGGCCACCTCATGCGAAGAGTTGACTCATTGGAAAAGACTCTGATGCTGGGAGGGATTGGGGGCGGGAGAAGGGGACGACCGAGGATGAGATGGCTGGATGGCATCATGGACTCGATGGACGTGAGTCTGAGTGAACTCTGGGAGATGGTGATGGACAGGGAGGCCTGGCGTGCTGCGATTCATGGGGTCGCAAAGAGTCGGACACGACTGAGCGACTGAACTGAACTGAACTGGGAAGATCTCAAAAGCCACAGAGCAACTAAGCCCGTACACCACAACTACTGAGAGCCTGTGAGCCACAACTGCTGAGCCCACGTGCCTAGAGTCTATGCGCTACAACTAGAGAAGCTACTGCAATGAGAAGCCCACGCACTGCAGCAAAGGGTAACCCCTGCTCTCTGCACTGGACCAGCAGCACCTGGGGCTGGGCCTCACTGTACAGTCTGGAGAGGTGCTGGGAGTCCATCCGATTCTCGAAGGGTCTGTAACCCCGAAGGATGACAATCCTGTGTTCCGTGCTTACCCACCCCATGCTGCAGCCCTACGGGTGCGCTGGAGTGAATCTGGCAATAGATTTTGGAAGGAATCGAGGTTCCTAACATCCATCCCAAGACCAGGTGCTGCCTGCAGGGCAGGTCTCAGAAGGGAAGGCTCAGGTCACTGGTCAGCAGAGAGCAGTGGACGTCTGAGTTCAGCTGGTTTTGTTGTTGACTTCTGGTTTGGTTGGGGGAAGGCAATGGCACCCCACCCCAGTACTCTTGCCTGGAAAATCCCATGGACGGAGGAGCCTGGTGGGCTGCAGTCCATGGGGTCGCTAATATTCGGACACGACTGAGCGACTTCACTTTCACTTTCTGGTTTGGTTGGGGGGAGGGGAGAAATTAGTTACAGGGCAAAAGATGAGGAAATCGTTCAGGACATTTCTGGGTTGTTTTTGCTTGGGGCTGACATATATGGCAGCTGGCCTTCTGAGATGTGGGGGCTGTCTTTACTTCCCCACATACCTGGGGCTCACCTCTCTTTGACTCCTGCCATCCCTGCCCTGGTCAGTTGGATCCCACTCAGCAGTTTCTCTGCAACGCCAGTCTGTCTCAGAGTCCAGCCCAGGAAGGTCAGGGTTGACCGAGCGCCTCAGCCCCTGGACCATTTCTTTTTACTCTTTTCTATTTCTTTTGGACGCGCTGGGTCTTAGTTGCTGCATGTGGGATGCGGAATCTAGTTCCCCGGCCAGGGAATGAAGCTGGGCCCCCTGCATTGGGAGCACAGACTTAGCCCCTGGACCACCGGGGCAGCCCGCCCCTGCCCAGATCTTATCAAGGGCCCCCAGCGTTCACTTGCTGTCAGATTGGGTCACCTTCCCAGCCTCATCAGATGGTTTCACCGCACCTCCTTCCTGGTAAAACCCTTGGCTACCCTGGGGTCTCAGGTCTCGGGTCCATCAGCTGTCCCTGCTTCCCTCTGCTTCCTCTGGCACCAGAGCAGATACCGTGCAGGGCTTGTGGCCGTGGTTGATCTGTCCCCGCCCATCTGTCCTCTGGGGGACCATGGGGGTGGTTCATAGTAACACCTCACCTAATGGTTCGATGTGTGCGTGCTCAGTTGCTCAGTCGTGTCTGACTGACTGCAACCCCGTGGACCGTAGACTGACGCTCCTCTGTCCGTGGGATTTCCCAGGCAAGAATACTGGAGTGGGCTGCCATTTCCCTCTCCAGGGGCTCTTCCTGACCCAGGGATCTTGCATCTCCTGTGTTCACAGAAGGATTCCTTACCACTGTGTCACCTGGGTTGGACAGAAGTATCAGTAGGGTTTTTGGTTTCCCTCTCTAGTATCTGTTTCTACAATATGGAGGGAATCACAATAATTCCAAACCCCTGCCGCCATAGCCTTTGCTTCCCCGGAACCTGCTCTTCATTGCTGTTAACCATCCAAATAGGCCACCGTCATCTTTGTTGCTGTGGTCAACCAGTGTTTGAGGATCTGCCCTCATGGTCTCCTATCCCTTTGCTCGCCCTTCTTCCTGAATCTGACTCCTTCCTTCTGAGTTATTTTCTCCTTCCTGGATTATGTCCTTTATTACTTCTGTCAGTGAAGGCCTGCGAGTAACACACGCTCTTCATGTTTGCCTGAAGCATCTTTCCTTCCCTTGCACTTGGTTAACAGGTTGTGCGTGCGTGCTCCGTCACTTCAGCTGTGTCTGACTTTTCAACTCCACGGACTATAGAGCCCGCCAGGCTCCTCTGTCCACAGGATTCTCCAGGCAGTAATACCGGAGTGAACTGCCATTTCCTCCTCCAGGGGGATCTTCCTGACCCAGAGATTGAACCCACATCTCCTGTGTCTCCTGAAGCATCAGCAGACGAACTCTTTACCCACTGAGCCATGTGAAATACTATGGACCTAACAGAAGCAGAAGATATTAAGAGGTAGCAAGAATACACAGAAGAACTGTACAAAAAAGGATCTTCACCATCCAGATAATCACGATGGTATGATCACTCACCTAGACCCAGACATCCTGGAATGTGAAGTCAAGTGGGCCTTAGGAAGCATCACTACGAACAAAGCTAGTGGAGGTGTTGGAATTCCAGATGAGCTTTTTCAACTCCTAAAAGAATATGCTGTGAAAGTGCTGCACTCAATATGCCAGCAAATTTGGAAAACTCAGCAGTGGCCACAGGACTGCAAAAGGTCAGTTTTCATTTCAACCCCAAAGAAAGACAATGCCAGAGAATGTTCAAACTACCACACAATTGCACTCATCTCACATGCTAGTTGAGTAAAGTTCAAAATTCTCCAAGCCAGGCTTCAACAGTATGTGAACCATGAAATTTCAAGTGTTCAAGCTGGATTTAGAAAAGGCAGAGGAACCAGAGATCAAATTGCCAACATCCGCTGGATCATCGAAAAACCAAGAATTCCAGAAAAACATCTACTTCTGCTTTATTGACTATGCCAAAGCCTTTGACTGTGTGGATCACAAGAAATCTGTATGCAGGTCAGACTGGACATGGAACAACAGACTGGTTCCAAACTGGGAAAGGAGTATGTCAAAGCTGTATATTGTCACCCTGCTTATTTAACTTATATGCAGAGTACATCATGAGAAATGCTGGACTGGACGAAGCACAGGCTGGAATCAAAATTACTGGAATATCAATAACTTCAGATATGCAGATGACACCACCCTTAAGGCAGAAAGTGAAGAACTGAAGAGCCTCTTGATGAAAGTGAAAAGGAGAGTGAAAAAGCTGGCGTAAAACTCAACATTCAGAAAACTAAGATCATGGCCTCTGGTCCCATTAGTTCATGGCAAATAGATGGGGAAACAGTGGAAACAGTGGCAGACTATTTTGGGGGGCTCCAAAGTCACTGCAGATGGTGACTGCAGCCATGAAATTAAGATGCTTACTCCTTGGAAAAGTTATGACCAATCTAGACACCATATTAAAAAGGAGAGACATTACTTTGCCAACCAAGGTCTGTCTAGTCAAAGCTTTGATTTTTCCAGTAGTCATGTATGGATGTGAGAGTTGGACTATAAAGAAAGCTTCAGTTCAGTTCAGTTCAGTNGATCTCAAAAGCCACAGAGCAACTAAGCCCGTACACCACAACTACTGAGAGCCTGTGAGCCACAACTGCTGAGCCCACGTGCCTAGAGTCTATGCGCTACAACTAGAGAAGCTACTGCAATGAGAAGCCCACGCACTGCAGCAAAGGGTAACCCCTGCTCTCTGCACCTGGAAAAAAGCACACTTGCAGCAGCGAAGCCCCAGCACAACCAAGAATAAATAAATAAACCTTTACAAAAATCTTGTAAGAGGACCTTAAATCTAGAAGGTGCTTATTAAATTAACAAATACAATTCTCCTTCAACGTAGCACCATACGCAATTCAACATTCTGTCATGATTCATTCATTCATTTATTGAGTGAATGAATAAATGGCTATTACAGGCAAAGTCACACGTTATAGGCTGAGAATACAAAGATAAAACTGATAGAAACTTAGCCTTCAGGAAGCATATGTCTACAAAAAGAAAGAATCTTCCATCAAGAAGAAACAGAGAATGCAATGACAATCCCCAGCTGAACAAATTAGAGAAGACTTCAAGGAGGAAAAGGACTTTGCACAAGGCCTTAAGAATCAGTAATATTTAGAAATTTGGCAAGGAAAGAGATGGAAGGGCATTCCAGATGGAGGAAAGAATTTGAGCAAAAGCAAGAAAGTGGGAAAGCCTCAGGCATGTTCTTGGAACAGAGAAAAGTTCATTTGCTGGGGCATGGAGTGTGGAGAAAGGAAGGGTAAGAAGTGGCAATGGGAGTGTTTGTGAATGNGGAAGGGCATTCCAGATGGAGGAAAGAATTTGAGCAAAAGCAAGAAAGTGGGAAAGCCTCAGGCATGTTCTTGGAACAGAGAAAAGTTCATTTGCTGGGGCATGGAGTGTGGAGAAAGGAAGGGTAAGAAGTGGCAATGGGAGTGTTTGTGAATGCCGGGGGATGAAGCAATCCAAAAGGGGCTCAGGACATCAGACCACTGGAAGCCTTCCCCTGACTCGTGTTGCTCATGAGTGCCATCTGTTTACCAACCAGTGAAGGCCTCACAAGACCCTGGGCAACATGGGATTGGCCGGTGTGTGGTTTCTAACACCAGCCACCTCCCAGCAGATACTTCTACCTTGGTGCAAATTTTCACTTCGGGAAAGATAATTCACATCATAATTATGAGTGACTTTTGCATTTATGTTGCCTGGTGCACACAAGGATTGCATTAACACAATATTAAGAGCTTCTGTAAAAACTTGGGAGGAGACTGTCATCGGGTTCTCCTTCCCACCATCAAATGCTTCCCCTCACTTACCTGCACTACAAGATAGGAATGAAGCCCAAGGCAGTTTGAGCAGCAGACAGTAGATTCAAGGTATCCAGGGGCTTGACCTTCTGTGTTACAGTTGGAGGCAGTGTTCCAGATACAGGGAGATGGTGCCACAGGAAGGACATATCCAGACAGGAAAGCATTATTATTGCTGTTGAATCATTACCAACNCAAAGAGTCGGACACGACTGACTGACTGAACTGAACTGAACTGAACTGAAATGTTTTTCTGGAATTCTCTTGCTTTTCTGTTGGTCCAATGGATGTTGGCAATTTGATCTCTTGTTCCTCTTCCTTTTCTAAATCCAGCTTGAATATATGGAAGTTCATGGTTCACGTACTTTTGAAGCCTGGCTTGGAGAATTTTGAACATTACTTTTGCTAGCGTGTGAGATGAGTACAATTGTGCAGTGATTTGAACATTCTTTGGCATTGCCTTTCTTTGGGGCTGGAATGAAAACTGACCTTTTCCAGTCCTGCGGCCAATGCTGAGTTTTCCAGATTTGCTGGCATACTGAGTGCAGCAGTTTAATGGCATCATCTTTTAGGATTTGAAATAGCTCAGACTAGCGTGTGAGATGAGTACAATTGTGCAGTGATTTGAACATTCTTTGGCATTGCCTTTCTTTGGGGCTGGAATGAAAACTGACCTTTTCCAGTCCTGCGGCCAATGCTGAGTTTTCCAGATTTGCTGGCATACTGAGTGCAGCAGTTTAATGGCATCATCTTTTAGGATTTGAAATAGCTCAGTGAGAGACTTCATTTTGGGGGGTTCCAAAATCACTGCAGATGGTGACTGCAGCCATGAAATTAAAAGACACTTGCTCCTTGGAAGAAAAGCTATGATCAACCTAGACAGCATATTAAAAAGCAGAAGGTCCGTCTAGCCAAAGCTATGGTTTTTCCAGCAGTCATGTGTGGATGTGAGAGTTGGGCTATAAAGAAAGCTGAGCACCGAAGAACCGATGCCTTTCAACTGTGGTGTTGGAGAAGACTCTTGTGTGTCCCTTGGACATCAAGGAGATCCAACCAGTCATTCCTAAAGGAAATCAGTCCTGAATAGTCATTGGAAGGACAGATGCTGAAGCTGAAATGCCAATACTTTGGCCACCTGATGCGAAGAACTGACTCATTTGAAAAGACCCTGATGCTGGGAAAGATTGAAGGCGGGAGGAGGAGATGACAGAGGATGAGATGTTTGGATGGCATCACTGACTCTATGGACATGAGGTTTGAGTAAGCTCCGGGAGTTGGTGATGGACAGGGAACCCAGGCATGCTGCAGTCCATGGAGTCACGGGGTGTTGAACATGACTGAGCCTCTGAACTGAGCTGAACGGGTGTACTAGTTGTCATGGTATTTTTTTTTTTTTTTGCAGCAGTCAGTGGATGAAAACAGGTTCCTGGAAACAGCACTGTGGCTCAAGAAACCATAGAAAAGAACTAAAAATTCCATATCCAGGAGCTAATAAGCTTCAAGCTGAAGAAAATCAGGTCATAGACTTGAGGGAGCTTAGCTTGAACTTTTAAACTTAGATTTCTTTTTTTCTTTTAGTTAGACTTGTAACAAAAAATAGGCAAGAGAAAGTGATGGACAGAGGCCTTCAGACCTTGTGTCTAACTTTCCTCCCTGATGCTGCAGTGTGAACCCCAGATTCTTTTTAAATTTTTATTTATGTATGGCTGTGCTGGGTATCCGTTGCTGCTTCCTGGTGGCTCAGATGGTAGAGTCTGCCTGCAGTGCAGGAGACCTGGGTTCAGTCCCTGGGTTGGGAAGATCCCCTGAAGAAGGAAATGGCAACCCACTCCAGTATTCTTGCCTGGGAAATTCCAAGGACAAAGGAGCCTGGTGGGCTACAGGCCATGGGGTGGCAAAGAGGCAGACGGAACTGAGTGACTAATACTTTCACTTTATTTTCTGAGTCTTCATTGCTGCCCATGGGCTTTCTCGAGTTGCGATAAGCAGAAGCTACTCTTGCATTGGCAGGTGGGTTCTTAACCACTGGACCACTTGGAGAGTCTGAATGCCAGATTCTAACAGCATCATAATAAGAAGTCCAAGTACCCTTGTGTTTTTCCATGCTAATACCCACCAAATAAGCAGGCAGAATGGAGGTCCCAGAGCCCGAGCAAGTAACCACCTCTGCCTCCAGGGCAGAAAAAGTCAAGGGCTCAAATTAAAGTGTTATCTTGCAATACAAGTGTGAAAAACTGCTGTACCCTTTTCTAGCAACCCCAATAAGCTCATGTATTTTCATTTTGAGGTGTTAAACATTGCCAGAAAGAGGGCTTCCTATGGGTATTTAGGTCAAATGCTAGGATTTCTTTTAACCCTTCAGTGTTCCAGCTGAATTCCAAAGACTCTAAACCGAGATCCTAAGACTGGAACCTTAAAAGAGTCATCACTAATATTGTGGCTTTTAGAAAAACCACCTGATTTTAGAGCTGCAGTGTCTCTTTCTGCCCTCCTGAAATGATCCCTGTGGGAAACTTCCGGCACGTTGTGCAGCGGCCTGTTCCTCCCTACTCCTCTCCTATCTGCGGTTATATCCTGGCTGGCTCCCTGACGGGGGAGGATTCCCTCTCTTGCTTGGTCACTCCCCAGAGAATTATATCAGGTTGAAAGATAAGGGGAAAGGCATCTCTTCCAAGCTTTTTTACCCAGGCAGGTCTCTGCAGGGCATTGGGAAGTCCTAAACCTGGTGTTAACAGCCAACTGCCGAAGGAGCCAGACTCAGAGTAGAACAGTGGCTGCCAGGAGTTGGAGGGTGGAGGAATAGAGGAGATGTTGGCCAAAGAGTGGAAATTCCAGTGATAAGATAAGGCTTGGGGATCTCATGCATAGCATGGTGATTGTAATTAGCATTTTATATATTTAAAATTGTTACAAGGGTAGGTCTTAAATGTTATCATTTCACATACACACTCAGATCTTAATTATATGAGGGGATGGAAGTGTTGATTACCTTTATTGTGGTCATCATTTTGCTATATATATATATTCTTAATCATCACATGTACACCTTAAATGTACCTGTTATATGTCAATAATAGCTCAGTAAAGGTGGAAACAAACACAAGCAAAATAAAGACCAGAATTGTAACAAAGTGGATGATGGTAATTCCTGGGGTTTTTTTGCCTAAGGGTTTTCAGTATAGAGAAGTCACTTAAAGTGTAATTAAAATATCAAAGCAAAATGGTTCAAGGAGAACCCCTGGCTTCTAGGAAAACACATTATTAATCACAGGGGCATTTCACCTGGGAAGTGGCTCAGTCTGAAGCATGATAGGTGTGCACGGGTGTGTGCCTGCAGCCTGGTAATGGTGGTAGGGCACAGGAAAGATGCGCAAACTTCTAACCATCATTTTAAAAAGTCCTTGAGAATGAATCAGTTTGTGAAGAAATTATAAGCAATCCACTCTTCATCCTGGAAAGATAAGTGAAATCAACTCTCTGTTTCTGCCCTAACACCAACAGTAACTAAACCCTAAGAAACCTCAGCTCCTTAGGGTCATTCAGGAAGGGTCATTCAGACACCAGCTAGCTACTTTCGGTGCTTGGTGTGAGGAGTTTGAATTAAGAAAATTCAGTAGGCTGGTTCATACACAGTTATACATAGAAATCAGTACCTTTCATTTATACAAATAACAAGCATCTGATAAAAGATGTATTTTATAACAATTTTTTTTAAAAAGAAGGGAATAAACTTAATACACAAGATGAATAAAACATTAAAATGCTGAAACTAAACTGACTGGGAAACTTGGTAAGTGAAAAGGCTTGCCATGCTCTTTGTCTGTGAGAGGATTATTAAGACGTTAATTCTCTCTTGCATGTGTGCATGCGTGCGCAGTCTTGTCTCACTCTTGCACTGTGTGTGACCCCATGGACTGTAGCCCACCAGGCTCCTCTGTCCGTGGACTTTTCCAGGCAACAATACTGGCGTGGTTGCCATTTCCTCCTCCAGGAAATCTTCCCCACCCAGGGATCGAATCTAATGTCTCTTGTGCCTCCTGCATTGGCAGGGGAATTCTTTACCACTGAGCCATCTGTGTCTATAAATTTAATGCACTGTCATTGAAATACCAAGTTTTTCTAACCAGTCAAACTGACTCTAGACTTGATATGGAAAATAAATATGTAAGAATACCCTTAAAATGTTTTAAGTGAAATTTAATGGGAGTGCAAACCTTAACAGATACTAAATATACTCTAAAGTTACATTAAGTTACATTAGTATAAATCATGTAATACTCATGCAATGAATAGACAGATCTTGAAATAGAAAAAATTTTTGAGAACCACAAATACATGGCTAATTGGTATATAATCAAGTTGGAATCACTAATACCCACTGAAGTTTATGTAGAGAAAGAGATTATGGAATAGATGGCTCAGGGATGATAAGATAACCATTTAGGGAAACGATTAAGATGAAACCATAACACTAGAATAATCTCCAAATGAGTCAGAGATTTATATGTGGAACATGAGACTGTAAACTTATCAGAAGAAACCTGGGAAAGCTCTTTTATAATCCCAGTAGAGAAAGTCTTTCCTAACTATGGTACTACACTAGAAGCCATAGAAGAAAATAGTGACAAACTCAAAAACATCAAATAAAAAACCCAACTGTGAAAAATCATCACAAAGTTAAAAAAATAACCTAGGGAAAATATTTGCAACTTATATCTTAGACTCACAAACCAATAACAAATTTGACAGGATATGAACACACAGTTCTGCCAAAATAATGTCTATATATATATATATATATATAAATCTCAAATATGTGAAAAAATGCTTCACCTCAGCAATATTTTAAAAAAATACAAGTAAAAACTACAATGAGATACTGTCTCCCCTCTCGAAGTTCAAACTTTTCACAACCCTGCTTTCGTGTTGGCAAGCACTCTCATATATCACTGGCAGGGGTGGAAATTACAACTCTCCACGAGGAAAGTAATGCCTCAAAAACTTCAAAAATAATAAACGTGTCTGTCTTTGGACCAACCAATTTCACGTCTAGGAATTCATCCTACTTAGTCATACAAAATTATATGTGTATATAGTTACTCACTGAATCATTGCCTGTTGTATCAAAAGACTGGAAAGCATCTAAATAAATGTTAATAAGAGAATAGCTAAATAATTATGGTATATTTATCCAGTGGAATAGTATGTAGCCATAAACAAGAGCGAGGGAGCCCTTAGAGCAAGTTGCAAGACAGTGTAGAATAGTCTACTGTCTGTTGAAAAAACAAAAAAGAATATATAAATATAGTTGATAGTGTACTGGAAGTTATACAAGTTGACTTTGGGGAGGAAAACTGGGTGTCTGGGACAGCAGCAGAAGGTAAATCTTCAGAATAGACACTTTTAACTTTTTGAATTTGAACCAAATGGATGTATTGTCTATTTTTAAAAATTAGCAAATACAATTTTAAAAGATTTTGCTGGATATGAAGAATGACAAGACAAACAAAAATTAACAGATGTGCCTATAATGTATAAGTGTCGATGCACAAACAGACCCAGTATATGCTCTTAGCCAGCAGACTGTGGAACAAAGTGACTTCAGTGGCATGATACGATGGAAAGAGCTTGGAATATGGAGCTCCCATTGCATAACTTCTAAAAATGTGATTCTCCCACAAGATAGGGTTGTGATGATTATTAAATAAGACGTGTGTGTGTCAGTTTTACACACTTAGTCCTATACAAAACTATACAAATATTTAGTATCAGGATGGGGTTGTGTCATCCCAACCCGGCACTTCTTTCAAGTTCTGTTTTGAGAGTCAGTTTTCTTAACTTCATCAGGGAAAGCGTTCTGGAAAAAATGACCTTGAATAGCAATATAAGGAAAGGAAGAGATGTCATGTGATTGTCAGGAGGTGGGAGGTTATTCCGGACATAAGTGACAGTTTGGACAAAGGCTCAGAGAAAGGAAAGGCTCAGATCCCAGGAGATCACAGCACCGCCAGCCTCCCAGGCTGACGGGAGATGAGAGCCGACAGGTCCAATGGACACACATTGCAACATCATAACTCACCTATCCCAAGAAACCTCAGAGTGACTCCCATCAACATTTCCCCAAATGCCTCTAAAAACAGAAGGAATAAAATAGCCCTCTAAATAGGCCACGACAATTGGCATTTCTTTAAAACTGTTGTGTTTTCTTCATAAATTCATGAAAATTTTACATTCTATTTCATCACGTCCCCAAGATTATTTTAATATTAAGAATAGGGACTTCCCTGGTGGTTCAGTAGTTACGACTTTGCCTTCCAATGTAGTGGGTATGGGATCGATCCCTGATTGGGAAGCTGGGATCCCACATGCCTAAGTGGCCAGAAAACCAAAGTATGAAACAGAAGCAATATTGTAATAAATTCACCAAAATCTTTAAATAAATAAAAGATAGGTCTTAAAAAAAAAAATGCATCCTGCTTAAAAAGAATATCACCACCACCCCTGCCCCTAGGAAAAGATCTTTGGTAAAACTGATTTACACCAAGATGTTCCATGTTTATTCTATGGTTGAGTATCCTAGTCAAGAGGCTTACGTATCCTAGTCTGAAAACACCATCCTATTAGCACCTTACTGTGATAAGTTTCAGTAGTCATGTATGGATGTGTGAGAGTTGGACCATAAAGAAGGCTGAACACGGAAGAATTGATGTTTTTGAATTGTGGGGCTGGAGAAGATTCTTGAGGGTCCCTTGGACAGTAAGGAGATCAAACCAGTCGATCCTAAATGAAATCAACCCTGAATAATCGTTGGAAGGACTGATGCTGAAGCTGAAGCTCTAATACTTTGGCCACCTGATTAGATGAATCAACTCATTGGAAAAGACCCTTATGNTCGATCCTAAATGAAATCAACCCTGAATAATCGTTGGAAGGACTGATGCTGAAGCTGAAGCTCTAATACTTTGGCCACCTGATTAGATGAATCAACTCATTGGAAAAGACCCTTATGCTGGGAAAGACTGAGGGCAAGGGGAGAAGGGGGCAACAGAGGTGAGATGGTTAGATAGCATCAGTGACTCAACGGACATGAATTTGAGCAAACTTAGGGAGACAGAGAAGGACAGGAAGGCTGGCATGCTGCAGTCCGTGGATTGCAAAGAGCTGAACACAACTAAGCAACTAAACAACAACAATGGTATGGTTCATGACATCTCAGGGATACAGGCTACTGCACAGAAGCTTCCACACTTGACTGAGGTCCTCTTGGGCACTTAAGGAACCAGAACTTGGAAAAGGGCCAAGTAGAGGGCCTGCCATAGGCAGAAATTCCACTCCAGCCTTCTCTGCAGGCCTTCCTCTTTGCAAAGACTCCCACCACCCATGAGCCCCGCCTGACGCCTTCTTGACTCTCGAAGGACTAGCTGGTTTAGGGAGATTTATGACTACTTGATTTGGTCCAAAACTCCTCATTCTTTTGACTCCTTTAATGTCTCTGCTGCGTCACTGGGTGTGGAAGTAGGGCCCTGGAAGGGGAAGAGGCAGGAGGGAGGGGAGCTGCTGGAGGTTCAGAACAGCTTTATTTCCATGCGAGGAACAAGCGGTCTGAAACCTGTGACTTGGAGACCACCCAGACTCAGTGCCTCCCACCTGCACAGAACCCCTTCTATCATGCACATATTTCTGCTCTCTGGAGCCTCACTCCCTGGGGCAGAATTATTATTTGTTGATGATTAGGACCAAGCTGCTGAACGCCGAAGGGACTCTGGTAAACTCAGACCGCAGCCCTCCTAACTGGCTCGCATGTTGTGAGTTTCTCTTCATTAGAAGCTGCGTATTTTGCTCAGAGACTTGATGACTAAATTAATGAGTGCCTCTTTGTGTCTCAAAGGGGAATTAGGGGTAAGCTGATGACTCTTCTTTGATCCCTTCTTCCCTCAGAGTTTGTTTTTATTACCATCAAAGGGCCTGGTGGATTACAAAATAGTTCAGAAGAGCACATAATATATCTTTTCCCATTTGTTTCAGAGTGGTGGAGGCTGGGGAGCCAGGCAAAAATGAAATAAGTAAAAAGGATTAAATGCTGCAGCTAACTGTCGAAATTAGGTATCAGGAGTATGGGAGATCTTCACACTATCCTCTCTCTCTCTTTTTTTTTTAGGTTGGAAATTTTCTGTAAGAGATTTTTAAGAAATCCCTGCCATTATGGTGCTTATATTGTCTTTCTCATTCTTTGCTTCATCCTTTGGTGGCTGGTCCAGGAGCACAGGCTTCCCAGGTGGCTCAGTGGCAAAGAATCCACCTGCCAAGCAGGAAACAAGGATTCAATCCTTGGGTTGGGAAGATCCCCTAGAGGAGGAAATGGCAACCCACTCCAGTACTCTTGCTTGGGAAATCCCACGGACAGAGGAGCCTGATGGGCTACAGTCCATGGGGTCACAAAGAGTCCAGACACGACTTGTGACTAAAGAACAACAAAACCCTGAGCACAGATTCCACTACTGAGTCTCTGCAGAGGGCTCCCTGTCAGGACTCTGACCTCACCTATTGGCAGACCTCTTGCAAATCTGAGAAGTTTCTCCAAGTAGGGAAGGAGAGAGGGAGGGAAAGGGGATGGGAGAGGGAAGACCAAGACCCCTCACTTACAGGATCAGTACCACTCCACCCAGGAGCAACTAAGACCAATTCTGAGCAGAGATGAGAGCTACTACTCTTCACTTGACTAATGCCTGAAAACCAGAATCCAAAGTGAAATCTAAAAATACAGACTTCCAGGCTCCACCCCCATCACCTTGGGGTTGGAGAGGCAGGAATACGTCATTTTAAAAGCTCCCTTCTGTTGTATCGCCCGATGTGGGAATCACTGCACCAGGCCAGCACTTAGCATCGTGTTGGTGGGGCTGCAGTGTGAGCTGGAAGATTTTAGCTCTAACAGTTTGATGCAACCTGCTGCTCCACTGTGGTCCCCTCTGTTAGCTTACTGTTTGCCCTGATGGTGCCCGGAGATCTCAGGACTCCCTTAACCACCCTGTTTGTTCATTCATTTTCACTGTCTTTTAGCTGTCTCGTCCCAGTGGGCAGCTCTGGTTCTGCCCTTTCCTGATGTAGGTAACTAGTAGTCCAAATTCAAGCTGGAACACTGTGACCATCCCACCAGGTATCCTAAAAATTCCTCAAACTCAGTGTATATGAGTTCACTGGGCTCTCCTTTCTCAACCAGCTTTCTCTTCTGGCTTCCGTGTTTCTAGCCTTAGAATCATGATTCTTGTCTCCCAGGCTTGAAATCCACATTATAACTGCTCCTTTCCATCCCTCCCCACCCTTCATGCTCTCTCTAATCAATCACGAATCATTACTCTTTTCAAAAGTTTACATCATGGGATTACCTTGGTAGTCCAGTGGTTACTGCTTACAGCGCAGGGGCTGCTAGTTCAACCCCTGGCTGGAGAGCTAAGATCCAACATGCTTTCTGGCCAAAACTCCAAAACATAAAACAGAAGCAATATTGCAACAAATTCAATAAAGATTGTTTTAAAAAATTATATTCACCATCTCTTCCTTCCGGGCACATGACCTCTGTCCCAGCTCAGCCCTCTTTACCTCTCACCTGGAACACTGAATGCCCTAAAGGTGAACTCTCATCCTCCAGTTGGTCCCAATGCTCTCTCCCACCTCCATCATTTCCAGACCCACCTCCACCCTTTAAGGGGTTCACGGCAAAACCCGACCACTCTTCATAAAGACTTTGTTGTTCTCCGGATCATAAACCTTCAAAAGCTTCTTTTGCTTCCTGAATAAAGCTTAGACATTTTCTCAGTGATTTGGCCCAACTCCACCCTTATCCACCCATGTTTCTTATGCTCCCATAAAGCATTACCGTTCATGGATCCTTCAGAATCGCTCCCATTCAGATATTCTGAGCCTCTGCGCTTGCCATTTTCTTCATCTGGACTTACACCCACTTCTTTCTTGTGTATGAAAATGTCACCCATCCTTGAGTTCAAGGCCTGAACTCAAAAGTCACCTTCTCCATGAAGACTTCCATGATCACCAGCCAGATGGGAAATGCCATGCTCCTGATTCCCAAGATGAGTATACTTTCCTTAGGACACTTATCATGCCCTGTTCTTCCTGAGATTATTTAATTATATACCATAGCTTTTTTTTTTTTTTCTCACAGGACTATACATCTCTTTAGGGTGTGTTTCTTCCATCTTTTTCTTTTAAATTTGTTTTTAATTGAAGGATAACTGCTTTATAATATAGTATTGATTTCTGCCATATATCAACATGAATCAGCCTCTTCCCTCTTTTTTAAAATATTCATTTAATTAATTGCTGTATTTGGCTGCACCAGGCGTTAGCTGCAGTGCAAAGGATCTTTGATCTTCACTGTGGCATTGTGGCAGGATCTTTAGTTGTGTCCTGTGGGATCTAGTTCCCCGACCAGGGATCTAACCCAGGGCCCCCTGCATTGGGAGTGCCATTGGACTTAGCCATTGGACCACCAGCGAAGTCCCTCTCTACTCTTTTTATATCTTCCCCTTTGTCTAACCTAATGCTTCTGTTTTATGGGGTTTTTTTTGCGGGGGTGGGTTGGCTTCAAGACACATGAGATCTTAGCTCCTGGACCAGGGAATTGAACTTACATCCCCTGCACTGAAAGGCAAAGTTTTAAGTACCAGACCAATAGGGAAGTCCCTCTAACCTAATGCTTTGCACAAAATAGTTGCTAAGAATTCTAAGTATTGACAGAATAAATGAATAATAGATTGCATTGGAACAAAGAAGGTCAATCTTCAGGTGGTACACTTAATATTATCTATGCAATATTAGATGCTGGAATATTTCCACTCTGATTGGTCAGTTGGAGAAGGAAATGGCAACCCACTCCAGTACTCTTGCCTGGAAAATCCCATGGATGGAGGAGCATGGTAGGCTACAGTCCATGGGGTCTCAAAGAGTCGGACACGACTGAGCGACTTTGCTTTTCACTCTGGGCCCCTAGTTGCCCCCCAGTTGCCCTGGATCCTCCTCCAAGAGTCCCTGAACCCCTTGGTTAACTCCACAACTGAAGAGAGGATACTTGACACAGCTCTTGAAGGTCTCCAGAGTTAGTGCTGCCATGGTAATTTTGAATATCATCCAGGGGTGGAGCAGCAGCATAATCTAACAGGGCTAATGAAACTGACATTTAAACAGGATACTGTTCTCATCTGGGCACAGAAAGAACTAGAAACATAGACATAGTTTCTGCACAGTTTACAATAGTCACACTCTAGTGCTGATGGAGGGCATATTAATGTTTGTGTGATGACTAGTGAGGGCAGGTGGGTATTACTATTATTAATAACACCAACCAGATTTAACAAAACACTTTTACTAACCTAATTTAATTTTCACCAGAACTCTTGGAAGCAACTGGTATTACTGGTATTACCTCATTTTACAAGTGGACCGATAGTCCCAGAGGACCAGATAGATAGCACTGTGGCCAGATTCCTGCCATTAGAATACATGCTCTCTGAGTGCATGGAGTTCTCCACTATTTTATGTTGCTTTAGCATCAGCCAGCAATGATGCTGCACCCTCAAGAGAGAGAGGAAGGAAGAGAGAGGGGGAGGGAGGAAAGAGAGAGAAGGAGGGCAAGAAAGAGGAAGGAAAAAAAGAAAGGGAGGAAGGGGAGAGAAAGATGAAGGAGAAAGGAAGAGAAGGAAAGGAAAAAGAGAGAGTGAGAGAGAGAAACAAATTTATAAAAAGTTCATGGTCTTCCCAAGCCTTTCAGCCCCACACCACATCATACTAAGCATATTAAAATATACTTGAGGGACATCCCTGGTGGTCCAGTGGTTAGGACTATGCACCTCCCTTCCCAAGGACAAGGAATTCGATTCCTGGTCAGGGAACTAAGATCCCATAAGTTGTGTGTATATGAACTTTAATTTTTCTAAGTGTAAAAATATTGCAGTATTTTTATAGTTTTCTTTTGTATTTCTTGGTGATCACTGCACTTATAGTCAGGAATTCTGCCAATGATGAAAAACTGCAACTTGTTTTCAAATAGCTAAAAATCTTGTGCTAATAAATGTAACAATTAAAAGGCATTATAATATCTCCATAGATTTAGTGAGGTACCTACTAATTTTATTTTTGGAGTCTTCTTTTCATATTGTGAAGCCGATTACATTTTTTAGATCTTCAGCATTTTTAGATCTCCAGCATTAGCCTTGGGGCAAAAAGCCTTGGTTGAGTAGGTCACCCACTGTGGACTTAATGTTGACACTTGAAGTACCGCGGACATGCCATCCACCACCCCCTCCCCAGGGCATCTTGGTACATCTTCAGGGGCAGCAGAACTCTGCTTCCACAGTGGAGCCATTCCATCTCCCAGGGGCCTCTTCTGGAAACTCGCTCCCCACTCTGGATCTGGCAGCACCAGTGGGACACCAGAAAGGAAGCTGTGCATCCAGAGGGCTTGAGGCTGGCAAGCTCTCTGCCTCGTCAGTCCCTGGGCCCAGAGGGAGAGGCACAGAGTGTTTACTTGGCCAACCTGAGCACATTCCCAGCCCAGGCCGCAGTCAGAGATGACGCTGAACAGCCCTCCTTTACTTTGGAGGTTGCTATGACAGCCAGGAATTCGCAAACCAAACCAGACCTAAAGAAGAATTCTGTCCTTGGCCCCAAAAGTTAGTGGTTCCACGCGGTTCTGTTTGTGGTTCCTGCTGTCCCCTTCGACACCTACCAGATGTAAGAATCTCTAAACGGAGGATTTGGAGACGTCCTAACAGAAAGGCGATTTCCAGGCTGGCCAAAGCTTTGTTAGAAAGAATTTAGGTGTGATTGAAGAAACTTCTTGGCAAGAAACGTTGGAAAATATTACAGTAGATCCCAGAGAAAACCTCATTATTCTCTCAAAAAAATCTTTTGTATTTGTTTAGTGTTCTGTGGTTTGCTAAGCACATTCACGTAAATCATCTCATTGAATCTACACATCTGCCCAGTGAAGGAGTCAAAGTTGATATTATTATTATTTTCAACCAAAGACAGGAAATTGAGGCTCAGTAAGAACAAGGTCGAGCAGCTAACAAGCAGCAGATTTGAGATGTGAATATAAACTTTCTGACTCAAGATTTAGCTCTTTGAATTAGACCATGATGATCTCTGAAAGATAAACTAAGTCACGTTTGATATGGACAACTTAGGAGCAGATTTGGCTTCAGTTCAGTTCAGTTCAGTTGCTCAGTCGTGTCCAACTCTTTGCGACTCCATGAATCACAGCACACCAGGCCTCCCTGTCCATCACCAACTCCCGGAGTTCACTCAGACTCAAGTCCATCGAGTCCACGATGCCATCCAGCCATCTCATCCTTGGTCGTCCCCTTCTCCTCCTGCCCCCAATCCCTCCCAGCATCAGAGTCTTTTCCAATGAGTCAACTCTTTGCATGAGGTGGCCAAAGTACTGGAGTTTCAGCTTTAGCATCATTCCTTCCAGAGAAATCCCAGGGCTGATCTCCTTCAGAATGAACTGGTTGGACCTCCTAGCAGTCCAAGGGATTCTCAAGAGTCTTCTCCAACACCACAGTTCAAACGCATCAATTCTTCGGCGCTCAGCCTTCTTCACAGTCCAACTCTCACATCCATACATGACCACAGGAAAAACCATAGCCTTGACTAGGCGGACCTTAGTCGGCAAAGTAATATCTCTGCTTTTGAATATGCTATCTAGGTTGGTCATAACTTTTCTTCCAAGGAGCAAGCGTCTTTTTTATTTGGCTTGGTTGGGTCTTAATTGTGGCTCTCGGGATCTTTCATTGTGGTGCGTGGGATTAGTTTCCCTGAAGCTTGTGGGATCTTTGTTCCCTGACCAGGGATCAAACCCTTGTCCCCTGCATTGAAAAGTGAGTTCTTAATCACTGGACCACCAGAGAAGTCCCAGGAGCAGATTTTTTTTTTTTTTTTTTTTCAAAATAAGTGATGTTTCAGATGAGTGAATTTTTAAATTGTGATAAAATACACTTAACATAAAATTTATCAGCTTAACCGTTTGAAACATACAGTTCAGTGGCATTAAGTACACTCACATTGCTGTTCAACCATCACCACCAGCCATCTCTAGAACTCTTTATCCCGTAAGACTGAAACTCTGTCCCTGTGAACACAACTCGTCATTGCCCCTCTCTACCCCACCCCGGAATTCACCACTCTACTTTATGTCTCTATGACTGTGACTACTATACAGACTTCATATAAGTGAAATACTGAAGTACATACTCCATTCAGCATTTATCCTTTTGTGTCTAGTTCTTGTCACTCAGTATAATGTCCTCAAGGTTTACGCATGTTATAACGTGTGTCAGAATTTCCTTCCATTTTCAGGCTGAATAATATTCCCTGTGTGGATACATCACATTTTGTTTATTTATTCATCTATGGATGGACATTTGGATTGTTTCCACCTTCTGGCTATTGTCAATGATGTTGCTATAAATATGGGTGTACAGATACCTTTTTGAGTCCCTACCTACAGTTCCTTTGAGTATATGCCTAGAAGCAGAGTTGCCGAGGCATGTGGCAATTCCAGGTTTCATTTTTTGAGGCATCCTCATGTTGTCTCCCACATGTACACCCCCACCAGTAGTGCACAAGGGTCTTCCTCTCCACATCCTTACCAAAACTTGCTGTTTTCTTGTTTTTTTTTTTTGATATGTCATCCCAGTGAGTACGTGGGCTTCCCAAGTGGCTCAATGGTAATTTGCTTGCCAAGCAGGACATGAAGGTTCAATCTCTTGGTTGGGAAGAAGCCCTGGAGAAGGAAATGGCAACCCACTCCAGTATTCTTGCCTGGAAAATCCCATGGACAGAGGAGCCTGGTGGGCTATGGTCCATGGGGGTCACAAGAGACATGACTGAAGCAACTTAGCACGCACACATGCTCCTATCAGAAGGATGAGTTAAGAGTGTTATCTTTAATGATCTTTGGAGGAAATGCTCTGTGTAGGCTGGCCAGTCATTGATTTTTCCACCTCTGTGGTGGATATATGTAGGGCCTGGGCCAGGCAGCCAGTGCACAGGGTCTGTCAGCCCTGTCCTTGTGCTTGACACGTCCTCCAGGAAGTGAGAGGGGAGAGGGGAGGGCCCCAAGGGCCCCACCCTCCACCTTGAGTCCTTTGCCCCTTCTGTTTCTTCTGCATGCCGTGCTATGTCTGCCGTGGGTGCGCATGAAACACTCCTAGATTCATCGATTTTCTATTCTGGCCGAGAAACAGGGGGAACAGAGAAGAAATGACCAGATCTAATCAGGTCATGTCAGTTCCAACCATTTACACTCCTAATAATACTTTTCTCACCTTCATAAAAAACTTCAAAATTTACAATGTTCTAGCATGTGTATTTTCTTCCGATGAAAAACTGAGACTCTGAGAGATTAAATAACTTGTTCAAGATAACTAAGTAAGCGACAGTGCCAGGAAGGGCTCAGAGCTGGTCTCCTGACGTCACACCTCTTGCTCTGTCCACTCCTCTTCACTGCATCCAGGTCAGTGGTTTCAGGCCACAGCTCTCCTGTACCTCTCCCTGCTTCATGGGAACAGTATGGTCAGGGGAGATGCAAGACGACACAAGACAGAGAGCTGAGTTTGTGTCAGGAAGTTGTGCATGTGTTGTGGTCAGGAAGATGGGGATGGTGATCATCCCCCCTGGCCCCTCAGCGTGGCCACTGCAGACACCAGTCTTGTCCTGAGCAGCTGCAAACAGCTGCTCATAGCTCCCAGCACCTCAGCCTACAAACATAGGAGCTCCTCACAGGATACCAGTGGCGTACACAGGCTTTGGATATACATTGTCCTCAGTTTTATTCGATGGCTTTGACAGC
The DNA here is from genome assembly GCA_006410675.1 of Oreotragus oreotragus. NCBI lineage: Eukaryota > Metazoa > Chordata > Mammalia > Artiodactyla > Bovidae > Oreotragus > Oreotragus oreotragus. Next base: position 225,420 of record SJYX01019488.1, read on the forward strand.
CTCATCCATTACTAGGAAAAAAAAAAATCCCAGCTCTTCCTGGGGCCCTGTCACACATGTTTCTGCCAGCAGACACTGCACACTTTTCTGTGCTCATTCCTGACCTTTCAGGAGGAGGCAGAGCCACTCTGGGTGATCATCGTCCACACTGCTGGAAAGACAATGGGCTGGTCTCTAGGCAACCAGTCTCCAGCTTGGCTCTGCCTCCAACTTGAGTTTGTCTCTGAGACAGCCCTCCCCAGGCTGGGTTGCAGTCAACAAAGTGAGGAAGCTTGACCGAAAGGAACTCAGAAGACCCATCCAGCTTGATAGAGGAGACAGCAGCTGCACAGAGGTGGAACAAATGCGGGCTCACAGCTGGAACACTTCCGTTAGGGCTGGATGAGTGGGAAGCACGGGAGAGCTCATGCAGCTGGGGACAACGAGTGCCCCATCCCCAGCTAGGAAGATAGGAACGATTTCTGTCTTCTGGCTTGGCTGTTTGTGCTCTCTGCCCTGTGTTTACATGTTACAGAGGAAAGCATGCTGCTGGATTCTCTGGAAAATCACTTAGGTCCCTGTCCGGCTGCAAAATGAAGCCAGGTGTGGGTCTGCTCACCTGCCCAGCTGACGTCCAGAGCAGACCTGCAGGAGACGTGACCAGAACACTGAACTAGGCATCGCTGGAGCCCTGGTCACTTCTGTGCCACCAGCTGGCCGTGTGGCGTTAGGCAGGTCCCTGATCCTCTCTGAGCCTGAGCTCTTTTCAGTGAAGTAAGGATGTTAAATCAGATGCCTCTGCTCATCTTTGCGATAAAATGATCTGAAATTTAGTGCTTAACCTCATTCCTGTCTCACAGACTTCCGTTGGACAGCTTGTCTTGTGGGTAGTTCTGAGTATTATTAACCAAAGAAAACCTTTGGAGTTTCATCTCATCATAGAGGTGGGGAATGAGAAAGGGAGACAGCACAGAAATACTTTGACTATTCCTTTTGCTGTGTGTTTATAAGGCAGTCACTTCAAATCACCCTTAGAGGGAAGAGATGCTCTTTCTCCCCTTCTTTGAGCAGCGACAGCAGCCACTGCAGAACTGGTTTGTAATTAAGAGGGAACATAGAGGGAGCCTCAGTGTGCTGAGCAGCAGGGTGCCCTGTATTAGGTGCTTTCTCTATATGTGTGTGTGTGCGCTAGTTGCTCAGTTGTGTCTGACTCTTTATGACCCCATGGACTGTAGCCCACCATGCTCCTCTGTCCTTGGATTCTCCAGGCAAGAATATTGGAGTGGGTTGCCATTCCTTTCTCCAGGGGATCTTCCCGACCCGAGGATCGAACCCAGGTCTCCTGCATGGCAGGCAGACTCTTTACCATCTGAGCCACCAGGGAAGCCTGCTTTCTCTGCATAGTTTCATATAACTATCTCAAAAATTGTATGAGAACTCTTGTAGATGACCTGAAGTCATAGATGCCAAGGGAAGTTAAGAAACTTCCCCAAGTTAGACACAGTAAAGAGAGCTGCAGGAATTCAAAATCAGCCTGTCTTCTTCCAAACTCTGAACTTCATCCCTGAGGGCATCACTTTAGCAGGAATTGAAAGTAGGATGTGGTGTCAGTCAGTCAGTTCAGTCGCTCAGTGTCCGACTCTTTGCAACCCCACGATGTGGTGAGGAGCTGGGAAATCCCAGATCTAGCTGACCTCAAGGAAGAAGGTGATGTGGAGAGCCAAGATTCCAACTTCTTAGGATCAACTGCATTAACCTTCTCTGTTTTCATCTTGCTTCTTGACTCTTCTGAGAGCACCTAAAAACCCCACTGGGGTGCAGGGACAGACCTATGTCTCCGGGGTCCTGGTAGGTTTCGGGGAAGCAGGGGTCATTTCTTCACTGACAAATGTCCTACAGGAAGCCCCATCCCCACAAAAACCCCACCTTCTCAGCTGACCACACAGATCAAAGCTGGGGACTGTGGTCTCACAGTGTGGGATAGAGCAGGGCACACTGTTCTCACCTCTCCCCTGTCACACTTCCTCTCCCTCAGGGGGACCCCTCATTCCTTAGCCTCCATCAGCACACAGGGCTCCTCAGACACAGCCTCAGTAAGGGCTGTCCAGTCAAGACCCTGACAGCCACTGAGGCCTCTTACCATCCAGCCATACAGAAAACCAGCACACTCAACAGCCGAGGCAAGAAGTGATGTCCTTGTGGACAGGAAAGAATATGTGAAGATAACCTTGTTTTAAGAGAAAAAGAAAATGAGACGAGCTTTTTTTGTCTGTTTTTTTTTTTTTTTTTTACTGCAGAGAATGTAATTCTATGAACTCAAATTTTAGTTGGAATAATTATTTACTGAGTCTCCTATGTGTTATATACTGTGTGAGACACCTTCATCAGACTCTCCTTTCTTCCCCACTACAGCATCAGGAAAAGAGAAGAAGGCTCCGTGACATCGAGTGACCTATTCAAAGCCACAGAGAACCCAAGCTGTCTGCTTTGCAGCGTGCAGCTCCCTCCATTCATTATCTGTCAGCTGCATAGTCCCAAATGCCCTCAGAAATGTGTCTTCCTCTAAGAGAGCAGGGCACAGGTGGATACTAGAATACAAAGAGATGAGAAGACATGTTCCCTCGTTCCAGGCGTCCTGCAAGATGAGACAGCAGCACAGATCTCCTTCCCCTCCTGCTCAGGGAGGCTGCCTTGATGTCTCCCTCACCAGGTACAGGGTCCTGCCATCAGTTCCACACCCATCAGAATATTTCTCACTCTGGTTTGTGATTGCTTCTTTGTTGTCCATCTTCCTTAACCCACCATATGCTTCTGGAGGGTGAGGACAACTTTTGCTTTGTTCACCATTGACTTCCCAGTGCTTGGCACCTGCTGCTGCTGCTAAGTCACTTCAGTCGTGTCCGACTCTGTGTGACCCCATAGACGGCCTCCCACCAGGCTCCGCCATCCCTGGGATTCTCCAGGCAAGAACACTGGAGTGGGTTGCCATTTCCTTCTCCAATGCATGAAAGAGAAAAGTGAAAGTGAAGTCGCTCAGTCTGTCTGACTGTTAGCGACCCCATGGACTGCAGCCCTAGTAGGTACTTAACAAGGATTTACTGAATTGTTGATTCAAACTAAAAATAGAAAAGTGGGTGAACAGATAGATGTGGTTTACCATTTTCTATGAGTTACGGTGTCTCAAGTTAAATTGATTTTTCCCTTCCTGACAAATTGACTTACTTGACTCTCTAGGAGCAATTATCATCAAAAGTCAGTGAGGGTTTTCCATCTTCTAACTTTAAATCCTGGCTCAGTCATGTACTAACCATGGAATGAGGTGCAGTTTACTTAATCACTCCATTAGTGATTGGTATACTCATTTTAATATGTTATAGTGAGGCTAATTGATGACACATAATCCCTAGAATATACTAGAAGGTCTATAATTACAGCTTTAATCTTAGCATATATAACAACATAATAGATCACTTATCTTTGGTGTCGCTTGTCTGGTACTCCCTCTCCCAGCCACAACGACCACTGCATATTTAATCTGGCTTATCTTTCTCCCAAATATCTTCGGTTCGTCTTACCACCCTCACTTCATCTCCCCATTTAAAGCAGTAGGTGCTAACCAGTTTCTCTTCTTCAGACTTTTCTTCCATTGTTTTATGCAGTCCCTGCGGTAGCTCTAGAATTCCTCTGGAGAAGAGATTTAGGGTGGCTCTCTGGCTCCACTTGGAGTGGGGCGGGTAAGGGACTTGTCTTGAGGTTGTACATGCATATTACTTTACAAAATGTTGAGAAAATGTAATTGTTTATATTAAAGCATGGGGGTAGAGAGCCTGATGGATAAGAAAGGATACTAAAGCTTTCTACCCTTGGCCACCCTGCAGGATCCCCTTTGGGCACTGCCAATTTATATCTCTTAAACTATGGTTTTCATCAAAGTCATTTTTACTAAATTTTTTCCAGGGAGCCTGGAGAAGGTGCAGAGCTAGTTCCAGAGTCCAGTTCTTTGCCTCACATTCAGGACTGCTCACGATTTTGCTGCGGGCTAATTGTTCCGAAGCGTTTTTGCGCCACCAGGGATTTCATGCCATTC
>SJYX01019488.1:229511-249172 GCA_006410675.1 Oreotragus oreotragus
TTTTTTTTTTTTTTTTTACTGCAGAGAATGTAATTCTATGAACTCAAATTTTAGTTGGAATAATTATTTACTGAGTCTCCTATGTGTTATATACTGTGTGAGACACCTTCATCAGACTCTCCTTTCTTCCCCACTACAGCATCAGGAAAAGAGAAAAAGGCTCCGTGACATCGAGTGACCTATTCAAAGCCACAGAGAACCCAAGCTGTCTGCTTTGCAGCGTGCAGCTCCCTCCATTCATTATCTGTCAGCTGCATAGTCCCAAATGCCCTCAGAAATGTGTCTTCCTCTAAGAGAGCAGGGCACAGGTGGATACTAGAATACAAAGAGATGAGAAGACATGTTCCCTCGTTCCAGGCGCCCTGCAAGATGAGACAGCAGCACAGATCTCCTTCCCCTCCTGCTCAGGGAGGCTGCCTTGATGTCTCCCTCACCAGGTACAGGGTCCTGCCATCAGTTCCACACCCATCAGAATATTTCTCACTCTGGTTTGTGATTGCTTCTTTGTTGTCCATCTTCCTTAACCCACCATATGCTTCTGGAGGGTGAGGACAACTTTTGCTTTGTTCACCATTGACTTCCCAGTGCTTGGCACCTGCTGCTGCTGCTAAGTCACTTCAGTCGTGTCCGACTCTGTGTGACCCCATAGACGGCCTCCCACCAGGCTCCGCCATCCCTGGGATTCTCCAGGCAAGAACACTGGAGTGGGTTGCCATTTCCTTCTCCAATGCATGAAAGAGAAAAGTGAAAGTGAAGTCGCTCAGTCTGTCTGACTGTTAGCGACCCCATGGACTGCAGCCCTAGTAGGTACTTAACAAGGATTTACTGAATTGTTGATTCAAACTAAAAATAGAAAAGTGGGTGAACAGATAGATGTGGTTTACCATTTTCTATGAGTTACGGTGTCTCAAGTTAAATTGATTTTTCCCTTCCTGACAAATTGACTTACTTGACTCTCTAGGAGCAATTATCATCAAAAGTCAGTGAGGGTTTTCCATCTTCTAACTTTAAATCCTGGCTCAGTCATGTACTAACCATGGAATGAGGTGCAGTTTACTTAATCACTCCATTAGTGATTGGTATACTCATTTTAATATGTTATAGTGAGGCTAATTGATGACACATAATCCCTAGAATATACTAGAAGGTCTATAATTACAGCTTTAATCTTAGCATACATAACAACATAATAGATCACTTATCTTTGGTGTCTCTTGTCTGGTACTCCCTCTCCCAGCCACAACGACCACTGCATATTTAATCTGGCTTATCTTTCTCCCAAATATCTTCGGTTCGTCTTACCACCCTCACTTCATCTCCCCATTTAAAGCAGTAGGTGCTAACCAGTTTCTCTTCTTCAGACTTTTCTTCCATTGTTTTATGCAGTCCCTGCGGTAGCTCTAGAATTCCTCTGGAGAAGAGATTTAGGGTGGCTCTCTGGCTCCACTTGGAGTGGGGCGGGTAAGGGACTTGTCTTGAGGTTGTACATGCATATTACTTTACAAAATGTTGAGAAAATGTAATTGTTTATATTAAAGCATGGGGGTAGAGAGCCTGATGGATAAGAAAGGATACTAAAGCTTTCTACCCTTGGCCACCCTGCAGGATCCCCTTTGGGCACTGCCAATTTATATCTCTTAAACTATGGTTTTCATCAAAGTCATTTTTACTAAATTTTTTCCAGGGAGCCTGGAGAAGGTGCAGAGCTAGTTCCAGAGTCCAGTTCTTTGCCTCACATTCAGGACTGCTCACGATTTTGCTGCGGGCTAATTGTTCCGAAGCATTTTTGCGCCACCAGGGATTTCATGCCATTCACTGCCGCCTGAATGCACCCCAGCCACTCCCAACTCCATGTTTCCATTCAGGAATGCCCCTGCCCCTCAGTGGGCCTCCCCACGTCCTCTCATCTAGTGAAATTCTCTCCATCCCCCAAGGCCTGGCTCAAGAAGCTTCCTCCCAGGGAACCTTCACAGCCACCCAAGCCCACAGTGCTCCCTCCTTTCCTGGAATTCCCAGTGATTTTTGTTGTCAGGATAATTTATTCTGGCACTTAACTACATAACTTTCGTGTTTGTTGTGGAAACATTTCGCATGTTGATGCTTCCTCTCTCACTGGACTGAGAGGTCCATTTAGGGTAAGGACTGCTGTGTACCTCTTCAGATCCCCATGGCACCCAGCCGGATCACTGTGAACGCAGCATAGGTAGGCTATGTGTTTCTGAGTTACGGAGCCATCCTGGGGCACTCTGCTGCCGGGCAACAGATAGGAGGCTTCAGATTCAGAAACAGTCATCTCCAGAGACCTGCGGACTCTCCTCAAGGAGCAGATGCCCGATATAGACTGGCTGTAGGACTTTAGATCTGGGGAAACTGAATGTTTATGACCCAATTTCAGCAAAAATCATAAGAAATTGGCATTTCCTATGCTTTGTTGTTTAGTTGCTAAGTCATGTCCGACTCTTTACAATCCCAAGAACTGCCAGGCTCCTCTGTCCGTGGGATTCCCCAGGCAAGAATACTGGAGTGGGTTGCCAGGCTCCTCTGTCCGTGGGATTCCCCAGGCAAGAATACTGGAGTGGGTTGCCAGGCTCCTCTGTCCGTGGGATTCCCCAGGCAAGAATACTGGAGTGGGTTGCCAGGCTCCTCTGTCCGTGGGATTCCCCAGGCAAGAATACTGGAGTGGGTTGCCATGGCCCCCTTCCTGACCCAGGGATTGAACGGACCCTCTTCTCCTAGGTCTACTGCGTTGGCAGGCACGTTCTTTACCGCCGGTGCCTCCTGGGAAGCCCACTCAGCCACCAGGGAAGCCCCATTTCCTGTCCTACTAACTGACCAACAGCTTAGAGCTGAAGGCGCCTTGCTATCTTCACCTTGAGCAATGTAACTTTAAACACGTCTGCCTGCACCCACATACATCTGTCTTTATGTGCACACCAGCCCTCATGCAATACAAGGTGTCACCAGTTCATCAGTAAGGCCACCAGCAGTGAAGGAATAGAGACGGGGCTTTAAAACTTACAAAAATATCTCCTTTATAAAGAAACAAAAAGTATAAATATAAAGAAATGAAAGAAATCTGGATGAAGTGTATCAAAAATCTTTGTACTATTTTTGCAGCTTTCATATATCTTAAAATATATCAAAATATTAAGATTTCAAGACAGAAATGACAAAAAGTCGCTTTCTCTATAAGTCACCTTCCTACCTTCCATTTAAAACTTACAAAAATATCTCCTTTATAAAGAAACAAAAAGTATAAATATAAAGAAATGAAATCTGGATGAAGTGTATCAAAAATCTTTGTACTATTTTTGCAGCTTTCATATATCTTAAAATATATCAAAATATTAAGATTTCAAGACAGAAATGACAAAAAGTCGCTTTCTCTATAAGTCACCTTCCTACCTTCCTCAGTCTTTAAGAGAACTAACATTTTTTCAACACATTCATTTGTGAATTATATTTATGAGTGTTTTTTCCTATTAGATAAGAAATATAAAATGGAGAACAAAAATAGAGACTTTTGAAATATTTTATTTTTAATATAAAATAACATTAGAATATTAATATTTGAATAGAAGAGTTTTAATATTTGGGGACCTGGGGCAAGATAATTAACCTCTCTAGGTTATAGTTTCCTCAGCTTTAAGTGTTTTATTTATGTATTTATTTCTTTGGCTGTGGTGGGTCTTGGTTGCAGCATGTTGTATCTTTAGTTGCAGCATGCAAACTCTTAGCTGCGGCAAGTGAGATCTAGTTCCCTAACCAGGGATTGAACCTGGGTCCCCTGCATTAGGAGTGGGGAGTCTTTAGCCGCTGGGCCACCAGGTAAGTCTTTCCTCCTCTTTAAAATGGAATTAAAAATTGCCTATCCTTTAGCATTATCGAAAGAATAAAAAGATAAATTAATATGCTTCCTTGTCCATAGTTGGTGCCAAGATATACTAATTCCAGATGTTTAAAAAATGTCAATAGCCAAGTTCTACTCACTTTGTGTGCTCAACGCCTAAAAAAGCATCTGGCACAGAGTAGATGCATAATAGTTATTTAAGAAGGTGGGGGGCGGATAAGGGATGGATGAGGAAAGAGGGACTGGGGAATGCTCGAATTTTACTGGCGAAATTCTCACAGCTGATCCCAAAGCCCCCAGAGCAGCCCTCGCTTTCCCCTTCCCTTCTGAAGGGCCTAGTGGGAGCGCCATAACCTCTCCAGGCCTGTGCTCTCCTCATCTATGAAATGGGGTTGGCTCATGGCAATCGGAAAAGACAAGCTAATTAGGGAGGACTGTACATCTCCTGGCTTTTAAAGGCGCAGGGAGAGAGAACCGGTTGAAAGTGTGATGGAGCAGCCTGCCAGGCCCAGGGATGAACCTCTGCTGCGCACAGGGCAGACGCCGCCGCCCGCCGGAGGCTGGCCCCAGCTCCACTCTGCGGGCACCGGTGAGGTCGTGCCTCCTACGGCTGAAGGAGCTCCCGCCTCCCCAGGGACATCCAGAGGCCGGGGAACAGAGAGTGCAGGTCCAGGCTTTCTCAGAGCCCCAGTGCTGTTGAGACCTGAGTGTGGCAGTCACTGCGGTCTCCTCCCACCGCTGGGGGTCCTGGTGGGAGAGCCCCAGGCACCTGGGAGCTTGCGGCGGCGCCCCCAGGGCTTCCTTGACGGGGTTCCTCGCACAGAGGAGGTAATCCATGTCCTCTGCCTTCTTTTCTGAAACAGGATGATACCCGTTTTGCCCAGGGCCACGTGCAGGGTGGTCTGCACCAGGGCGTCCCAACGGACCCCTTTGCACCGAATTCTGAACCCCCGTCCGCTTAGCTCGGCCCGATCCTAGGGTGGGCTGCTGGGATCATCGCCGAGAGTGAAAGAGCGAGGACCAAAGGCCGAAGGGAAGACGGGGAAGTCAGGAGCGCGCGACCAGACCCGCACTTGACAGCCCCGACCGTCAGGCTGAGCCGTCCGGAACCGAGGAGTTTTCACCCCGACTCAACGTGGCAGGGAGGGCTAGGGAGAGGAGAAAGAGTGAGGAAGGAAGGGAGAGGAGCGAGGAGGTGGGAGAGGCAAGGAGAATGCAAAAGCGAGAGAAATGGAGAGAGACGAGAGCCGAGACAGCGCAGACTTGTGCGGAAGCCAGAGTGTGTGTGAGCGAGAAAAGGATGCGCGAGAGAAGTGGAGAGAGGACGAAGTGAGGACGGAGACCGACGAGACTGACAAGGCCTCATCCTCGCTCGTGGCCCAAGTGTCCCCGGTTCTCTCCTGCAGGGTCGATCCCACGCTGGCCTCCGCGCGGCCGCACGTCTTCTCCTCCCTGCGGCCGCCAACAGAGCGCCCCGCCCCGGGCCGACCCCCGCCGACCCCTGCGGCTGCCGGGCCGGCGCCCCGCGCGCCCGGAGCGCTGGGAGGGAGGGAGCAGCGAGCGAGCGAGCGAGGGAGGGGCTGCCGGTGGGCGGCAACCATGTGGTTCCAGCTCACTCTTTTTTTTTTTTTCCTCCCCTCTCTCTTTCTTCACTCCTTTTTCTTTCCAAACAGGGAAAAGTGTTCCACGAAGCGGTAGCGTTTTACCGTCTCGTCTTTTTCCTCGCTGACCCGGGTCCCCCCTCCCGTCCGGGTGCAAGCTGGTGGGGCAAGCACTGGAAGCCCCTCTGCGCGGGGCGCGGGGACCCCGGAGCCGGGCGCGGGGCGTGGGGCCGTTCCCGCGCCGGCACATGGCTGCAGCCGCCCCGCGCGCACCCCGAGTCGCCGCGCCCAGCTGCTCGCCAGAGGTCCGTCGGCTGCGCTCTGCTGCGCCCCGCCGCCACCGGAGCCAGGCAGCGGCTGAGCGGGGAGGAGCCCGCGCCCGGGCATCGGGATGACCCTCCTCGTCCTGCTGGGGCTAGGTGAGTGCCTGGGGAGGACGGGAGGGCGAGTGGCCCCGGGGAACACACTGTCCCGCACCCGGGCGGCGGCGCGGGCTCCGAACGTTCGTCCCCGCGGCCCGAGTGTGCCGGGCGCCTCTGTGCCTGCTTCCCGGGCCACTCTGAGCACATCTGGTAGCGGAGGGGCGCCGGGTCGGCCATCGAACATCTGGGCCTGGAGCATGCTTTGGGGTGGAGGGTTTCCCGGTGGAGCTGGGCTGCGAACCGCTCGGTGTGGAGGGTCCTTTGGGGGGCGGTATTTAGTTTCAGGGGTATCTGGGGAAAGTGGAGAATTAGGGGAAGGAAGGTTTATTCAGGAATGTTTTGTGCCAGGTTCCTGAGGGTGGGGGGGAGCCTTTTCGTTTCAAGCAGGCGCCTGGAGGGCGCGGATTAGAAACAGATGTGTTGGAGGGTAAGCGAAAAGGCGTAGGGGAGGAGGTGGGGAGAGGATAGCCGGAGAGGGGAAAGGGCCGAGCACCAGGAGGACGAGGAAGGTGCGGAGAGCCGGGAAGAAGAGCGGGGAAGGGACAGGATTGGGAGCGGGAGAGAAAAGGAGGGTAGTGGGCAGAACAAGACAGGGAGGCCGAGCAAGAAAAATGGAGCACAGGAGAGCAGAGAGGGAAGCAGAGAAGTGCTGCCTGCCTACCCCTCCAGGTGTCACCCAGGCAGGACTCCCGAGGCCTGGGCGGCCCTAGGGCACAGACTCAGCCCGGGCAGGAAGCAGGAGGGTCTGCAGGACAGTGCCCATCGAGGATGTATGGACAAGAGCTGACAGTGTGCCCATCGAGGACGTATGGGTGAGAGCTGACAATGGGATGCACTGAGTCAGGGAAGGTGGCTGGGGCGCTGAAGAAAAGTCACCACAGGCGCCAGGGAAGTGCGGGCTACAGCTGACCCAGGACCAAAAGTGAGCCAGGGTTCAAAGAGGCAGCAGGTGTGGAGCATGGGTGCTGCCCTGGACGCTAGGCCAGGGGAGAACGCCCCCCGGTTTTGAACTGACCACCTGGTTGACCTCGGACCACGTACCCACTACCCAGGCCTTAGATTCCCTTAGCTCCAAAACAAGCAAACCAGACAGTTCCTAAGTCCCTTCTGTCTCTGACAGCCTTAAACACCAGGAGTTTGCTTGGGGCCTGATGGATAGAAAACCCTCCCAAACCAAAGCGAAGAGGCACTAACAAGTCCTTCTGAAATAGATGTCTAAGGCTCTCTCTTTTTGAAACCTTACAAACTGGCTAGGCCAGCCTCAGGCCAACAATAACCTATCACCCAGGTTAAGGCAATAAAAGAGGTGGATCAACCTGAACTATTGCTCAAGTAGGGCATATAAGGAGCCATGATTTTTCTCATCTCTTTTAAAGACCAGCCAAGTATTGCAATATCACTCCTGGGCACAGCTGGCATATCTGGATGGCACCTTCATCACCTTTAATGGCCTCTACCCCTAAGCCACCAATCACCAGCAGTCACTAGGCCCAAACGTCAGAGCAGTCTTATTCAAAACAGCTGAAATTCACTGAGTGCGCATTATGCTGAACATGTTACATGGGCCATCTTGTTAACTTATTTATTCTTCACACCAACCTTATTGGCCACCCACTATTATGATCCCCATTTTACAGATGAAGAAAACAAGATGTAAAGAGGTCAAATATAATAACACTCAAAGCAGTAAGCTCCTGATTAGCAGAGATGGGATTTGAATGTAGGTTGTTTGCTCACTAACCTGCCATGAATACAGCCTTCCAGCTCCACAGAAGGACTCTTAAAGATGTTTTCTTCAGCGAGATCCTGTTCAGCCCTTTTCATGGAGCAGGAAATGTCAGCGTGATCCTGCCCATGGGAGGAGCCTGGGGAAGGGAAAGAAAACAAGGGTATTTGCGCCCCTGCTCTACTCCAGCCGGCTTTGGGCACAGTTTCTGATGGAAAGTGACTTGGGCCCACATGGTCAGTTGAAATCAGCTGGCTTTGATGATGGTCTGCCTCTTGGTATCATGAGAAGGAGAAAACAGACTATGGTGGGGGGTGGTGGTGGGAGGGAGGCTCAAGAGGGAGAGGACATATATATACTTATGGCTGATTCATGTTGGCAGAAATCAACACAACATTGTAAAGCTGAGGTTTTGAGCTCTGGGATGCCTGGGCGGGCACTCGAGCAAAGACAGGAGGAAAGCCCCCAGAGTTGCCTGAATCCTAAAATCATTTCTGGTCCCTGAAAGGAGCAGTTCCGGGGTGGCTTCTGGCCACCGCTAGTGTGATTTCTGGCCTCTTTTCTGGAGAAAGTTCAGTATTGAAGGGGAGTCTGAAGGGCTAAGCATTCATAATCTGAACAAGCATGGACCTAATGACTCCTTCCTTTCTAGACCCACCAGTGAGTGAAGGCAATGGCACCCCACCCCAGTACTCTTGCCTGGAAAGTCCAATGGACGGAGTAGCCTGGTGGGCTGCAGTCCATGGGGTCGCTAACAGTCGGACAGACTGNTATTGAAGGGGAGTCTGAAGGGCTAAGCATTCATAATCTGAACAAGCATGGACCTAATGACTCCTTCCTTTCTAGACCCACCAGTGAGTGAAGGCAATGGCACCCCACCCCAGTACTCTTGCCTGGAAAGTCCAATGGACGGAGTAGCCTGGTGGGCTGCAGTCCATGGGGTCGCTAACAGTCGGACAGACTGCGCGACTTCACTTTCACTTTTCTCTTCCATGCATTGGAGAAGGAAATGGCAACCCACTCCAGTGTTCTTGCCTGGAGAATCCCAGGGATGGGGTAGCCTGGTGGGCTGCCGTCTATGGGGTCACACAGAGTCAGACACGACTGAAGTGACTTAGCAGCAGCAGTGAGTGAAATCAAATGTCCCACCTCTCTGATGTGAATGAACAAGAAGTGCTCTGATCTCCCTGGAGGAGAAAGAAGGGGAACTTTGTGGCTCTCCCAGCCCCTTCTCTGCCCGCCACCCTTCCCTCTCCTCTGTTGCTCAAGTCTCATTATCCCATCTGAACTTCTTCCTAGACTTCTGTATTAGCAGCCACTTGGCCTCCTGCTTGAGCTCTCTCTTCATCCTACACACTGCTACCCCAGTAATCTCATGAAACAGCTGTTATAAGGCAAAGAATTTGGATTAGGAATCTGGCAAGCTTTCTGGATTCTTGCTCTGACTCCCTTGACTGTAGAATGAGAGTGGGGGGATTTTAAATTCAAAATTTCTCTGATTCCTTGATCTTGTACTGCTCTTCCATAAACTTGGAGTAGTCTCCAGGTTGCCTATAATGTCAAGTACAAATGTTAAAGATATTACACAGTATCATTCACAACTCATTCCCCTCCTCAACACATACACACGTAACTCTTCAATAAACCTGGAATACTTCCTGTATTCACATTATGCCACATGCTTCTTTCTGGTTCTCTGCTTTTGTTTATAATTCTTCCACCAAAAATGCCCTCTTACTCTCCACCCCTACAGATTGTTGACTTCAGATCAAAATCCTGTTCACCCTTTAAGTCTCACCTCAAATACCACTTCCTCTGTACACCTGTCCATGATTTTGCCAACAGAATATACTTTCTTTCCTTCCTTGAGTCTCAACAGCCTTTCTGTTGTGCTGCTTTGTATTATAGTGACCTGAATGCTTAGAGTGTAAGCTCCATGCTTCATTCATCTGGGTATCACTTTCAGTACCTTGCATAAACTGAAAGGGTGGAAACTACCTGTTAGAGTGGTTGGATTTTTGAAACATTTGAAACACTTAAGGTCAAGAGAAGTGAAAGCTTTGGAATATGATTACTCTTTGACTGTGGAACAACACAACTGTGAGGAGCCTAGTTTTAACTGTTTGCTTTTGTGCTTCCTTGTCCATTAATGCAAATACAACCTGTCCTGTTTTATTTTAATTATGTACAAAAATTATACATAGAACATTACATGGACAGGGACCAGACAATACATCTGTTATACAAATTGGTTGTAGCGATAGTACCAGATTTTTTTAATGGACTTAAAAATTTTTTTCCTCCTATTACTCATTAATTAGTTAATTTTTGGCTGCACTGGGTCTTTGTTGCTGTGAGTAGCCTTCCTCTAGTTGTGGTGCTTGCACTTCTCTTTTCAGGGGCTTCTCTTGTGGACACGGGCTGTAGAGCGCTCGGGCTCAGTAGCTGTGGCTCACGGGCTTACTTGCCCCGCAGCATGTCGAATCGTTAGAGCAGGGATCATACTCGTGTGCCCTGGATTGGCAGGTGGATTCTTAACCACTGGACCACCACGGAAATCCTGTGAGCACTAGATTAACAGTAGACTTCATTGAAACTTTTGCCAGGATGGGGAAGGAGCTTTGCTCTGAGAAAATGATTTTGAGGAATGCTTGAGCAGCCTGCTGGCCCATGGCTTGATGATCGGTCTCAGTAGGTTTCCACGTCCTTCCCTCATCTTCCCACATTAATGGTGATGGCCATAATAAAGATATGTTCCCAGGAGGCTCATATCTGTCTCATTCAATTTTTGTCTTGTGCTCAACTGGGCAAAGTATGCAAGAGTATATTTCATAAATATAACTAATGATGAATTAGACAGACATCTTTAAAAGGTAGAGTCAAAGATTATCAGACATGGGGAAAAGATAAGACACTATCTAAATCAGTACAGTGTTCTTAAAATTTTGAATTCCAGGCCCCTCTGAGAATCCAATGAAAACCCTGAATCCACTTCTTAGAAAAAGACATTTACACATCAAATTTTCCTGTAGCTTCTAGGGGTTCAGTGACCTCCTAATACCATTCCTTCAGTTCAGTTCAGTTCAGTCGCTCAGTCGTGTCCGACTCTTTGCAACCTCATGAATCGCAGCACACCAGGCCTCCCTGTTCATCACCACCATTCCTTGGAACCCAACTAAATCCTTACCCACGCCTTCTTTTGTGATGAAGAAAGAAAGTTCAGAGAGATATGGCTAAACTTAAACAAGTAGCTTAATAGAAGGGCCAAGACAAGACCCCCTAACTCCATAATCTATCCTAGCACACATTCTCGAGGTAGAAAATCTCTCTCTCTCCACTTTAGCTCATTAGTTGAGATCCAAGATCACAGTTGCTCCTCAGATGCTCCATTTAAATGAGCTAAGCGCTGAATAATTGCCATTTGGTTTTTATGTTGAGAAATTGCCTGAAAAATAGGGCAGATGTCATAGCATTTCAATTTAACCATCTTAACTGGAAATCTTGGAAACTTCTGCAGTGCCTTATATAATGTCTGGTATATTTGGGGGAAAAGGGATTACATCCCAAGTCCTAAAGATGTAAGTGTGCCTTCAAGGAACCGAGCAGGAAATCAACAGCTCTAGCTGCAACTTGACGGTTTCTCTGGTTTATTCTGGGCAAGTCATTACCATGCTGAGCCTCAGTTTCTTTCTCTGTGAAATGAGGTTACTAGACTCAGGTTATCTCTAAGTTTCCTTATACCACTAACATTCTCTGGTTTGTTTTATGATTCTGAGAATTTGTCAGCTGGTCCGGACATGGCTGTGGTCAGAACACATGAGTGTTAGTTACCTTGCTTGTTTGATTTCTTTTTTTTTTCAGGCATTGCCCACTCTTGGGAATTGGTAGCATATGATTATGAATCCAGAAGGGCTGGCTGTCTGATGTGAAGAGAGCAGTTGTAACTCCACCCTGGGTCTGCCCTGGGGCACTGTTAGCCAGGCAGCATCATTCAGGGTCAGGGTAGATGGCCACAGACCTCAGCCCTGGAAGTTTAGCACCTGAAATACTCATCAAAGGGCCTCATCCTGAGCAGAGTTACCTATAAAACAACCCGCAGTGTGGACACCCAGGGTAGACTTCTGAGTAGCAGGTCTGTTTATGGAACTGTTTACAGGAATTAAGCATTTCCTCCAGTTTTTAAAATTGAGGCATAATTTACATATAATAAAGTATACCCACTAAGTATGTAGCTTAATGGTTTCCCTGCGTGGATTTGAACTTGTGGTTGGGTTTTGAAATATGAATTGTATATTTTTAGCTCCCTCATAGTACCTGAGAGAGGACTATGTGGGTGGGATTGTTATGACAGCAGAATTTATTGCTAACATTTGTACAAAGTTCCACAGTTTACATACCTTATCTCATTCTCAAATCACTCGTTGAGGGTAAATGTCATCATTATGCCACTTCACAAATAAATAAACTAAGATCTAGAGAAATAAAGTGAGTTTCTCAAGATTACCGTCTTAGTAAACAGTTGAGCCAAGACACCAAGCAAGCATTTTAGATCCCAACAACAATTTGCTTTCCAGTTTTCAGGAGGCACATAGTTATTCTGAAGTCAAGGCTTCTGTGTTACCAAGAAGAGAGGGACAGGTTGAAGTAAGGCTTCATTGAAAGAATTCGAAACCATAAATCCCACAGTGGAAAGTTCAGTTAGAACATTATCACCCCCTACCCCATACTCCGTTCAGATGGTTAAAAAATGTTTGGGTTAATGTTTATTGTTTACGATCCAGAATTACTGCATATGACATACAAAGATTACGTTTGCCGATGAATGAAGTTACATACGCTGTTGAATCAGAAGACTCGCCTAGTCCTCAAGGTCTTTGTTGTGGAGACCTTACTGTGCTTTTGAGAAGGATATGTGAGCTCAAGCTCCTTGTTCGTACTGAGACTGGGTGATGATGGTGTACGTTTGGCTGTGACTTGCCCTATATATTTATTGCCTTTTCTAGTTAAATTCCTCTTTTCAGCAGTTTTGACTTCTTTGTTTCCCTTCCCCAAAGAATGCAGACTGTACCAAAAAGAAAAGAAAAAAATTCTGGTTATCTGAGCTTCTTAACTGTCTAGATTCTAGGAAAATAAAAGTTTGTTTCCTTTGGCACTGAATAGACCAGAATGGGGAAGAAGGCTGAAATCAAACAGTCTTGATTTTGCTAGTGACAGTGGTGTGGAGCCCCAGCCAGAGTCTGCTGGTGATAAGACTGAGGTCTGCTTTGTCTTTGCGGAAGGCAGGGGAGGAGCCACTGTCTTTGTGACCACACTGAGATGGGAACATGGGCAGCCATCTTCAGACTCCGGTGTGGAATATGGGAGCTTTTTCTGAAGCCAAGCAGCGAGGGGATCTGAAGAGTTCAGGCCATTACAACAGGGGAGATGAAAGAGGAGCAGGCGGAAGAGGAAGGCAGAGAAAAAGCAAGAGCAGAGGATGCCAAAGCTAAAAGCTAGCCTTTCTGGCTTTACAGGGCAGCTTCTCTGAGCTCTTTCTATCGCACAGAGGAAAGGTGGCCACAATTTTGGGGAGCGTCCAGGAGCTCTTATGTGTATCCCATGACATTTTTGACTTCATTCACACACCCACACTCACAAAACAATTAGAGAAGGCAGGGCAGGGTGCTCCTTCTACAGTTCAGGCTCTGTGCTAGACTCCCAGGTGCCAGTGATACGAAACACAGCATCTAAGAAGTCAGCCCAGTGGGGCAACACAGTCATAAACAAGACTGTCATTGAGTGCTGTCACTGAGGAAAGTACCAGGGTTTCTAGGTGTCCCAGGGAGGAAGCAACTCCATCCTGTGCTGTCTTATGAGATGGGCTGTATGTTCCTACGTGGATCTTCAGGCTGGTGGCTGATGTTCACTGGTGGCTGGTGTTCATCGGTCGCCAGCAGCACTTGCACATTAGTGGGGCTGGTGCTAAATAAACAGCTGGTGAGTTGATGGATCACCCCCATCTCCATCAGAAGGGATGGATTCAGTGGTGTGTGTCCTTGGCATTCAGTCCAGTGCTTCCTGGAGGGATCGGACCTCCCAAAGTCCTCGCCTATTGAAAGCTATGGGTCATTCTCCATCACAGCCTGCCAGTTCCATAGCTGCCTCTGGTTTCCTGTCCCTCATGGGAAGTTAAAAAGAAAAGAAAAAGAGAGAGAAATACATCAGTGAATTTGGATCTCTTAGTTAAGAACGATAGTCTGTTCACCTGAGGTTTTAATAGCATTTGTCCACATGGAAAGCGAATAGGATCAAGCTAAGAAGGAATTTTTTGTTCCAGAAGAAATCCATTTGTATTGAACAGTCTCTTGCCTGGAAAATCCAATGGACGGAGGAGCCTGGTGGGCTGCAGTCCGTGGGGTCGCTAACAGTCGGACAGACTGAGCGACTTCACTTTCACTTTTCTCTTTCATGCATTGGAGAAGGAAATGGCAACCCACTCCAGTATTCTTGCCTGGAGAATCCCAGGGATGGGGGAGCTTGGTGGGCTGCCATCTATGGGGTCACACGGAGTCAGACACGACTGAAGTGACTAAGCAGCAGCAGCAGTTAAGAACGATAGTCTGTTCACCTGAGGTTTTAATAGCATTTGTCCACATGGAAAGCGAATAGGATCAAGCCAAGAAGGAATTTTTTGTTCCAGAAGAAATCCATTTGTATTGAACAGTCTAAGCCCCTGACATATCCTTACTTTTCTTGTTGGGGTGTTGGGGGTGAGGGGGTGTCAAATCCTGGAGAGGGAGATTGCTTTGTGAATTCATTGTTTAAATTTAGGCTTGCGTTTGTGGGGGTCATTCCGACTTGGAGCAATAAGCCTTCCAACCCAGCTTCTGTCACTTCTCATTACTTCCAGTGACAGTTCCAATTATTTCCAATCACTCTTCAAGGGAAGAGTCGGGGCAGGCACAGGGATGGCCACGTGGACCAGCAGGGTAGCCGCCTCTGAGCACCCGGCCCCGGGGTCCTGCTGGGCCTCGCTATGACCATGTGACCTTGGGCATTGCCCCTTCCTGACCTTGGTTTTCTCACCAGTGATCACATCTAATAATGCATAGGTTTGTTGTGAGAATTAAATGAGTCAGTGTATACAAAGAGTTTATCATCTTGCTCGGTACATAATAAGCTAATAAATGACTGTCCCTGCTGGAGAGGCTCAGCCCAGGGGGATTGGAGGGTTTGCTTGAAATCAGCCAACACCAGGCCAGCAGGCTGGCCTTCAGGGCTCTGACCACTGCAGATGAGTCCCCAGATGTCCTTTGGGGAATGTCACCCTGCCCCACGACCCCAGGAGGTGCATAGACTCCGTCTGCATCGCAGTTTCTGTAACTGCTCTGCGAGAGTAATTTTTTGTGTGACTCAGTCCTGGGCAAGAAACACCCACTCTGCTTACTGTCCCCTGAAGCCAGATCACAGGGGCCTGGCCCTGCCCTGCCTGACACAAGCTCCCCGAGGCCCATGCCCACTTGAGCTGTCCAGCCTGGGCGAACACAGGCTGGTTCATTTCTGCTTTCACTCTCAGACAGTGTTTTATTGAGCACCTGCTATGTAGCAGGCATCATGCTAGGGACTTTCATACAGAAATTTATGGTAACCTCATCGCAACACGTGAGGCCAGTATTATCATCCCTGTTTGGGATCAGAAGAGAGTGACTTAGGCTGCAAAGCTGTACAGACTGGATGTGAGTTTGCCTCCTGCTTTGACACTGACCTGGGGAAGATGGGAGGGGAAGGACAGATGGATGACACACCTGTGGGGACACACAGATGGGAGACCACTCAGGGACCAAGTGGCCACCACCTGGTCCTTGAGAATCTGGCCTGAGAAGCAGCTGCAGGGCCCCGCATCCTCCACTTTTGTCCTGACCAAAATTAGATCCAGTGAGCTCAACACCCACACTCCACATGTTGAATTGTATTTCCTGTTTAAATTTGGGAAGAAAGGAAAACCTCAAGGTGGGAAGGAAAATGTCTTGTTTTTTTCCACTGACCTGAACAGCCAAGAGAGCAGAGTGTGATTCCCTCCCCTTCAAGAGGACTAAACTGGGTGTCCCAGATTTCTGCAGACCTAGAATTCCCACTCAGAATGGATTCCTGGGCCAGACGGGTAGAGAGGCTGGGTGTCCAGCGGAGGCTTGGTCTCCATCTGCTTTCCTTGGCTGGAGGTCCGTCCCCCAGCCCTTCAGCCAATGGCGAAGTATGGGCTCCCGCCTCTTGGCCTGTCACCCTCAAAGAAGGAGAGCTAGAAACGGGACCCCCTCTTCACAGCCTCCGTCTCTGCTCCACCGCCTCTCTCTCCCTGTTCCTGGAGTCCTGCAGCTTCCCAAGCCCCGAGGGATTCAGATGACTGTCCCTCACATGCCTGCCACCTGAGCCTGCCCTTCCCCTCACTCTGCCCTTCCTGCTCTGGACCCAGTATGCGTGCTGTCAGGTACGGCAGGTAATGAGAGGGAGACAGAGATGGAGAGAGAGAAACAAGAGAGGGAGACAGAAAAACAGAAAAGACAGAGAAAAACAGAGAAAGAGACAGAAGACAGAGAAACAGACCTACAGACAGAGACACACAGACAGACAGACAGACACACACACACACGTGAAGAGCAGCCGTGTCCTCTGTAAAGCTCATCTTTCCTGTGTCACCTGTCAGATGGAGTCAGAGGTCCTCTTCCTTTTTCTCCCTTCTCCTCTGTCCTGGTGGACTCACCCTGCATATCACTAACTCCACTGGGGTATCTGAGGTAGGGCAAGCAGAGGAAACACAAGTCAGTGATTATAGAATGTGTTGGTGGGATTTAAAAAAACATTATTTCCAGGCTTAGGGCTTATGGGTATGTCAGCCTCCATTTCATCAAAAAGGATCAGAGAGGTTAAGACATTTTCCTGGTGTTACGTAGCTAATTACTAGCAGAGTCAAAAGGAGAAGGCAGTTCTTCCAACTCCCAAATGATTGCTCATCCCCCTCCTCCACGGGACCATGAGAACCCCTATCCATGGCAGCAACAGCCCCCAGCACTGAGCAGGGCCCCTCACACGTTCCCACCTCTGCTGTCTCATTGCCAGCTCATGGAGCGGGGAGTGAACGACCTGCTTTCTACCCTGGGAGGACTTGAGGCTTGTCTAATAGGTACAGTGACCAACTGTCGTGATTTGTCCAGGACTGGAGGGTGGTTCTTAGAATTTGGAATACAGGATTTCTAGTGTTAAAATCAGGACGATCCTGAAAAAAAAAAAAAAAAGAACGTTTGGTTGGTTACCCGAGCTGTAGACTATGTCACCATTTCAGGTGTGATCCTCAGACGAGCGGCAGGGGTCGCACAGGGGGCTTGCTAGAAGTGTAGCATCTCAGGTCCCACCTGCAGCCACTGAACCAGAATCTTCAAGGTTCCCATAGAACATCAGAAACATCTGAGAAGCTCCAGAGCGGGACATCAGGCACCTTTGGCAGGAACTGGGGAATGGAAGACACACACCTTAGTTCCCTGATCTGGCACCATCACCTGCTGTAACCTCAGGTGATGCCCATTGACACATAAGATGTAGGTTTAAAGGCTGAGGGGAAAAGCATTCAAGGTCCAAGATTTGACCCCCATCGGAGTGAGAGGCTGGAGGGTGTCTTGGTGCTGTGTGGGTGGGTGTGAGTCTTGGTTAAGCTTTTCCATCTGTCCTTGGAATGATGATTATATAAAAGTTCTGAAGTTTCCTGGATCTCCTTCCCTTTTATTGGAGTGAGGTGGGAGCAGGCCGACAGCAAATTACCCAGGGTGTGCTCAGGGCCACGCCCCTGGGCCCTGGGGACACGGGAAGTGAGAAGACAGAGTGTCTAATAGACCCGTTATTGTCAAGGAGTAGACTTCCATGATTAGTAGTTGAAGGAACAGTGCAAGCCTATGCAAGCAGGGCCCCTAAACTTCAGGATTTCCTGTCTGATGCCTGCCTGCTTCTTGCTGCAGGAACCTGACCCAGCTTTGCGAGCAAGCTGGTGGTGGTTACCCAGCCCTTCATGGCAAGCGCTTCACTGGGATGTAAATAGGAGTCATCGTGAACCTGCGCTCAGTGAGGAGGTGGCCGGCCAACTCCTCCATGCTTCACCAGCTCCTGGAGGTCTGGGCTTGTCTCAGAGCAAACCTGGGTCAAAACAGGTGTTCTGTCCTCGGAGTCATGGTGGCGTGTCATCTCCTGTTAGTCTTTTTGCTCTCAGACCTGACTGTCGCTTGTGAAAATCACAGGCACAAGGCAAGGTAGGAAGAGACACTTGCATGTCTAGGGTAGCGGGGCAGCCTCAAAGTAAAAGAAGCATAACCCACATTTCTCTGCTTTCTCTCTGCTCCAAGTCCCATGCCCAGCGGGGACTCTGAAATAAGAGCAGCCCAAAGGAGCGGGTGACAGGCAGGCCTGGAGATGGATGTGTTCACCTCCTCAGAGCTGCTTCAGACAAAGCTGATTTCTGCTGTGATTTTAAATTTAAAAAAAAATTTTTTTTTTGGCTATGCTGGGTCTTCATTGCTGCATGCAGGCTTTCTCTAGTTGTGGTGAGCAGGGAGCGACTCTCCTTGTGGTTCGAGGGCTTCTCATTGCAGTGGCTTCTTACTGCAGAGCATGACTCAGAAGTTGTGACCCATGGGCTTAGTTGCCCCATGGCATGTGAACTCTTCCTGGACCAGGGATAGAATCCACGTCCTGTGCACTGGCAGGCGGATTCTAAGCCCCTGGACCACCAAGGGCGTCCCTCTACTGCGATTCTAATCCCACCCGACACTGAGAAATCAAACCATCACTTTTCTTGTAATAGGGAGAGATGTCTCTGACTGAGGGTGGTTTTGTAACTAGTTTTGTCTCTGTGTGTTGTTTTCCCTGGGATCTCCAAGGGCTTGACTGTGGGTGGATTTTATCAGAGGATTCACATTTCCATTATGAAGCAACTCCTGTGTCCTGGGTTACTTGCTCATCAAAGTTCCAGTCGGGGATCAGACTGACGGAAAAGGAAATGGTGAGAAAGGTCAGACAGAATGAGGTTAAAGGCCAAAATGCTTGGCAGAGACAGGAAGTGAAATGTGGGTTTTGGAAAAGGAGAGTCATTAAGGTGTAAGCTCTTACTTCAGCTAACGGTGGGGCAAGAGTATGTGTCATGTGAGGCGAGGACGTTGCGTCAGAGAGTGGGTGAGAAGGCAGGAGGAGACGCACAGCTCGGGCGTGCAGGGGGCGGCGAGGACACATGGGAAGTGTGTGAATACTCAGCCTCATTCTGGAAATAACACATACTCGAAGCTTTCAGGCCAGTTTGGGGACCTACCCCAGGCAGTGTGGAGAAGCACCCTGGGCATCTGTCTCACTCTCTGGGTCTCAGCTGTTACTCTGCACAAGCCGAGGTTGGAGGGGAGAAGTTCCAGGTCCTTCCTCTGCAGCAGGCGGGCTCTGCAGGGTTCCTTAGCGGGAGACTGCAGACCCCAGTGATCCCTTGCCGCCCTTCCCAGGCAGATAGTGTGAGCTGATGCCTTACCTGTGCCAACCCCCCCACCCACCCAGGTCTCCCTGCTCCCCGAGGCCCCAGCTCTGCCCCCACTGCTTTCCCTGGCACAAGAATAAACCCACACAGTCCTCCCCGAAGATGTTGAAGCTGCTTCAGTCCCAGGACCTTTGCACATGTCTCTCCCTTACCTGGTGCACTCTTTCCCTGGTCTTTAAAGGCTCCTCTTGCCTTACAGTTTTCACTAACAAACATTACCTCCATGAGACCCTTCCTGAGCTCCACCCAGCCTTGGTCTGGTCACATCACATTCAGTTCAGTTCAGTCCAGTCACTCAGTCATGTCCTACTCTTTGCGACCCCATGAATCACAGCATGCCAGGCCTCCTGTCCACAACCAACTCCTGGAGTTCACCCAAACTCATGTGCATCGAGTCGGTGATGCCATCCAGCCATCTCATCCTCTGTAGTCCCCTTCTCCTCCTGTCCCCACTCCCTCCCAGCATCAGGGTCTTTTCCAATGAGTCAACACTTCACATGAGGTGGCCAAAGGATTGAAGCCTCAG
>SJYX01019488.1:249979-308409 GCA_006410675.1 Oreotragus oreotragus
TTTTTCTGCTCTGATTGCTGTTTGCCTTACAGTTTTCACTAACAAACATTACCTCCATGAGACCCTTCCTGAGCTCCACCCAGCCTTGGTCTGGTCACATCACATTCAGTTCAGTTCAGTCCAGTCACTCAGTCATGTCCTACTCTTTGCGACCCCATGAATCACAGCATGCCAGGCCTCCTGTCCACAACCAACTCCTGGAGTTCACCCAAACTCATGTGCATCGAGTCGGTGATGCCATCCAGCCATCTCATCCTCTGTAGTCCCCTTCTCCTCCTGTCCCCACTCCCTCCCAGCATCAGGGTCTTTTCCAATGAGTCAACACTTCACATGAGGTGGCCAAAGGATTGAAGCCTCAGTGTCAGTCCTTCCAATGAACACCCAGGACTGATCTCCTTTAGGATGGACTGGTTGGATCTCCTTGCAGTCCAAGGGACTCTCAAGAGTCTTCTCCAACACCACAGTTCAAAAGCATCAATTCTTTGGCGCTCAGCTTTCTTCACAGTCCAACTCTCACATCCATACATCACCACTGGAAAAACCATAGCCTTGACTAGATGGATCTTTGTTGGCAAAGTAATGTCTCTGCTTTTGAATATGCTATCTAGGTTGGTCATTAACTTTCCTTCCAAGGAGTAAGCATCTTTTATTTTCATGGCTGCAGTCACCATCTGCAGTGATTTTGGAGCCCCCCAAAATAAAGTCTGACACTGTTTCCACTGTTTCCCCATCTATTTCCCATGAAGTTATGGGACCAGATGCTATGATCTTAGTTTTCTGAATGTTGGTTGAGCTTTAAGCCAACTTTTTCACCCTCCTCTTTCAATTTCATCAAGAGGCTCTTTAGTTCCTCTTCACTTTCTGCCATAAGGGTGGTGCATATCTGAGGTTATTGATATTTCTCCTGGCAATCTTGACTCCAGCTTGTGCTTCTTCCAGCCCAGCATTTTTCACAATGTACTCTGCATATAAGTCAAATAAGCAGGGTGGCAATATACAGCCTTGACATACTCCTTTGCTATATTTTCTTCCGAACATTTACCATAATCTGAAGTCTTCCTTTTACTGCTGTTCAACCCCTTGTCTCTTGTCTGTTTCCACAAGAGTCTTGGACTTTGTATACCAACTTCTGGATCCCCACAGTGCATCTACACAGAAGTAGATGCTCAGGAAAGAGATGAATAAACACGTCTGCTTTTTACCCTCTATGGCATGCATAACAACTGAGACATTTTATAAATGAAAAAAACATATGTAATGAGCCCTTGTCTATACAGAGCTCTTTGTATATTTCATTAATCATTTAATCCTCATGACAACTCTACTATGTAGATACTATTAGGATCCCTTTTACAGAAGAGGGTGTCGATCATTATAGAGGTGAAGTCCTTGCTGAAGGTTGCACAGCTTCTGAGCCATGAAGCCTGGGTTTGAACCCAGGCAGTCTGACTGCAGAGCTGGTGCCGTAAGTTCACGTACTATTCAATCACCGAAGCCAGTGCTTCGCAGACATTAAGGTGCTTATGAATCACCTGGGGATCTTGTTAAAATCCAAGATCTGATTTAGCAGGTCTGGGATGGGGACCTGAGATTCCATGTCTCCAACAAGTTTCCAGCCAGTGCTGCTCGTCCATGGAAAACACCTTTCAGGAAGGAAGGGAGAGATGGAGGGAGAGAAACTGAGGCTTAGAAAGGTCAGGTGGTTTTCCTTAGATCATGCAGCCAGTTCATGGCCAGCCCAATATCCTGGCTCCTACCCCAAAGCTCTTCAAACAACTCAGAAACACTAAGAATTTTAAAGCATGTACACATCTTCAAAGACCCTGTGCAGAGAACATAGTCATCTGAATTAGAGATTGCAAAGGGGCCCATGATGATGGCCTGTGTTCCCTGCTGATCATGATCAGGGTACTTGATGGCAGCTGGGCTTCTTTCCCTCCCGGGGCAGAGAGCATGGGGGGGAGAAAGGGTACGTGGAGATCACACACTTCAGCACCCTGAGTGTATGTGCTCAAAGGAGGTTTGGAAATTCTGAGAGACCACTCTTATCTCTCAAAACAAAAACTGTCATGCCAAGACAGAAAGTGCTGCTATCTTGGGTTTTTCAAGTTTTCTCTGGCTGTTTTAGGGTTTGCCGATATAGTATTTATTACAGGGAACATCAGCTCATTCAGGGCTGCCTCGACCCTTCCCCTGCCTTCCCAGTTCCTGTCTTCCTGACACAGAGGATTCAGTTCCTGAAGACTTTTATGCGTCCATCTGTTCCCCTTCCCACCCAGCAGAAGTCCCTTCTGGAAGATGGTCATCCATCCTCCGGTGGAACACACCACAGGGTACTCAGGACTTGCAGAGCCCTGTCTGCTCTAGGACAGCTCTTCCCCTGGGAGGGACTTTACGCTCTGAGCTGGAGTCACTTTTCCAGGAAAATGTCACCCACCAAGGCTACAAAGATTAGGAAAAGCCATAATGGCCTTAAAAGTGAAGGGCCCGCCAGTTTGTAAAGTGATGCTTCAAAAACATTTGTCTGTGATGGGTACTGTGCTAGACATTTTCACATACACCTGACCTTGTATAATATTACAAGCACAGCTTGAAGTGTAGTGATCAGTCCCACTTTTGTATAAGGACATTGAGACTCAGGAAGAGATTAAGGGACTAGGCTCAAGAGAGACAGCCTCTGTCATTGCTATTACGTCATAGCTGCCCATCCTCATTCTATCCCAAAGCCCAATAGATAGTTGAAGAACTTTCTTTCATGGTTGTCTCCTGTCCTGCTTTTCCATTTTACAAACTAAATACTCCTGTTTCCTTTAGTCTTTCTCCCCAGTTATTGCAACCAAATTCCCTGGTGGCTAAGATGATAAAGACTCCACTTTCAATGCAGGAAACCTGGGTTTGACCCTGGGTTGGGAAGATCCCCTGGAGGGGGGCATGGCAACCCACTTGAGTATTCTTGCCTGGAGAATTCCATGGACAGAGGAGCCTGGCAGGGTATAGTCCATAGGGTCGGCAAAGAGTCGGATGTAACTGAGCAACTAACACTTTCATTTTTCATTAATTGAAGCCATGCTGTGAGCTAGGCACCCAATATGGAGACTGAATTCATTTCTGTAAAAACCCTAAGGCACCTCCATTTTATAGATGAGCAAAATATTGGAACTAAGAGAAGTAATTTGTCCAAATTCACTTAATTAGTAAGTGACAGAAAGTGAGGATTTGAGCCTGGGCTTTGGAGACTGAAAATGAGAAAAATGTTGGGATGGAAGGAGAACAGTGGGAATCAAGTGAGAAATGATGCAAACTTGGAAGTTCTCCCATCGTAACTGTTGTGTTGTCAGGCGTGGCCTCCCTTACTCAATAACCTCACACTAAATAGATCTTCAGGGGGAACTGAATCTGCGGGGAGGAGGGACTTGAGTTATTGAGGGCTTTGTTGGTGAAAAGGTTGTTTTTTGTTTAATCACTAAGTCGTGTCTGATTCTTTGCTACCCCATGGACTATAGCCCACCAGGCTCCTCTGTCCATGGAATTTCCCAGGCAAGAATACTGGAGTGGGTTGCCATTTCCCTTCCCCAGGGCATCTTCCCAACCTGGGGATCAAGCCTGCATCTCCTGCCTTGGTAGGTAGGTTCTTTACCGTTGAGCCACCTTCATACCAATTCTAAGTACTTGAAAAAAAAAAAAAAAGCTTTATTGAGGTGTAATTGACGTATAATAAACTATCTATTTAAGGTATATAATTTGTTAGGTTTTGGCATATAAATATACCCATGAAACCATCACCACAATCAAGATATTTTAAATATATGTCATAAATCCAAAAGGATGGCATCCCCAGTAATGAATGTTGAGGGTTCTGAACTTAATTGTAGGTCCAGTATAAGGATTCAGGAAGAGTGTAAACTATCTCCAGTCCCTGGAAAGTCTTGAGGTAGCCTTAGACCTAAGGTCAGCTGTTGTACAGATTTGTAGGACAGATCTCTGGCCTCCCTCTGCTTCTAGATGTTTGTGCTGCTTGGCAGTTTTCTGACTTATTTTAACCTTGAGGCCAGAGCCCACGGCTCCAGCCGTGTTTGGCTTCTCTGGATTCCTGTGAACCTTCCAAGGGTAAGTTAACTATCAAGTTCTTGGGGTTGAAAAATCAAGTAAAATAGAACCCAACGTGGCTGGTCCTCCAGCTCAGTGGCCTGTCCTTGCAGGATTTTGGATTCAGTAAGGATAAGGTGGCTCATCCGAGTCTCCAGGAGGATACCCAGGAGACAAGAGGCACAGGGCCAGTGTCTACTTCCCATCTTCCCGCTGCCCATCTTTCCTCATCCTTGCCTCCTGAAGCCCCATCCCTAAATACACAGTGCATTAAAGCAACCCTAAGTCTTGCGGATTCTGATTGAAGGAATGATTGCAGAGTCTTGCTGTAAGATAGATGAATGGCCTAAATCCCTCTTCACTCTAAGACCTTCCACGTAACCCCTCTGGTTGAAATCATTTCTGCCTGCTCTAAACTCCCAGAAACTATCCATATGTCACCAGTCTCCTTCCACTCTTTGAAATATAATTACTCACTTTCTGGGTTGTACGCTTTCTCAGGTGTGGTCCTGGTTTGGTCTGTCTTTGCATCCCATGCAGTGTAGTAATACACATGGTGGTTGTTGAACAAATGAATGAATGGCCCACCTTGTCCTAAACCTCAGGGAAGAGCTGTGCTTATACAGGACTCAGAGCTGAGCCTAGCGTTACCCCAGTGTCTCTCACACCAGATGACACATGTGGAGTATCAGTATATTACACCCCAAATGTGATTCTCGCTCAGATGATATAAATAGAACCAGAAAGATACGCACACCGTCTTTGCACACTCTGTTCATTCTCAGCAAAGGTGAAGCTTAGCTTGACAGGCTTGGCTCACAGAAGGAAATGTACTGCAGTCACTTATGTGACTGCCATAGCTGGTGAGGCTGTCTCCAGGGAGACGTGGCTCCCGACTCCCGTGGTTCCAGCGGATGCTAATGAGCCAGGGGAGAATAGGTAGCTGAAGTGGGAGAGAATAGTTCTAGGCAAGGGGATGGGGGGTGGGGGGCTCAGCAACTAGAGTCCCATTTGGAAGGAAGTCTACAGAGTCCTGGCACTGTGGGGCACCAGTCCAATTCTCCATCCAGAAGATAGATAGGGAAAGACCCAAGTGATTAGGTGCCTTAGGTCACTGGAAAGGAATTCATTCATGGATTAGGCAAAATTTAGTTTGAAGTATAGGCATGACTAGATTATGGTTTCTCAGAGTTTTAGATTTCAGGGATCAGTGAAATTTCAAACATAAATTTGAGGACTTCCCTAGTGGTCCGGTAATTAAGGGTACGTGTGTTCAGTCACGGAACTAAGATGCCACATGCCGTGGAGCAACGAAGCCTGTGCGCCACAGCTAGAGAGTCCCAGTGCCGCCAGAAAGGGTCCTACGCGGTGAAACTAAGACCCGTGGTAGCCAAATAAATAATTTTTTAGAAAATGATTAATGCATAGATAAATTTGGACACAAAATCGGGTGTCCACTTTTAAAATATTGCTGATTATTGATGTTATACACAAATGTAAACTATCATCCTTTTACAATTATTCCTAAAAAGAAGTGGCAGCAACAACAATAATAGAAACAAAAAGACAGTTGACAGCCTTGCGTGGACAGCTGTCTGTCTCAGCTAACATTTACTGAGTGCTAACAGCATGCTAGGCACCATTCTAAATATTTTATTTTCATCTCGTTTGACACCATACATATTACATCATTTACAGTTTTCCTTCCCTACAAAAGGAAAATTTCGTCATGGGCCAGCAGCACCAGTTTATACCCGAGAGTTCAGAAATCACTAGCTGAAAGAACTTTTAGAGGTAACTTACGTTCCCTAGGAGTCAAACTCCTATGAACCTTCAAGCTTCTGCCTGGTGCAGAGGCCAGGACAAGATCTTTCCGGGAAAATTCTTGAAATAGGATCACAAAGACCTCCCTCTGACGTTTTCTTTAAGAAGCGGGACCCAGCGAGTTCTGTTCCCAGTTGCAACCGAAACTTGCAAACTTGTAGCTTTTATCGACAGATGCGATGACCCAAGTAATTCGCCATCCAGCCAAAGATAAAATGCTTCCAACTACATTTTTGGGTCATGAAAGATGAAGGAAAAGCTACCACTTTTGCAAGATAGGTCCTTTTCTCCCTTTCCCTGCCTGTAGTTTGAAAAGCTTAATATTCCGCTATCATGTTTCACAACGAACACAAACCAGATGGCTGAAGCCAAAGGAAAAAATGCTGGGTTGAGTAACAGGGTATGAATTAAATAACTCTTAAACAGCCATGTAAAAAAATTCCTAAGTGTTTCCTAATTTCTGGATTAAAGGAGGCCTGAAACTGAAAGAGAATATAAAGGACCATAGGACACTGCATGGGTGGGGGCTTCCCAGCTCTCTCAGTGATAAAGAATCTTCCTGCAAATCCCCCCATAAGAGATGTGGGTTTGATCCCTGGTTGGGAAGATCCTCTGGAATAGGAAATGGCAACCCATTCCAATATTCTTGCCTGGGAAATCCCATGGACAAAGGAGCCTGGCAGCCTACAGTCCATGGGATCACAGGGGTGGACACCTCTGGGCACTCACTGTGGACACTGCCTCTAGACAGAAGGCCCTTCTTCAGATGGGCAGCCAGCAAGGTCATCCATTGGTAAGTCTCCCCAGAGATCAGACACATCTTCAAAAGGAGGAAGCGAGTGGGAGGCACTGTTGTTTATTTTTCCAGTGCTTAACAAATCAGCTCAAGGAAACCCAATGTCAGGCCTAGATGTGGAATACTACATTTCTGGAGATAGCGTTTTAATATCCAGATGGAAAAGGAGCCAGATTCAAGATAGCATGTGGTTTGAGTCTAGGCAAACCTATGCCGTTCCTTCCCCTCAACCACCTTGCTTCCCTGAATAGGAAAGAAGGATGCAGTTGAAACTTCCTATTACAGATAGGATGCCACACAAAAAAATTCAAACTACTTCTTATTCCCAAAGAACCAGATTTGGAGGAAACATGAAGCATAACGTAGTAGAAAAAACATTTACATAAATGTAAGAAGAACTTAATCTGAAGGGCGAATCCTAGCCTCTACATCATGGATATTTAGACTCATGGGGCTGGAATGTTTAAACTCTGGTGGGGGGTGGGGAGCTCTGGAGAGGGATAACTCCATTTTCTATCAGCTCTGTGAACCTTGGGTAAGTCACTTTTTCCTGAGTCTCAGTTTCCTTATCTGCCAAATGAGGATACCCAATCATTAGAAAAGACCCTGATGCTGGGAAAGATTGAGGGCAGAAGGAGAAGGGGGTGAAGAGGATGAGATGGTTGGATGGCATCACTGACTCAATGGACATGAGTTTGAGCAAGCTCCTGGAGATGGTGGAGGACAGGGAAGCGTGCTGTGCTGCAGTCCATGGAGTCGCAAAGAGCCAGACACGACTGAGCAACTGAACAAGTCCCACTTTACAAAGGAGGAAGATAAGACCTTTAAGGATTCAGCGACTTGGCCAAAGTCACAGCCCAGTATATATGTTATTGCAAGCCTGTGCTCTTCTCCCTAAACCACACCAAGATGATCTCATAGGCACTGAAATGCTTATAATGAGCCAGGCTGTGCAGTCGTCCCTGGTGGCTATTAGGTACAGACGTCCATCTGGCACGTGCAAACAGACATGTCCGCCCACTTCTTCGCATGTCCACAAAGACGCTCACACCAGACAGTGCTTTACAAATAGAAGCAAGTTCCTACTCTGACCAGCATGAGAATACGGCAGGAGTAAATGGACAAGCCCAGGGACTCTCCTGTAAATCCAGGCTTTGCAGTAGCTCCAGCCATAGGAAAAGCAATCATGGGTCATGGACAGTTGTTCATGCTCTAATGCCAGTTCTTCTTCTTTTTAAAAATATTTGTGTGTTTATCTAGTTATTTATTTGGCTTCACTGGGTCTTATTTGCAGCACAAGGGGTCTTTTGTTGCAGTGAGCAGGCTTCTCTCTAGTTGGGGGCTCTCCGGCTAGCGACTCCAGAGTGCTCAGGCTCAGTAGTTGCCATGCCGCGTGTGGGATCTTAGTTCCCCGACCAAGGATTGAACCTATGTCCCCTGCACTGGAAGGTGAATTCTTAACCCCTGGACCACCGAGGAAGTCCCTCTAATGCCAGTTCTGATCTTTCCAGCAGGGCTGACATTCACTTCCCTCTGGGGGAAGCCTAGTCCAACCATCCTGCCTCAGAAATTAGTTTTTATCCTAAGAGGCTAAAGCAAACCACGTCTGCCCTGATTGGTCGTTCCTCTGGGGAGGTCTGGGAAAAGAGCGTTGACTTGGAGGAAATGATAAAGACGGAGTGAACTCCTGATCTGTACCCAAGGGGGCAATGCTCATGCATAATTAGTGGAGTGCTGATTACACAAATCATTTTAAAGAGCAATTTAAAGGAATTTTAAAGCCATTCATAGCCTGGGACCAACACTTTCATTGTTAGAAACCTATGCTAAAGAGTTAATCAAATAGAATGACCAAAAGTTTATGTATTAGAATGAATTCACATATGAAGATGTTCACTGCAGTTAGAACACTGGCACAAACTAAACATCCCAGAATAGGAAAGTGACTAATTATATTACAATTCATGAATCCATACAGTTGAAATATAATGCTGTTAGTAAAATAGGTTACAAAGCACTTTTATGACTTGGATAAATGCTCTTGATATAAAAAGTAGAAAGACTACAGAACTATGTATATAGTAAAATCTCTGTGTGTACACCTACATACATATATATATATACACACATATATGTGCTCAGTCACTAAGCCATGTCCAACTCTTTTCAACCCACAGACTGTAGCCCACCAAGCTCAGACTCTGTCTGGGGAGTTTCTCAGGCAAGAATACCAGAGAGGATGGTATGTACATACACACACATATATATAAAAGACAAAGGAAATTTTACAGATCTTCATTTTTTTCTGGGTTATTTTTGTCCCTGTTTTCCAATTTTGTATAATAAGTATGTATGATATCTATTTCTTTTAATGTTACTTTGAAAATTACTGAAATGTCTTAAGTGCTACTTGTCTTTGAAAGGCTTCTCCTTTGCTTGAGTAACTACAGGAACTCCCAGCTGTGCCTCTGCCCCCAGCCCATTCCACTAGATTCCCAGCCCAGGCTGTACTGTCTCCAGGGTTGTCTTCTCTGACTCTAAGCTGATCAGTTTAATGCTCTTGGTCCAATACAGGCTCTGGCTACCTGTTGTCTTTAGACTGGAAGGTTGGTCCAAACTCCTCCAAACTCCTTTGTATGTTTTGCTGTTCAACCACATAGGCCAGACTCTCAGATCTTCTGCCTCAAGCATGGTCTTCCCTCTGCATAGAACACCCTTTTCCCTCCTTCTCTGCCTGTGAAAGCCTTACTTGCTTTGAACGACAAG
Organism: Oreotragus oreotragus; assembly: GCA_006410675.1. Classification (NCBI taxonomy): domain Eukaryota; kingdom Metazoa; phylum Chordata; class Mammalia; order Artiodactyla; family Bovidae; genus Oreotragus; species Oreotragus oreotragus. The sequence continues at coordinate 259,452 of SJYX01019488.1, forward strand.
TTCAGAAGTGAGCCCCTCTGGGAAATCTTATCCGTGAATCCCAAGCAGAGCTGGTTACTGTTGGCTCTGCTCCCAAAGACTTTGCCTATAGCTCTGTTTTAGCAAATATAATTTATTGTAATAAATATATTTTAATATCTCTTGCTGCCCCTTTAACTTCCTCCCGTATAAGACCATATGACTGTGAGGGTAAAGTCTGAGACTCATTTATCTTGGTATGCCTGGTGCCTGGCACAGAGTACTTGTCTGGTGATAGATAGATAAAGAAACTGGTGGGACTGAGCTAGACCAGAGGAGGCAGCAGGGAGTCCCAAAGCCAAGGGGTTGTTCAGTTGCTCAGTCATGTCCAGTCGCTCAGTCTTTGTGACCCCATGGACTACAGCATGCCAGGCTTTCCTGTCCTTCACTATCTCCTGGAGTTTGTTCAGACTCATGTCCATCAAATTGGTGATGCCATCCAACCATCTCATCCTCTGTTGTCCCCTTCTCATCCTGCCTTCAGTCTTTCCCAGCATCAGGGTCTTTTCTAATGAGTCAGTTCTTCACATCAGGTAGCCAAAGTATTGGAGCTTCAGCTTCAGCATCAGTTCTTCCAATGAATATTCAGGACTGATTTCCCTTAGGATTGACTGGTTTGATCTCCTTGCTGTCCAAGGGACTCTCAAGAGTCTTCTCCAGCACCACAGTTCGAAAGCATCAATTCTTTGGTGCTCAACCTTCCTTATGGTCCAACTCTGAGAATCTGGCTTGTGTGGTTGAAAGTCACAATCTCTGTAAAATGGTGGTGAACTGACTTTCATTCCATTGCAGGCAAACAGACTTAAGTTAGCCAGAAAAATTTGCACAGTTTTCCATCACTGGAGTAGATGAATGTTTGGGATAGGAGGATGGCTTCAGAAGAGGGGAGATACCTCCCTGTGTAATAAGGGTTGGACACTGTCCTTTTTGGAGACTGCAGGGTAGACAAGGGAACCTCTGCCAGACCCAAGTTTCAGCGAATTATCTGAGTAAGCAGGGTGGAGTGCTCTCTCCATCTCCCCAGCCCACTATGATTCTGCTATAGGCCGGGTGGGTTTCCATGTCAGCTGCACTTCCAAACCCAGATCTACAGTTTGAACCTAAAGGCCCTCAGATGAGAAGACTGTGCTGAACATGAGGCCAATTGCTCACAGAACCCATCAGGGCTCTTGGCTCCACAATACTCATTAGCATCTTAAGTTCACATAAGTATATGTGAGGCCTCCCCTGGGAGTCCTGAGCCCCTTGCAGCCAAAGTGAAATCTCTCCCTCTTTGCACCTCCTCTGTGTCTTCTGAGCCCAGCTGACTCCCAGAGCCCAGTGTGCTGTGGCTATTCTCCGCAAGGAGCACTACAGCTCATTTTTGGGGTGCAAAACTAGATGTTTGGTCGTTTGGGAGACTAGTTCTGTTCTGCCCCTCCCCTCCTTGTGGTGGTCCAGAATCTCTAAAGACCAGGAGTTTCCCCGCTGTTCCTCTCTCAGCACAGATTCTGGGCACTAGACGGCAAAGTGAACCCACAAAATGCCTGCAGGATAGCCCAGACTGGATGTTGAAAATGTAGGACTGCGGGAGTAAAGACACTTGGGGCTTTTTGTCCTTAAATGGCCCCCAGTCTAATGGAATATGTAAAAAAGAGAAGGAAAATCAGAAACCAGAAAGCTGAGACGCAGTACAACCACAGAGAGATGAAACCGGAGAAGATAATCAGCAGTGTGAGAAGCCTGTAAACTCCCAGGAAGGAAGTCTGGCTCCATCCAACTTCAGAGCTTCTTTGAGGAGGTGAATTTTGACAGGAGAAGGATGGAGTTGGGAAGGGAGCTAACTACTGCATGGGGACAGCTGATTGCCTCCCCCTATACCCAGGGGCCTTACAGGGCAATTAGAATGGCAGGGAGAAAGCAGTTCCAGTTCACAGACTCCCAGGAGTAACTTCCTCTCATTCCCAAGTAACTAGCCTGACTATCACAGTTGTTTCCAAGTCTGGAAGGAAAGTAGGGCTTTCAGAGAAAAGCCAGGGAGTGAAGTCAGTGGAATCCCTATGTATATGGGGAGAGCCTGGAGTGGGTGGCTGTCCCTCGGTGCTTTCTGCCTAGCTGCAGGGTGTGGAACTGCTGCAGCTCTGCCCTAGTCAAATGCATGACTCTGCTTCTGCAGCTTGCTCTGCATAGAAAGCACACACATGCTGTAGAGGACTAGAGGAGGGCGGTGGACAAAGTAGGATGGGGACATTTTGGTGGCAGGTTTCCAAACTCTGACAGCATTTTCAGCTCTGATTCTTTTTTGGATTTTTCCTCTTACATGAAGTATCTTACTATGTGATAGAATTTAATTTAATTACATATTTGATACACACAATTTCAAAATAAAATTACCAGTATTATTACCAATAAGTAGACTACTGTTAAGATTTCTTTAAAACTCTGTTTCTTCACAAAATATATTCCACTAAATATGAAAAGTCAAAATGCGATGTGGAAAACAATTTTTTGAGTGTTGTCATGTGTCTCTAACTTGATATGCAGTTAGGGTCGTGTTTTCACTTTGTTTTTACATTTTAGGGCTTTCACTTCACTTCTAATCCCTTTCATCCTCTTCTCTTTCTTTTAAACTTTTTATTTTCTATTGGAGTATAGCCAATTAACAATGTTGTGATAGTTTCAGGTGAACAGGGAAGGGACTCAGCCATGCATATACATGTATCCCTTCTCCCTCAAACTCTCCTCCCATCCAGGCTGCCACATAACTGTCAGCTCAGATTCTTTGGACGAGGTTTCTCCAGTCCCACTCCTTTTGCTGACCTGACAGCCCCAGTGAGGCTAAGAACGGCCATCCTGCTTTCTGAGGCATCTTTCACCCCAGTCATCTATCCATCTTTCTTCCTTGGGCCGAAGAGAGCCCATGCTCTGCATCTGCTTCTCATGGACCACGTTCAGCTTGCCCATCCAGCCTGCCCATCCACAGCAGACTCTCCTGGACAGGGAGGGAGGCAGGTTTCCTGGCTCTGAGATCCTCAACTTGAAGTCACAGCAGGGAACATTGGAAGAATCCTTAGGGGTTGTTAATTTTAAATCACACCTCAAGATCCGAGTAAAGAGTTGACTGGGCTGTAATCCGTGGTCATCTCCTTGCTACCACGGTAAGAGGTGGCACAGAAGGGAGGCTACAGCACTGTGTCTGACTCTACACCGCTTCTTTCTGACTTGAATGTGATGAAACCTGGAATGAGTTTTTGAACATCTCTAAGGGTCTGTTCCCTCAGCTACCAAAAAGAAAACAAGACAGTAGTGAATAATAATTACCTTTGTAGAATGATCTGCATGATCACTGATGATAAGAGCACTCACTTACTGAGTACTACCTGTGTGCCCCTGCTGTGTGGGTAGCACTCCGCCAAGCCCGGCACTGTGCCCTGGAGACGGTCATTTACCTGTGATTGTGACCACACACAGACCCAAGTCACTGGTGCTGGTCATAGACATGCCTCTCCTTCGCTTCTGAGATGATGGAACTCCTTTGGTGCCCAGTTTCTAGAGGTCACAGGGCCTCAGAGCAGGAGAGCAGTTTGCATTCAGTCTGAGCCCTGACTTGCTGACCCGTCCTCTGGCACTGGGGAAAGGTCCCCAGCCTTCTGGTCCAAACACAGCCTGCCCTCATCTGATTTAAACAAGGCCACGGAGGCAGGCAGAAGGCCTGTGGTCGGGGAGGAAGAAACAAGGGCTGTTTGGGATTCCATGTAGACTCTGGGCTATTGAAGCTGTCAGGCTGATACACAAGCTCTGTCAGGCTTGTAGCTCTTGGCATTCTGGCTGCTTCCCCGTGATGACCATTTATAGTCAATCCCTCTGAAGCGAGTGAAACCCTGGGGTTGGGCAAAAGTGATGAAGCTGGAAGAGAGGCACCTGGCCGAGGGAAGGCAGGAGTGGGGTGGAGGTGGGGGGGTGGGGGTCACTACAGCCACCTGCCTACCTCCACATGCTCCACAGTCCCAGAACCTGGCCTCAGCTACCCGTTTAGGCCTGAGTTGTAAGAGCAAGCCAGTGCTGAAAGGGAGTTGAGAGGTGGAAGGGTTTCGATGGATTGAGGCCACAAATCATGGATTTGTAGAGAAGTGTTTTGTTTGTTTGTTTTGGCGGCATGTGGGATCCCAGTTCCCTGACCAGGGATTGAACGCACACCCCCTGCGTTAGGAATGCAGAGTCTAACCACTAGGCATCCAGGGAAGTCCCTGGAGAGTTTTGATGTAGGACAAGTCCATATGGTTTTGTGGTAGGAAATTCAGCCCCTTCACCCGTTGGCTGAATTTCTCTGATTTTCCCTTAAAATGTAATTTAAGATTTTTTTTTTTTTTTTAATAATACTGGTCGCCTTTAACATTGCTCAAGAAGGAAAAAGATGGCTTGACAGTGTCCACGGTCCAGTCTGGTTGGTAGCCTGTGACTTCCACTGCTGATTTCCATGGTGTCCGCTTCAGGGAGAGCACTGGATCACATGGTCTTGGGTAGACCCCGTGCTCTCCTGGTGACTCTGATGGTGACAGACTAAGAGACGGGTTTGGAAACAGTCCTGCAGAGTCACGGTTGAGTAACAGGGACACTCCTCAAAGCCAGCGGGTGGATTGCTCGAAAGATGGAAAACTCCATGTAATGGAGGCTTGCTGGCTGCTGAGAACAAAGAAAAACAGTACTGCAAGGTGGTCACCATGGGCCTACATGCATGTGTCAGAATGCAGAATGTTAATAATGACCTTGACAGGGCTATGGGTGAGTGGGGGGAGGATGGGCAGAGACAAGGGGTAGAAAGAAGCATTGATAGTTTTGTCCTAGATACCAGATGCTGGGTTGGGAGCTTTATATACACTAATTTATTGCTTATTTACTTTAAAAAGTTTTAAATATATATTTTATTTATTTATTTGGCAGTATCAGGTCTTAGCTGCACCATGTGGGATCTTCAATCTTCTTTTAGTTGCAGTGTGCAGAATCTAGTTCCCTGAATAGGGATAAAATCTGGGCTTCCTGCTTTGGGAGCTCTGAGTCTTAGCCACTGAATCACCAGAGAAGTCCCTACATTAATTAATTTTTTAAGGTCTATAATGAAGTCAAGTGGGCCTTAACGAAACATCACTACAAACAAAGCTAATGGAGGTGATGGAATTCCAGTTGAGCTATTTCAAATCCTAAAAGATGATGCTGTTAAAGTGCTGCACTCAATATGCCAGCAGATTTGGAAAACTCAGTAGTGGCCACAGACTGGAAAAGGTCAGTTTTCATTCCAATCCCAAAGAAAGGCAATGCAAAAGAATGCTCAAACTACCGCACGATTGCACTCATCTCACACGCTAGTAAAGTAATGCTCAAAATTCTCCAAGTCAGGCTTCAGCAATACGTGAACCGTGAACTTCCAGATGTTCAAGCTGGTTTTAGAAAAGGCAGAAGAACCAGAGATCAAATTGCCAACATCTATTGGATCATGGAAAAAGCAAGAGAGTTCCAGAAAAACATCTATTTCTGCTTTATTGACTATTCCAAAGCCTTTGACNCAGGGTCCTCATTACCATCTTTCTAAATTCCATATATATGTGTTAGTATACTGTATTGGTGTTTTTCTTTCTGGCTTACTTCACTCTGTATAATTGGTTCCAGTTTCATCCATCTTATTAGAACTGATTCAAATGTATTCTTTTTAATGGCTGAGTAATACTCCATTGTGTATATATACCACAGCTTTCTTATCCATTCATCCGCTGATGGACATCTAGGTTGTTTCCATGTCCTGGCTATTATAAACAGTGCTGCGATGAACATTGGGGTACATGTGTCTCTTTCAATTCTGGTTTCCTCAGTGTGTATGCCCAGCAGTGGGATTGCTGGGTCATCTCAAGCCTTTATCAAGTGTAGTAGAAAAGCTTTTATATACAAATATATAAACAGTATGTATAATAATTTTAGAAAACATGAATTTTGCCTAACTAAAAAGTTTATGACAGTTAGGACTCCACTTGCTTGACTTAGTATGTATAGAATGCTAGATTTCTAATTTTAAAAAAGTAGATATTCAACAAGCAACAAAGGTTTATAGTACAGCACAGAGAACTATACTCAATACCTTGTAATAACCTATAATGGAAAATAACTTGAAAAATAACACATGTGAATATGTATAACTGAACCACCTTGCCATGCACCTGAAACATTCATTGTAAGTCAACTATACTTCAGTAAAATATATAAAGAAAAAAAACTGTTAGAACCTCTCTATTCATCAAAGACACCATTATGAGAGTAAAAAGACAAGATGAAAATTGGCAGAAGCTATTTGCAATATATATATATATATGACAAAAGACTCCTATCCAGAATACACAGTGAAATCCTATAAACAGGCTTCCCTGGTGGCTCAGATAGTAAAGAATCCTCCTGCAATGCAGGAGACCCAGGTTTGATCCCGGGGTTGGGAAGATGCCCTGGAGAAGAGGAATGGCAACCCACTCCAGTATTCTTGCCTGGAGAATCCCATGGACAAACCACAGGGACTTTCTTGGTGGTCCAGCGGTTAAGACACTTTCCCACTGAGAATGTGTGCGTTTGATCCCTGGTCAGGAAACTAAGATTCTGCAAAAGAGAACAAAGAAAAGAAAAGAAACCACAGAGCCTCTTATGGACTAAGTGTGACTGGTTTAGCACATGGTAGGGACTTTGTAAATATCTAATGGATTAAGGGCTTCCCTCATAGCCCAGTCAGTAAAGAGTCTGCCTGCAATGCAGGAGACCCCCTGGGTTGGGAAGATTTCTCCTGGAGAAGGAAATGGCAACCCACTCCCGTATTCTTGCCTGGAGAATCTCATGGACAAAGGAGCCTGGCAGGCTACCGTCCATGGGGCCGCAAGAGTCGGACACAACTTATTGACTAAACCACCACCAATGGATTAAATTCTTTGCTCCAGGGCTTCCGTGATGGTCCAGTGGTTAAGAACCTGCCTGTCAATGCAAGGCATACCAGTTCGATCCCTGGTTTTGGAAGATCCCACAACGCCATGGGACAACTAATCCCGTGTGCCATAACTCCTGAGCCTGTGCCCTGGAAGCCATGCTGCACAACAAGAGAAACCAGTGCAATGAAAGCCCACGCGCCACAACTGGAGAGTAGCTCCTGCTCACTGCAACTAAAGAAAGCCTGTGCATGGCAAAGAAGACCGGGCACAGCCAAAAGCAAATGAACCACGAACGACCCCAAAGAAGTTAGTACATGTTCTCTGCTCCATCCAGCTTAGTCCTTACCTTCTCAATACATTATCTGTCACTTGCAGTTAGAGACGAAGGTTTTCAACTACTTCCCTTACAAATTCCATCACGCAGAGCCCAGGGCTGGGTACCATGTTTGCCCTCCAAATAGACCTTTGAGTGAGTAGCAGCCTTTCCTGCCCCTTTTCGATATCACTGTCATGGGAAAGCCAAGAAGCCTCAAGCTACCTGTCTCAGCCAGTTGATACAGGCAAGCTCAAGGTATTTGAGCTTAAATACAGCTTTGTATTTGCCACACAAAGTTGGCAAGCTCTTTGTCAGCTTCTTGAAACTTTCATGCCTCAGGTGTTTATAAGGCGAGGAGGCTTCTAAACAGGAGAACCATAGCAGGTCCCTGCAATTCTCTGAACTGGGAAATCAGTACGTCAAAGCCCTGTCTCTCACCAAAGCGTCCCGGATAACTGAGCACCATTCAGCCACCCGTTCCCCAGGCTCTGGTGTTGCGTATCTGCTGTGCTCTGATTTTCCCTTAAACAGCCCGTGTCACGCGAGCCAGCACTTCGTTGCTGTTGCTCCTTAGTTGCTAAATCATGTCTGACTTTGTGACCCCATGGACTGTAGCCCACCAAACTTCTCTGTCCATGGGATTCTCCAGGCAAGAACACTGGAGTGGGTTGCCATTTCCCTCTCCAGTGCATGAAAGTGAAAAGTGAGAGTGAAGTCGCTCAGTCGTGTCTGACTCTTCGCGACCCCATGGACTGCAGCCCACCAGGTTTCTCTGTCCATGGGATTTCCCTGGCAAGAATACTGGAGTCGGTTGCCATTTCGTCCTCCAGGGGAATCTTTCTGATCCAAGGATTGAACCCGTATCTCCTGCACTGGCAGGCAGATTCTTTACCACTGAGCCACCTGGGAAGCCCTGAACCACCACTTAGGACATTATAAAAACCTATAGAGAAGCCACTCAGCAAAATCTGCTTCTAAGGACTGTCCTTCCCAAAATGTCAGTATTTATTTACCTTCACAGGCAAGGAAAAATTAAGTTCATGAGGGTATAGCTGGACTGTCGAAATAAATTCTTATCACCAGTGCCTGCTTTGTGGTTCTCATTTTTAAAAATAACACACCCATCCATATTTCAGCACATTCATTTCTTTAATGCTTTGACAGATCTTTGTTGCTTCCACGTTTTACAAACGTCTTAGAACCAGGCCTGCATGGCAACTACTTCATGAACTTCTTGAGGGAACAACTGTCTTTTATATTTGAATCCCCAGTGACTAGTATAATTCCTGGCACATAAAGGAGCTCAGAGAATTAAATACAGATAGCAATAGTCATAGCTAACACTCACTGAGCATTTTCTCTGTGCCATACACTGTGAAGCCCTTCATGTGATGATCTCACTGTGACCCTCACAACTACCCCAGGGGCTGTGGATTACTAGCCCCACACCTGGTAGATGGAAACAGCATGGGGCTCAGAGAGGGAAGTAACTTGTTCAGGTCCAACAGCCAGGAAGTAGTAAAGCCAATTTTGAATCCAGGTCTGTCTAGCTCCAAAGCCCCTGTGTTCGACCTTGCACAGCATGAGGACAAGAGTGAAACTAATCTTGATTTTGTTGTTCAGTCGGTAAGCCATGTCCGACTCTTTTGTGACCCCATGCACTGTAGCCCTCCAGGCTCCTCTGTCCATGGGGTTTCCCAGGCAAGAGTATTGGAGTGGGTCGCCACTTCCTTCTCCAGGGGGTCTTCCTGACCCAGGGATCGAACCCACATCTTCTACATTGGCAGGCAGATTCTTTACCACGGGGCCACCAGGGAAGCCCTAATCCTGCTTTTAGAGACTGAAATATTCAGGTACTCTATTGGGTTTGTGATTTATTGCCAAACTAAAATCATATACCTGATGGCATAACATATATGAGAATAATGAATAGTGCCTTAAAAAGGGAGATGGTGAGGTCCAGCTAAGAGACTGGGTACTACCAAAATAGGCAGGCTGAGCTGGCACTGTCCTTGAAGTCCCCAAGGCTGATTTCCAGCAGCATCCAGAGTGTCTGAATTCTCCACCATTGTTCTTGCTCTCAGTCTCCTCCAGGAGAGAGGCATTTTATTAAGACTGCAGCATTCCATTATGTAGGCATGCTGAGAGTTAGCCGGCTCACTCATTAAAAGGGACTGCTCTCTCTGATTGATGGGGCGGCGGGCTGTAATTGGAAGGGCACTCCAAGGCTGAGAAGCAGTACGTGACTTGCCTAAGATTCCAGGGCAGATCTTTGGTGGCCGATCGATATTAAGAGCCCCAGTTGCCTCACCCCCGTCACCGTCACCGAGGGCACTCTCCCTTCCCCCACATCCTATCTGATAAAGCCTGGCTGGGTATCAGGGTTCTAGCAAAGCAGCAGAGGGTGCTTTCAAGTGGGCTGAGTGATGGAAACCTGCCAGAGCAGCCCTGGGGAGAGGGCTGGCTGTGTAGGAGGGACCACGTAGGAAGGAGCAGGGGAAAAAATCATTTAAGGAAGAAAGGGCTGCAGGGAAGGAAGTAGTGCAGAGCTGGGAGAGGTCAGGATCCCCTGCAGAAGAAGCACTGGCTTGGCATTCTCCCTCCACCCCCGACATAGGACAGTCTGCACTGAATCCAGAAGCCAGAGCTCCAGGCTCTGCTCCATCATTCACACGCACATTATGTACACTCGGGCAAGTGACTTAGCCTCTGGGCCCTCGTTTCTTCTTTATCCTGAGAAAGAGAGCTTGTCCTGCGGCATTTCTGAGACATCCTAGCTCTAATGTTCCCGGATTCTCCTGAACTAGGATCATTTAAGGTTAGGCTGCTGTCCTAAACCTTCTCAGACATTGTCACCTCCTCTCCCAGTTCCTCTTAGTTTTATTTTAGAATAAGGAGCCAGCTGATAAATTGGTCCAAGGTATTTAACACCTGTGATTCCAGCACTCTCCTGGCTGCACTGGGTCTTCGTGGCTGCACACAGGCTTTCTCTAGTTGCAGTGCGTGGGCTCTACAGTAGTTGCGACTCACAGGCCCTAGAGCACCAGCTCAGTACTGGTGGTACACATGCTTAGTTGCTCTGTGACATGTGGGATCTTCCCAGACCAAGGATTGAACACCTGTCCCCTCCAGTGGTAGGTGGATTCTTCACTACTGGACTATCAGGGGAGTCCCACTCCTAAAATTCTTAAACATTAACTTGGTCATAAACTTCAGCATTCAATAGAAATGTTAACCAGAATAATTTGTTAGCAAAATAAAAGACAGAGATCAGGAAAGAGAGTGTCCAAGCAGTGATATTTGAGGAGATTTCCCCTGGAGCCATATACAATAAGCCATATGCACTGCTGCTGAGAATGTTTAGCAAGTATTTTTGGGAGGAAGGAAGCATCTTTTGGGATTTGATTGGCAGGCAGATTCTTTATCACTGAGTTAGCTGGGAAGCCCTTTAGTTCTCTGACCAATCAAATCTGTGCCTCTTGCATTGGATGGTCAGAGCCCCAACCACTGGACCACCCAGGAAGTTCCAGGAAGCCCCTTCTAAGAGTTTGCCTGTGGGATGAAACATAGCTGGCCTCTGTCCCACAGGTGAAGTCTCACAAATGATGTGTCTTTCTTTCAGTTATGCAAAATGCCCTTCAGGTACTGTGAAATTGCTGAGTCGTGTTCCACTCTTTGCGATCCCGTGGACTGTAGCCTACCAGGCTCCTCCATCCATGGGATTTTCCAGGCAAGAGTACTGGAGTGGGTTGCCATTGCCTTCTGCCTGTCCTTAAACAGCTCTCTCCCTTACTTCTTGCATCAGTCACTATTGTTCCATATAGAAGCATCCGCCCTCCAGTTAAGTGACTAAAACACGCATTTCTTATTTCACAGTTTCTGTGGGTTAGGGATTCAGAAGAGGCTTACCAGCTGGTTCTGGCTTAGGACCCTGAGTTTGCAGTCAAGCTGAGGCTACAATCATCTGAAGGCTTGGCTGGGGCTGAAGGGTCGATCTGCTTTGGTATGAGTTAGCTCAGGCTAATGTGATAACAATATCACAGACTGAGTGGCTTAATATTTCGGCTAAGAAACACATTTATTTTTTCGCAGTTCTGGAGGCTGGAAATTCATGGTCTAGGTGCAAATGGATTTCTTCTGAAGGCTCTCTTCCTTGCTTGTAGATGGCAGCTCCTTACTATGACTTCACTTGGCCTTTCTTTGGTACATGGGTACAGGGAGGGAGAGAGGGGCAGATGGAGAGAGAGGGAGGGAGATGTGGTGTGCATGCTCTCTGCTTCTCTTCTTATAAGAACATTAATCGTTAGCCCCCCACCCCGACCCCGTGACCTCACTTAACCTTAATGTGACTTCCTTAGGGGTTTCATCTCCAAATATGGCCATGCTGTGAGGGGAGTTAGGACTTTGGTATATGAATTTGGGGGACACAAACCTTTAGTCCACAATAGCTTCCTGGATGGCATATTTACATGATGCTGGTTGTAGGCAGAAGGCTTAGTTTCCCCCGTTGTGGGCTTTCCATGCACTGCTTTATCATCCTCATGCCATGATGCCTGTGTTGCTGAGAGAGAGCAATCCAAGAAAGCAAGATAGAAGTCACAATGTGTTTTTGACCCACACTCAGAAGTCACACACCATCATTTCTGCAAAACCCTGTTGCTTACAAAGACTGGGTCTGTTCAGTGTAGGAAGAAACCATATAGGGACATGTGAATGCCAGGAGGCCAGTCATTGAGGGCAGAGCAGGGAGGCTGGCTGTCACGTCTCTGAATGAAAAGACATGATGAGATGGTATCAAAAAAAGGACATGTTTTTAAAACCTTCAGAGTTGAAGCTAAAGTCAAATCCTAGCTCCACACTTGTGAGTTCTGCAAACACTAAACTCCTCTGAGTCTGTTTCTCCATCAATAGGCTAATAATACCTTCCTCATAGGAGGATTGTATTAAATGAGAGAATAGATTTGCTGAGTCACAAATCATGATTATCAACTAAATACGCTATCCCTCCCCAATCTTCTCTAGTCTCTCACCACCTTGCTATTCCCACTTTCACTTGCCCAGGTTTCACATACTTTTCTTGTACAATGACAATACAGACACAATCAGGATTCTAGAATTTCAGTTAAGATTTCTATATCATCTATCTAATAATCCCCAACTTTTTTAACCACCAAAGTTCTTTCTATTGTCTTTCTCCCAGTGAGACCCATATTTGGGATACCTTTGATCCCTCCAAATTACGCTAACTACATAATTCATTTCCATTAAATTTATCAAAGTCATATATAACTGCCCATCAGGACTTCTGATCAGTGAGAGACCATCAGTGTTTCCACACTGAGTTGTGATAATGTCAGTGAAAACCAAAGCCATTCTCATCTGAGAAGCCCAGAAAGATGAAAGGTCATTTAGATTAGTTAATGATAGAACTAGGACTCAAACCTGAACCTCCAAATTCCAAACCAATGATCATCCCCTAAATCTAAGTTGTTGCCTTATTTATCTGATGTGTTATGCTCTACTTCATGATATCTGACATGAAAAAAGAACTGAGGTGCCTTTCAGACTAACATGATAAAAATCTGGGATAAAATATCTACCTTCTTGAGGCTCCAGTTCCATGAATAGCACAAATGGGCAAGACCTCCAAACCTACCAGTGTGGGCCCATTAACACCACAGAACAGGCCATTGATTGTGTGGCCTCCATGGAGGCATATGGGTTAGTGGGCTGGCCCACTAACCCATATGCCTGTAAGATCTAGAGCTGTTTAGTCAGAGCTTTCGGATAGGGAGCTAGTTTTCTGTCTTCAAGTTTCTGTTCATACTCCAATCACAAAGAGAAACTAGCTTCTCACTAACAAACAGGAGTCAGGTCAGGATAGAGCAGTGACATCATCCCCAGCACCACTGTGTGGAGGAGGGGTGGGAGGACTGCACGATCATGGGTCTGCATGATCTCTGTCTTGCTGCAGAGAGTGAGAGCTGAGGAGCTCCTTATTCATCGGGGGTGGGCCAGCAACCCACTGCCGTACCTCAAGGCTTTCGAGATCTTAGGTCCCCCACCAGGGATTGAACCTGGGCCCTCGGCAGTAAAATTGTGGAGTCCTAACCACTGAATTGCCCAGGAATTCCCAAGACCCACTTTTGCCCAGAAGGTCAGTATATGACAACTGTTTAATTCCAGTACCATCTCTGAAAAGGAAAAGAAGCAAAGGAAGAAAAGGCAAGGAATTAAAGAGGAATTTTCTCAGCCTAGAGGTGGAAATAATAGTGCTTATGAGCAATTTAAGTGGGCCAATTGTTTAAGAACAAATACTTCATAAATATTGTTATGCTCACATGCACATAGAGGCTATTTCATATATGCATTATATATAAACATATATGTTCAGTCCTCTTTTAGTTCACAGGAAAGTTCTTTCTGAATGTTCCTCTGATTTATTAGCTTTATTAGGTATAAGGAGAGAGGACGTTCTATTTTTCATACTTGGGCCGAAATTTTAAGTGGGCGAGGTAGATCTCTGGGGACAGATGTGGTCACGGCAATAGGACTCAAAGGAGAAAAGCTGGCAGGAGAAAAAAGGAACTTCAAAGAAAAAGATCAGATAAAAGTTTTCACTTGTGCCTTCCTCTGTAAAGATAAAATAGCTGAAACTCTTATTTGCTCAAACCCTGGAGGCAGCTCTGTGCCTGGGGAGAGGAGAGGCGAGGCGTTCAGTGTTCCAGACGATGGGCAAGCTTGAATGTCAGTGCTTCCTGCAACACGAGCCCGGAAACCTTGGGAGCCCCATCAACATCGGTCCAGGGAGATGCTTTAATGTCAATTACAGTTAATGTCATTGCTCTGTACTCTCTCAGCCAGATGCGATTCAAGGCAAGAGATCTCGTTTCCTAGAGAAAACCTTTAGAAAAAAGAACAAATGTCCTCAGTCAACTTCCTTTGAGGGCAATCTGTATCAGCCCAATGGCTGAAACACTATTTTCAACATGCTTCCCCTTCGGGCATTTCTTATACAGCCTCTGTGCTCCAAGTCCCTCACTGGACCCCCAAGTACGTGTAACAAGATGTGGTCCTGAACTTTCAGAATGCACCGTCTGGTGGGGACATAAGTGATACACAACATGAAAAGATAAAGAGGGAAAGATGGAGGAAAAGGGGAAAATGACAAGGTACTTGGCAAATAATTCCCTAGTTAGGGCTTTGGAGAAAATAAAAAGTGGCTGCCCTTCAGGGGCTCCATCATGGGAGGATTATTGTGCTAGGCCTGCCCTAACAAAGTACCACATACTGGGTGATGAAAACAACAGAAATTGATTTTCTCACCATTCTGGAAAGGTGGTAGCCCAAGACTAAGATATCTACAGGACTGAGTTCTTCTGAAGCCTCTCTCCTTGCCTTGTATGCGGCTATCTTCTCCCTGTGTCCTCGTCTGGTCTTCCCTCTGACCTGTCTAGGTTCTGTCCTTCTCTTCTTTTTCTTCTTTTTTTTTTAAATGCTCTTGGGAACCCCTGACACAGTCTGTAATCTGGCTTTTGGTTTGATTTTTTTAGGTTCCTTATGAACAATTTATCTGTTTATTTGTTTTTGACTGCATAGGTCTTCGTTGCTACATTCAGGCTTGCTCTGGCTGCAGCGAGCCGAGGCTGCTCTCTAATTGCAGGGCATGGGCTTCTTTTGTTGTGTAGGCGCGGCCTCAGTAGTTGCGGTGCACCAACTAAGTTGCTCCATTGGGCGTGTGGGATATTCCAGGACCAGAGATAGAACCTGTGTCCCCTGTAACAGCTGCTGCTGCTGCAGCTAAGTTGCTTCAGTCGTGTCCAACTCTGTGCGACCCCATAGACGGCAGCCCACCAGGCTCCCCCATCCCTGGGATTCTCCAGGCAAGAACGCTGGAGTGGGTTGCCGTTGCCTTCTCCAATGCATGAAAGTGAAAAGTGAAAGTGAAGTCGCTCAGTCGTGTCCGACTCTTAGCGACCCCATGCAGATTCCTAATCACTGGACCACCAGGGAAGACCCCTCATCTTCTTAAAAAGACACCCATAATATTGGATTAAGGCCCATCCTAATGACCTCGTTTTAAGTCAGTTACCTCTGTAAAGACCCTATCTCCAAGTACCTTCACATTCTGAGGTACTGAGGGTTAGGACCTCAGCATACAAATTGGGTAGGACAGAATTCAGCCCATAAGAGGGGCTGTCTAGTTTAGAAGAGGGGACAATTCACATCCATGTGATAAGTTATGCAAGTCTATCAATTAGGCGGCTGTGGTGCATGCCAGGTGTGTACTGTTACAGGAGGGAACTCAGGAGATGGAGAAATTGCCATGACCCTGAGTGGTTTGAAGAGGCTTTTATTTTTTTAACTTTTTATTTCATATTGGAGTCTATAGGTGGTGAACAATGTTGTTAGCTTCAGGTGTACAGCAAAGAGATTCAGTTATACATACACATGTATCTATTCTTTTTCAAATTCTTTTCCCATTTAGATTCTTATCCATAACATTGAGCAGAGTTCCCTGTGCTATACAGTAGGTCCTTGTTGATGATTCGTTTTAAATACAGCAGTGTGTACATGTCCATTCCCACACTCCCTAACTATCCCTTCCCTCTCCTTCCCTGCTGGTAACTGTAAGTTTGTTCTCTAAGTCTAGGAGTCTGCTTCTATTTTGTAAATAGTTTCATTCATATCATTTTTTTAGATTCCACATGTAAGTATCTCTCACGATATTTGTCTTTGTCTGACTTACTTCACTCAGTATCTCAAGCTCTAGGTCCATCTATATTGCTACAAATGGCATTATTTCATTATTTTTGATGGCTGAGTAATATGCCATCGTGTGTGTGTGTGTGCACGTGTGTGTGTGTGCGCTCAGTTTCTTCAGTTGTGTCCGACTCTTTGCAACCTATGGATAGTAGCCTGCCAGGCTCCTCTGCCCATGGGATTCTCCAGGCAAGAATACTGGAGTGGGTTACCGTGCTCTTCTCCAGGGGATCTTCCTGACTCAGGGACTGAACCCACGTCTCTTTATGTCTCCTGCATTGGCAGGTGGGTTCTTTACCGCCACCTGGAAAGCCTATGTTTATACCACATCTTTTTTATCCATTCATCTGTTGATGGGACTGAGACAGCTAGAAAGGAAAGCAAGGCTTGGGTGAAAGTAGGGGGAGTCTGATAGAGGACAGGGCATTCCAGGTGGGAGGAATAGCATGGGAAATGGTCCAGATGGGGCTGTAAGAAGATGTGCTCAGAGGATGCTGACTACACTGGCCTTGTAAGAATGGAGAATCCATTTTGTAGGAAAGGAGAGGTGAAGAGTTTGAGGATGTAAACTGAAACTCAAGTCTGGAGGGCTGGGCTGCAGAGAGTGTGTCTCCCACCGAAGGCTTTTAAACCGCATAGTAAAATGAGAACAATAATAATGTATGTGAACAGCCTCTTACGATTATTAAGATTTTTCATAAACATTATCCCATTTCCTCACCACAGATACTTAACGAAATCAGCAGGGCATCATTACAGCCATCCTACAAATGAGTAAGTTGAAGTGGTGAGAGTTTAAATTGCTTGACCAGCAGATGTAAGGGCTACAATCAGAACTGTGCTGTGGGCAGATTAATCTGACAGGCTGGGAAGAAGGCTTTAGAGAGCGGAGAGGCAGGGGGCAGGGAACTGTTAGAAACCAGAACAGGAGTAAAGCTGATGAACGCCTGAATGAGGGGAGTGGTACCAGAAGTGGAGAAATTTAAGCAGACATACTATGTTGGTTCTGATTAATAAATATGCTAAGAAGGAAGATGCTATGAAACTAGCAAAAACGCCCCTGGGAAAGGTAACACACGTTAGGCTCTCACCAGGCTTCTGTACCTCAGCAGGAATTAATTGATCCGATTCCTCCCTGACTTGGGTAAGTAGGAGCAAGGAGAACATAAGCGCAGCTCTGTTCCTGTGTGTCTCTCACGAGCACTTAGTGAGTTGCACTATAATTATATTCATATATCTCCTCCCTCGCCAGATCGTGAGGTCCTCCAGGAAAGTGACGGTATTTTATTCATCTTTGCAGGCATACTCAGTACTTAGTAAAAAGCTTCTGTAGTTAGAAGGTCAGTGGCCACTTTTTGAATGAATGAATGAGTGACCCAGTGGGGACACCAACACAGAGGAGGGAAAGAGCATAAAAAGCAAAGGCGAGGGGCCTTGAGGACGAGTGTCAGTGACTTCACAGGTGTCCCCAGAACAGCCTGCTCTGAAGCAGGTAAGCACTAATATACCTAACAGACATCTCTGTAAAACCAGGAGACTTCAAGGAAGTGGTTTGCACTAGGTCACTGCAGGCATCAGCTTTTTTCACGTATGGACTTTTTTGTATGGAATTGCTGGAGAGATGGCACCAGTGATGGGAAATAGCTTATTTCAAAGAACAGATTTATAAGCAGAAACCAGTAGTTTCCTTTCCAAGGTCTCAGCCCACCAGTGCTCCAGGGTCCTTCCCCACAAGCTCCTGGATGACCTCCTCTCCCATCTCCTGCTCTTGCTCCAGCTACATCTCAGCAGAGCCCCCAGAACACCTGCTAAATGAACAAATCCACTTTTAAAGAAAGGTGGTGAGAGGTACAAGCCTCCAGTTATATAATAAATAAGCCACAGGGATGTAATATGCAGCATACAGAAAATGATCAGTAATATCGCAATAACTTTATGTGGGGGCCACTGGTTAGTAGACTTACCTTGGTAGTCATCTCATAGGGGATGCAAATGTCAAATCACTATGTAACACATAGTGATGTTATTGTACGTCAGCTGTATTTTAATTAAAAGAAAGGGGATGCGATGAGAGGGGAGGACCCAAACACTTCAGCATGACTTGTCCTCCTCTCAGTGTCTATTGAGACGTCCAAGTGGACTGGAACACCTGACCTTCCTTTTTATATCCCCAGGGTATAGCTGTGCTATAGATCAGTTTAACACATGGATCTTGTGGAAATGACAAAGCCAGGAACCAGACAGCCGTGCCTTGTTATTGTTCAGCGCTCAGTCATGTCCAACTCTGCGACCCCATGGACTGCAGCACGCCAGGCTTCCCTGTCTTCACTATCTCCCAGAGTTTTCTCAGTCTCATGTCCATGGAGTTTATGATGCCATCAAACCATCTCATCCTCTGTTGTCCCCTTCTCCTCCTGCCCTCAATCTTTCCCAGCATTGGGATCTTTTCCAGTGAGTCAGCTCTTCATATCAGGTGACCTTCAGTTTCAGCATCAGTGCTTCCAATGAATGTTCAGGACTGATCTCCTTTAGGATTGACTGGTTGGGTCTCCTTGCAGTCCAAGGAACTCTCAAGAGTCTTCTCCAACACCACAGTTCAAAAGCATCAATTCTTTGGCACTCAGCCTTCTTTATAGCTTTTCTTCCAAGGAGCAAGTGTCTTTTAATTTCATGGCTGCAGTCACCATCTGCAGTGATTTTGGAGCCCTGCAAAATAAAGCCTGTCACTGTTTCCATCGTTTCCCCATCTATTTGCCATGAAGTGATGGGGCCAGGTGCCATGATCTTGGTTTTCTAAATGTTGAGTTTTAAGCCAACTTTTTCACTCTCCTCTTTTACTTTCATCAAGAGGCTCTTTAGTTCTTCGCTTTCTACCATAAGGTTGGCGTCATCTGCATATCTGAGTTTATTGATATTTCTCCCGGCAGTCTTGATTCCAGCTTGCACTGCATCCAGCCCGGCATTTTGCATGATGTATTTTGCATGTAAGTTAAATAATCAAGGTGACAATACACAGCCTTGACATACTCCTTTCCCACTGCCCTCTTCTAATCCTCCGTGGGATATGTGTGCCTTTATGAATCTCTAGAATTATAGCTTCACTATTAGAACTGAGAGAAAATAATGCTAGGGGTCTGCTGAGAGCCTCCCCTAGGGTGGTGAGCGCGTATTTAAGGATCAGAAGATACTGAGGCAGCTGGAAGCTCCCTGAGCTTGGCCCAGAACCAGGCGTGTGGGGGTGGAGAATCTTCTTCCCCTGGGAGGGCAGCAGGTGTGAGTTGTCAGGCAGGAGGGGATATGCAATGTGACAGGCTGATGCAGTAGGTGCTCCTCCAGGTGCGTTCGTCAGGCTCACTAGGGCTCAGAAGCGGAAGCTGCATGTCGTCCTGCATCACACGGTCAGGAGCACAGCTCACTTCATCACCAGGGAAGTCCGGCTCTTGGGACCTTTAGTTGCAGCATGGGGACTTGTACTTGCAGCGTGTGGGATCTAGTTCTGTGAAAGTGAAAGTCACTCGGTCGTGTCAGACTCTTTGCGACTCCATGGACTGTACAGTCTGTGGAATTCCAAGAATACTGGAGTGGGTAACCTGTCCCTTCTCTAGCAGATCTTCCCGACTCAGGAATCGAAACCGGGTCTCCTGTATTGCAAGTGGATTCTTTACTAACTGAGCTACCAGGGAAGTCCTGTGATCTATCCAGTGATCTATCTTGGCCCCCCTGTATTGGAAGCTCGGAGTCTTAGCCACTGGACCACCAGGGAAGTCTCAAAGCTAATGTTACTGAAAAGCAATGCTGTCCCATAGAAAATATGGAAGAATGTGAGCCCACTTGTAATTTAACATTTTCTACTAGTCTTGTCAAAGCATTGAGAAACAGATGAAATAATTTTAATATATGTTTTATTTAGCCCTAAATATACAGAATATGGTTTTTCCAGCAGTCACATACAGACATGAGAGCTGGACCATAAAGTAGGCTAAGTGCTGAAGAATGGATGCTTTGGCCACCTGATGCGAAGAGATGACTCATTGAAAAAGACCCTGATGTTGCTGGGAAGGATTGAGGAAAAGAGGAGAAGGGGACAAAAGAAGATGAGATGGTCAGATGCCATCACTGCCTCAATGGGCATGAGTTTGAACAAACTCCAGGAGATAGTGAAGGACAAGGAAACCTAGCGTGCTGCAGTCCCTGGGGTCACAAAGAGTCAGACACAACTTAGTAACTGAGCAAAAACAACACTTAAGTGGCTTGCAAAAAAAATTGGGGGGTAGGAACTAGAACTCAGCTGTGCCCCCACACAGGGACTAGGTTGTCAGAAGCCTCTGCTGGGTTCTTGACACGCCCCTCCCTCGATCTGCAGAGACCACAACGATGAGATGTGGACAGCAGCCTTGAAAGAAGCGATCTAGAATAGTCATAAAATTAATAACTTTGGTGGCGGGGCTGTGCTGCATGTCATGTAGGATCTTAGTTCCCCAACCAGGGATCAAACCCATGCCACCCAGTGGAAGGGTGGAGTTTTAACCATTGGACTGCCAGGGGGTTCCCAAATTAATAACTTGAAAATTTTTTAATTTATTTTTGGCTGTGTTGGGTCTTTGTTGCTGTGCGGGCTTTGTTGCTCCGTGGCATGTGAGATCTTCCCGGATTGGGGACCAGACCCCTGTCTCCTGCATTGGCAGGTGAATTCTTATCCACTGAGCCATCGGGGAAGGCCCTAAATGAATAACTTTTATTAATGACTTGGGGGAGAGGGGGAAGATTAAGGAGAAAGGGTTTGAGGGAGACTTAGAAGGGTTTCCCTTTTTTTAAATGAGACTGTAGTTACGGATTAATCTTTGAACTTCATGAAGTTTTAAAATTTAAAAAGATTACTGTGTATCTTATACTATATTGATAAAAATGCCTCACCACCCCCTCCCACACCATCAAAAAAAAAAAAAAAATTCACCCCTCCTGTCTGTTTTGTGAAGAAATTGAGGTCTCTTGTAGGTAGAGAAATCTAGGAGAGGGCTCCCAGCAGAGGCCCGGGGCCTGGGTGTTTCTGGTCATTTGGGATGGAGGTGGGGTGGAATTACATTTATAACTTTTTTTTCTTTAAAGGGAAAAGCAACTTACTGCTCTTTCTGCTTTTTTGCTGGGAGACTGGGAGGTCTAGGGTCTAGAGCATCTGACTGTGGAAACAGAAGGAGTAAGGCTGGGGGAGGGGTGGGTCTGTTCAATCCCAGAACAGAAGCCCGGCAGCTCCAGCCGATTTTGATTTCTTTGTTTGCGAGGAGCTGGGCCCCTAGCGGGTGGTTGCCCTGGGGCTTGGTCTAACCCCCTTCTGTGAAATTCCGGAAATTGCAGGGCAGCACCAGGCGACCCGCTGCAGGCTCCGGCAGCTGCTCAGGGAGCCAGGCTGCTGGGTTGGGGCCGCTCGGGATCTCTGGGGACCACTAACCCTGAGACCTCTTAGCCGCCGCTGTCCAAAGCAAACAACCAGCAGATGTCCCCAGCGCGACCTCTGGTGAAACTGTTTATTCTTAGGAGACGGTCATCTCCCCTCTGGGACCCTGCCGGTCTGCCAGCTTTCCTCCTCTCTAACTTCCGCCTCCCTCCCACTGAGATCCCGTCCTCTGAATTTGATACCACTTGGTGAACTTTAAAAAGAGGGACTGCAAGGAAAATCCAGCATTCCAAGTTCATCAATTCCAATCTGATGCTCTAGGATAAAGAAGAGTTGCTGGAAACTTCTCTTGGGCTCAGGGAGGTAGGCATGAGAGGTTTACTTACCCAGTTTGGAATGAGGAGATAAACCCTGTCAGTCTGTGTTGACAGCCGGTTGCACCTAAAATCAGAAGTTGTTAGCCAGACAACCCATAAGTAAGATTCCACTTAGGGCGGGTCGGTAGTTAAACAGTTAAACTTTGGACCTACATTTCAGATGCATTGCTTTGAAGTCATAAGCTAGGTTCCAGCCATGAACTGTTTCACTGGAAATGAAAACCTATGGGCAGTCATCTTACTTCAAACAATTCAATATCCAGCCCGCATCCCTGAAAAACACCTTTGACATACACCTCATTCAGTTTTTTGTCCTCATTCCGTTTTGTTTTGTTTTCCACTGTACTTCCCTCTTGGGATATTAACTTTCAGTCCTTAGCTGACTTTACATACATGTAGGTTACCAACTCTATAAATCAGACTGGCCATTTGCATAGAAATACTTTACTTTCCAGAATGTCAACACAAACTTACAAGGATGTTTGACATGTTTCTCAGGTATTCTGTTGGCCTCGAGGCAAATAGGAGAAAGGAAAATTTTCATGAGGTCAAAAGAAGTTCATTTATTTATTTCTGCTATGGGGTTCATCGCATCTGGCTTCCATGAACCAAGCTCTCCCCTTGCTGTCCATTTGTCACACAGGTAAACAGAATTCTCATGCTAAAGTATAAATTTAAGCACGTAACATCCCTGCTTAAAAACGCATATGGCTCCCTATTACTTCTGCATCAAGGGTAAACTCTAGTCTTCTTAGTAAATCAGGCAAACTTTTCCTGGTCTGGCCTGATCTTATTTTTCCAGCTCATTTCCAGTCACTAGATCCGTGTCAACTCTAAAATTAAGTTCCTGGAAATTTCTCATCTTACCCTGAACATATTTCCAGGTCATCCCAACAACTTTGGCATTCAATGGCACCCCACTCCAGTACTCTTGCCTGGAAAATCCCATGGACAGAGGAGCCTGGTGGGCTGCAGTCCATGGGGTCGCTAAGAGTCGGACACAACTAAGCAACTTCACTTTCACTTTTCACTTTCATTTATTGGAAAAGGAAATGGCAACCCACTCCAGTGTTCTTGCCTGGAGAATCCCAGGGACAGGGGAGCCTGGTGGGCTGCCGTCTATGGGGTCGCAGAGTCAGACACGACTGAAGCGACTTAGCAGCAGCAGTCCTCAGTGATAACCAGAGAGCACAGACCAATAGGAAACACTGGAGAAGCTGTTTTTAGGAAATAGCCTTCTCCACGTCGACCCTCCAAAAAGCTTTCCCTATTCCACAAATAAGTGGGATCGTGAGGTATTTGTCTTTGACAATTCGCTAATAATTCCTTTGATGAGTTCCTTAATAAGAGCTGTTGCCTGCTTGATTGCATCAAATTGTCAAATTGCCCTGGCATCAGAGTGAATCAGCACAGAGGAAGATATAAATCATATTTTTCTGCAATTTGCTTGAAAAAGATGATGTTTGTCCTAGCAGAGGCCCTGCTTAGTTCCCCTCCTTCCTTAGAGGTTGCTTACCTATATGGCCTCGCTCTCCCTAGAATGACTACTTTCTTTCCACCTTTGTACTCCTTATAATAACAGCTAAAACATAGTTAATACAATGTGCTTTAAAACAAGCGTCCCTTTGTTTAATCCTTACAAAAACCCTATGGAAAAGGGACTACTACGATATAATTTACAGATTATAAAACAAGGTCTAGACACGTTTAAGGATCTTAAAGCCACATAATATCAATAAAAGGCAGAATCAGGACTCAACCTGACCTAAGCCTGCTCAGGTGACCACTCTCCACACTGCTTTTATACTTATTATTTTAAGATTCTGGAGGGAGAAAGTTGCAGGCTTGTTTTGTTGTTAATGTCCTTTGTTTGTTTTGTTTTGCTCCTAATCTTGAATACAGGCTCCCCTGGTAGCTCAGCAGTAAAGAATCTACCTGCCAAGGCAGGAGATGTTGAGTTTGATCCCTGGGTCTAGAAGGTCCCCTGGAGAAGGACACAGCAACCCACTCCAATATTCTTGCCTTGGAAATTCCATGAGCAGAGGAGCCTGGTGAGCTGTACAGTCCATGGGGTCACAAAGAATCTGACACAAGTTAGTGACTAAATAATAAATCTTAAACACATAAAATGAAACTAAGAGAAGTTCAGAGTTTCCTCCACGCCTCAAAATATTCTTCTTCCTATTTATTTCTTCACCTCTATGGCTACTGGGAAATATTTATTTTTCTTTTCTTTATCTTTTTGACGTGCCGTGCTACATGTAGGATCTTAGTTTCCAGACTGGGAATCAAACCTGCACCCCTTGCATTGGAAGCGCAGAGTCTTAACTTCCCCTGGGCCACCAGGGAAGTCCCAGGAAATGTTTCTTTAAAAAAAAAAAATCATTTATGACACTGCTGTATCTTTGTTGCTGCACTTGAGCCTTCTCTAGTTGCAGGTAATGAGGGCTACGGTCTAGTCTCAGTGTGCAGGCTGCTCATTGCCGTGGCTTCTCTTGTTGCAAAGCCTGGGCTCTAGGGCTTGAGGGCTCAGCAGTTGTGGCACACGGGCTTAGCTGCCTCATGGCTTGTGGGTTCTTAGTTGCCACACCAAAGATCAAACCCGTGTTCCCTGCATTGGCAGGTGGATTCTTAACCACTGGACCACCAGAGAAGTATCCCCAGGAAATAGTTCTTAATGCAACAGACGGGCCAAGGGATTGACATGCCGTGCTACATGTAGGATCTTAGTTTCCAGACTGGGAATCAAACCTGCACCCCTTGCATTGGAAGCGCAGAGTCTTAACTTCCCCTGGGCCACCAGGGAAGTCCCAGGAAATGTTTCTTTAAAAAAAAAAAATCATTTATGACACTGCTGTATCTTTGTTGCTGCACTTGAGCCTTCTCTAGTTGCAGGTAATGAGGGCTACGGTCTAGTCTCAGTGTGCAGGCTGCTCATTGCCGTGGCTTCTCTTGTTGCAAAGCCTGGGCTCTAGGGCTTGAGGGCTCAGCAGTTGTGGCACACGGGCTTAGCTGCCTCATGGCTTGTGGGTTCTTAGTTGCCACACCAAAGATCAAACCCGTGTTCCCTGCATTGGCAGGTGGATTCTTAACCACTGGACCACCAGAGAAGTATCCCCAGGAAATAGTTCTTAATGCAACAGACGGGCCAAGGGAATTTCTATACCTTTTATGGTTGAGGAAGGAGAACAGGGAACTAAAACGAAATGATTAAACTAATTTGGAGGAAGGAAAAACAATCACGTACTTCCATCCTACTTTGGAATGATGTATATTAGTTTTGAAATACAGCTGGGGAAGAAAAACAGTGATTTTGCAGATCTTAGGTCCACTTTTTTGTCTCTGTGTGAAGATGGTACCGTGATGCGTTTAGAAAAACTTTCAACCAAGCTTTAGATTTGTGCACATTTTCTGACTCCTGAACTAGTTTGTTTTTCCTGCAACCATTTTCAACAGCTTAATGTTCATCATTCAAAACGCTTGCTCCACATTCCTCGACCTGGGGCAGGCCATAGGAATGATGCCGGTCACAATGAGTGCCAGCCAGCGAAGGTGGGCTCCTTTCTGTCTGGGTGAGAACATCCCTTAGGGGACCTCAGACTGTTTGACAGGACAAGGCCCACACTGCTCTTCTCCCTCCTGACCTGCTTCCACACTACCCAGTCCATACTGTTTCTCTTCTTAATTAACATTGCTCGAGTTGCAACAAATGTTTTCATTTTAACTTTACCAAACCTTTCCAGAGGGCAGGGCAAAACTCCAGAGTCTTGATGCCCTTGGATCCACTTCCCAGCACCTCTCAAGTGGTTCTAAGAAGCCCTGGGGGCTGTGAGTAGGAAGATAGGAACTGATCTTGGTCACAAAAGGGCATTTTGAGGTCTCCTGGGGCACTTACATCACCTGCATTCTTTTTTTTTTTTTAAGCAGCTTTTAAAATATATATTTATTTATTATGGCACACTGGGTCTTAGATGTGGCGCGAGATTGTGGCATGCAGGATCTGCTGCTGCTCAGTCGCTTCAGTTGTGTCTGACTCTGTGCGACCCCAGAGATGGCAACCCACCAGGCTCCCCCATCCCTGGGATTCTCCAGGCAAGAACACTGGAGTGGGTTGCCATTTCCTTCTCTGGAGTGGAACCTAGGCCCCCTGAATTGCTAGGGCGCAATCTTAACCACTGGACCACCAGGGAAGTCCCTTGCCTGCATTCTTTTGCTTGGGCTCCAGAGTTTCAGATCTCCAAGACATGAAAACCATGGTCATCCTCTACCCTCACCCTAACTTTCTTTGCCTCCTTTTCCCTTTCATACATTTCCTTTCTCACCATCTGCGTTCCTATAAAGGGAGAGTTCCACTCAATCCTGCTTTAGGATGACTCTTTTCTGAGAGTAGGCAGTGTCTTCTATGTGGCTTCGTGGTTTTGAATGCTAAACAAAGCAGGAGACGAAATGCAATCCTTGGCTCTCTAAATTATATTTATTTCTCTCGTATTTTGGGCCTGGAGCTCCCAAGGAGGAATAATGGGTGTTTTGTTGAAAATTCAGGGGTAGGAGGATTAGATGTGAAAGTAACACATAGTGCCCCAGGAGTCAGAGAGCCTGAATTGTAGTCCTAAATTTGCCATTCACCTTAATCAGTGTGACCTGATGCTCAGTTGCCTAATTTATAAAGCAAAGTGGCTAAGTGAGAAGTAGTGACCACTAACTCCAAACAACAGATCGTAGTTCAATTATTGGCTGTGCCATTTACTAGTTGTATTTCCTTAGGCAATTCATTTGATTTTTTCCAAGCCTCAGTTTCATCATCTGTAAAATGGGAATTAAAAATTGAAACTATTTTATAGAGTAGTTTAAAGGATTAAATAAAATAATGTTCATAGAGTTCTTAGCAAGCACTCAATAAAATAAGCTATTAGCATAGAAGTTCCACAAGTTTCCTCCTACCTCTGCATTTTATATTCTATTTGCAAAAAAGCCATTGATCATTAAATTTTTAAGTAATGTTCACTTAACTTGTAGTTCTGTTTTGTTTTTTATTTGGCTGTGCTGTCTTTGCTGCTGCGTGCGGGATCTTTCTAGTTGCAACATGAGGGATCTAGTTCCTGCCCCTGACCCCTGCACTAGGAACACAGAGTCTTAACCACTGGACCACCTGGAAAGTCCCTTGCTTTTTATTTTTTAAGAAGTTTCCTTTTTCCTGTTTTCCCAAGAATTTTTTTATTTTTAATCATAAGTGGGTGTTGAACTTGTTAAAATTCTTTCTCATCTACTGAAATGATATTTCTTTTCTCCTTGGCTATACATATGGATGCTTTCTGTGATTAATTTTTAATGTTAAAGCAATCTTATGTTCTGAGGAAAAAATGCACTTGGTCTGATGCATTTTTCTTTGTTTTTATTGTGTGATCTGATTTTGTGAAGAGCTCATTGCATCTATGCTCCTGGGGGATACTGGTCTGATTTTCTTTCTTGTGCATGTATACCTTTCTCTGGTTTTTAGGACCACAGTAATACTTAAAATGTGTTAGGAAGTGTTCCCTCCTTCTCTGTTTTCTGAAAGAGTTTGTGTAGAATTACTATCACTCCTCTTCTCCAGAAAAGTTTAGCTCTTTAAAAAATTTTTTTTCCTGTTTTTTTTTTTTTTTGCTGCATGCTGAACTTCCCCAACCAGGGATCAAAAACCATAGAGTCTTAACCACTGGACTGCCAGGGAAACCCTAGCTCTGGCTTTTAAATGTGAAAGAGACTGTTCCTTTCAATTCTCCCCTTCCCTATATAAAATGGAAAAGAAGTCATTATCTCAAGATGCAAAACAGTCTAAAAATACAGTTCAACAAGGGCTTGAACATACATGGAACGCTACTCAATGTTATGTGGCAGCCTGCATGGGAGGGGGCTTGAGAGGAGAATGGATACATGTAATATATGTATGGCTGAGTCCCTTTGCTATTCACCTGAAACTACCACAACATTGTTAATCGGCTATACCCCAATATAAAATAAAAAGTTTAAAGTTTGGAAAAAAAAAAGAAAAGAAAAAATTCTTAAAAAAAGGGGAAAGGCTTGAACAAATTAGGGTAAGGTTTTAAAATGAAGAATTCTGCTATAATCCAAACAATATAATTGTGTAGAATATTAAGTACTCAAAGTATAATTTTTCAAGATGGAATCATATATATTTATAGTTTCCTGTACTTTTCCTTTAAAACATCTCTTTACTTTTACAGATTTTAGTTATATTTAATTGATCACATTTTATATAACTTAACATTGATGATTAAGTATTTTTCTTTTATTTCTGTGCGTCTTTATCACACAATTATAAGCTTCACGAGAGAAGAGACTAATTCTGTTTTTGTTTTTTTTTTTTACTACTATCTTCATAAACCTGGCTCAATAGTAGAAAGCTGGCAAGTAATTAATGAATGTGTAGATGATGAATAAATTAATTAATTCTTTCAGATGAGCTTCCCAGAGAATTTGCATGTACCTCTGAAAACTTAGGACTTCCCTTGTGGCTCAGCTGGTAAAGAATCCGCCTGCAATGTGGGAGACATGGGTTCAATCCGTGGGTTTGGAAGATCCCCTGGAGAAGGGAAAGGCTACCCACTCCAGTATTCTGGCCTGGAGAATTCCATGGACTATATAGTCAATGGGGTCTCAAAGAGTCTGACATGACTGAGTGACTTTCATTTTCACTTTCTGAAAATTTAATTAGTTCAGCTTCCTTTCACTGAGGACTGGTAACAAGCATGGTATGACTATGAAGGTGAGTCAAAACCGTCCTTGCTTAGGAAGCTTAATGTCCAGTGGGAGAAAAGCTGAGCAAATAGACACAACACAAAGACTCTTGACAGGTGTCTGTTGAGTACTACAGGGAAGGGAACAAGAGAAAGCCATGCTTTTGAGGCAAAGCCACCTACTTGGGCTGCTTGCATGAAAGAGGGAGAGAGGTTTTCCAGACAGGGGAGGTGAGACAAAAGAGTATAAGCAACTTTTCTCTCTTTCTTTTCCCCCCGCCTCAGCAGGCAGCTTGCAGGATCTTAGTTCCTTGACCAGGGATTGAACCCAGGGCCCTGGCAGGGGAAGTGTGCCATGGAGTCTTAGCCACTGGACCACCAGGGAATTCCCAAACGTGAGCAACTTCTTGTGGGTCATGGTCAAAAATGTGTTTTGTCATGTACAGATCCCTACCCCAGCGCCAAGCCTGGTGGGTATTGAATATGTGTCCATATGTAATTGATGCATTTAGGAACAAGTCTTGGGACTTCCCTGACAATGACTATGATTTCACTTTCCAATATAGGGTGTGCAGGTTCGATCCCTGGTCGGGGAGCTAAGATCCCACATGCCTTGAGGCCAAAAATCCAGAATATAATAAACAACAAAGACTTTAGAAATGGTCCACATAAATATATATATATATATTAAAAAAAAAAAAAAAAGAAGGAACAGTCTCTCCTGCCAAAGGAAGAGGTAGAGGAAGCAAGGAGTGTAAGGTATAAGCAGAGTGGACTTGGACCTGATCCTGGAGA
Source organism: Oreotragus oreotragus (assembly GCA_006410675.1). Lineage (NCBI taxonomy): Eukaryota > Metazoa > Chordata > Mammalia > Artiodactyla > Bovidae > Oreotragus > Oreotragus oreotragus. The sequence continues at coordinate 288,782 of SJYX01019488.1, forward strand.
ACCTTGAACTTCACAAGATCCTGTAGGCCAGGCCAAGGCCCTTAGGGGTTGTCACGTAGGGCAATGCTTGCAAATGTTTCCACCAAAGTGCTCCTGAAGGTGGAGGAGTGCACATGTGCACCTCTGGGGACTTGAGAACACAGCCCAGAACAATCTGTCACACGTGAGACATTTCTTTGAAGTCTTACTTCAGCTTAAAATGCACATGAATTTTTGCAGTACTGTTTACAATAGGCAAGACACGAAGCAGCCTAAGTGTCCACTGACAGAGGAAGGGATAAAGAAGACACGGCACGTGGACACAATGGAATATTACTCAGCCATTAAACAGAATGGAATAAGGCCATCTGCAGCAATGTGAATGGACCTAGAGAGTGTCATACTGAGTGAAGTAAGTCAGACAGAGAAGGAGAAATATCATATGGCATCCCCTATATGTGGACTCTAAAAAGAAATGATACAAATGAACTTACATACAAAACAGAAGGAGGCTCACTGACTTAGAAAATGAACTTATGGTTGCCAGGGGGAAAGGATGGTCAGGGAATTTGGGATGGTCATGTACACACTGCTATATTTAAAGCAGACAACCAACAAGGACCTACTGTCTAGCACAGGGAACTCTGCTCAATGTTATGTGGCAGCCTGGATGGGAGGGGAGTTTGGGGGAGAACGGATACAGGTACATGTATGGCTGAGTCCTTTAGCTATTCACCTGAAACTATCACAACACTGTTAATTGGTTATACCCCAATACAAAATAAAAAGTTCCTCCAAAATGCATATGAATTTAACCTTCTACTCCAAATATTTTTTTAAATACAGGGGATTATTTTCAGTTACTTACAATTTAGTAAAATGACAGTCCGAGAAAATACTGATCATGTGGTTATTTTATAATTCTATGTGGTCCTGTCACACTGTCCATGAGCCCCAAGAGAGGAGCATATCTTTTTGAGAAGCAAAAAGGGAATATCCATTCTGTCCACTGCTATAGCCCTAGCATCTCAGAATGTGTCTTAGCAGGTGCTCAGAAAGTAGTTATTGAGTGAATGACTGATGTGCATGAAATGACATGGTCAGACATTCTAAAATGTGACATGGACAGATGCCTATTAGATAATCTCAGAGGCACAAGCCAGAAAAGCAGGGACTGGACGCCTTAGGCCTCTGCTGCCAGATAGGCCTGTGTGCTGAAGGAAATAGATCTCAATTCCTTTTTATCTAGATTTACTCATCTGTGACACTGAAACTGTTAGTCACTCAGTCATGTCCAGTTCTTTGCAACCCCATAGACTGTCGCCCACCACTTCTGTCCATGGAGTACTCCAGGCAAGAATACTGGAGTGGGTTGCCATTCCCTTCTCCAGGGGATCTTCCTGACCCAGGGGTCAAACCCAGGTCTCCTACGTTGTAGACAGATTCTTTATCATCTACACCACCAGGGAAGCCCATCTGTGACAATACAGCCCACCCACCAAAAGCCTGGAGATTCAAAAGGGGTTGGGAGAGTGGGGCGCTCACAAAATTAATTCTCCATCTGCTTCTGGATTAATCTCAAAGAATGGTAAGTCAGATCAGGTGGGAAAACTGTAGATAAAAAACCAAGACTATTGTTACACTAAAAACAACCGAAAGAAAAATTAGAGCTGTTCTCTTAGGACCCGTTTAAATAGTATTTCTCTAGAAGCTTCTGTCTCCTGAATCTCACCTCGAATGCTTTGCTTCCCCCTCCCTGCTCCTCTTGTCTTTCCCTTGCAACCCAAGCTTGAGTGATCATGTCATTCCTGCCCAAACATCCAGCCCCACTCCCAACAGTCTGCCTGGCAAAGTTCCCCTCTACCCATCACCCATCCTACCTACTGAAATGCTGTGACCACTCAGACCACAGGGATTACTTCCTCCACAAATTGTCGTCATCCCTGGGTTTTTACCATCTCTTCTGAGCTCCTGAAATTTCACAGGATTTGCCCATTTTTGTACTGTCTCGTAAATGGCAGCCCACTCCAGTATTCTTGCCTGGAGAATCCTGTGGGTGGAGGAGCCTGGTGGGCTGCTGTCCATAGGGTCACACAGAGTCAGACATGACTGAGGCAACTTAGCATGCATGCGTGCATGCATTGGAGAAGAAAATGGCAACCCACTCCAGTATTCTTGCCTGGAGAATCCCAGGGACGGAGGAGCCTGGTGGGCTGCCGTCTATGGGGTCGCACAGAGACGACTGAAGCGACTTAGCAGCAGCAGCAGCGTAGTATTCTCATTCTATCACACCACTTACAACTATATTGGGTCCTTTGTGAGCGCAGGAATCGGGAATCCTGTGTTAATCCTCCTCTCATATTTCTCACAGAATCCCAGTGTGCAGCGAGGGCATAATTCACGCTCACACTGTTGGTTCCCTCCTTGATCCGGAAGCTAGCCATCAAGGAAATCTGCTTGCATGTCCCACACAGCTCCTCACAGGACTCACCACCAACTTCTCCTGGACAAAAATCTGCAGATCTCTGCTAGAGTTCTGTAGAGTTCATGCCCTCAAATCACAGCTGGAGGCCAGTAATATGCCCAGAAAAGCTGATTCCAGGACTAAGAACCACAGTGGCTTTTAAAGACCACAGAGAAAATGAAAGCTTTATTTAAACAAATATTTTTCCTAGGAAGCCGTCACTCTTTTGTAGGGTTTCTAAGCTGCAAATGCAGCAAAAGAGGTGAGGGTGGATGAAAGCCGGTGCTGGGCAGAACAGGGATTCATTTACATTGGGCAGGATGGCCTGGTCCCCAGGGTTTCTGGACCGCTTCAGTGCATTCTGAAAACCTTGATTCATTTTTTCCCAATCTGAGCCAAAATAGCTGAAATACGATATTCCTGGTGAACAGGAAGGAGGGAAGAAAGGAAGGAGAGAGAAAATAAGACATTAAAAAAAAAAAAAAATCCCACACACTTTTTCTCTATGGGTTCCATAGGTCAACACTAGCAGATTGCAGTTTCCTCACTCCAAATGAGACTTGCTTTCACATCATTCTGGTACCCTGCTCTCAGGCAAGTTCCTATGGAGAAGACAGAAATGTCCTTTCTCCTTTCCTATCAGGCTGAACAATGGAGGCTGCAGCAGAAATGCTTTCCAGCAGGGCTGTGAGCAACCTGAGGACAAGGACATATAGCTCTGGTCCTGAAAGACTGTCCTATGGGGCAGTGTCACAGCCGTGGGGCTTACCCTGCAAAGATGACTATCGGCTGAACAGGAGAAGTGAGAGGATAGAAAGCCACTATGTTATCAAGTTGTTCTCAAACATGGAGCAGAGACAATATCGAAGACAATGCCTGCTCTCCAACCCCAGTCACGTACTGGGTTGAACACAAGTGTTTTAAAATCCCATTAAGATGGAAGTAAAGGAATAAAAGGGCTGCAAGGACTAGAGAACATGGGAAGAAATTGAGGGGAAAGAGAAATGTCGACAAATGTTTGGATGAAGGGAAGCGGATGAGGAGAGAACGGATACACCGTGTCCCAGGGACTGAAACCCGCTGCTCACAGAGGAAAGGCTCAGGAGCTGAAAGCAGGTCCGCAGATGCAGCAAAAAGATGAACTGGGGCATGTTCTTAAAGCTGGGGCCTCAAGTGACAATCTGTTTTAAAAGACCTACGTGTCTCCTCCCGCACCCTCTGCAGAAAAGCCCCAATTCACCCCACCCCACAGGAGAAGGGAGTTTGGTAAAGGGCCAAACTGGAAACACGGGGCTTCCCAAAGTCCAGATCTGGAGGCCTCTCCTCTGAGGCTGTTGGATTTGCATTCTGAATGGGACTCCCCTGGCCCCCACCCCCACTCCGGCCCCACAGCTTAGAGATCGCTGGCAGCCATTACCCACCTCCCACTAATGGATGGGTGACTTGAGAATTCTTCTCCGGAGAAAGAGAAGCGCTACAGAGAAAAAGCCTCTGAACACTGACATTTGGGAATCCCAGGATGAAAAAGCGCACAGAGAAATCTGTGGTGCAAAAAGCCCTGCTCACTCTCGATCCTTCCAAAGAGCTTTTTTGTATCTCCCTCCAACATGGCACACTTTAAAAAACTAAGAGGAAGACACAGAGAAACAGAGACTCTGCAAGGAACCCTGTGATCAGTACCCTAAGGGACATAAGGGAAGAAATTGAGGAAATCAGGCAAAAGGAACAGATGAATGATAACAGCAATATTTATTGAACATTTACTCTGTACCTGGTATATATTTAAACTGACTTAATCCTCATAACATGCTTTTAATCCTCATTTAATGCCTATGAGTGGGGTACAATTATTTCCCCCATTTTATAGATGAGAAAAGTGAGGCACAGAGAGGCTGAGGAACTTGTTAAAGGTTATACAACCAGAAAGGGTGTGTACTAAAAGTATTTGAGTTGCTGATTTTAACAATATCTAAGAGATCCTTTGTGGGGAGTTCCGTGACAGTCCAGGGATTAAGGTCCACTGTAGGGGGTGCAGATTCCATCCCTGGTGAGAAACTAAGATCCCGGAAACCATGCTGTGCAGTCAAAAAAAAAACCCAAAAACTCTTGAGCAATTCAAACAATATGAGAAAAAGATAAGAAAATGGGAGGATCAACCCAGGAAATCCAACATCGATGGCACCCCACTCCAGTACTCTNTTTGGAGGAAGGAAAAACAATCACGTACTTCCATCCTACTTTGGAATGATGTATATTAGTTTTGAAATACAGCTGGGGAAGAAAAACAGTGATTTTGCAGATCTTAGGTCCACTTTTTTGTCTCTGTGTGAAGATGGTACCGTGATGCGTTTAGAAAAACTTTCAACCAAGCTTTAGATTTGTGCACATTTTCTGACTCCTGAACTAGTTTGTTTTTCCTGCAACCATTTTCAACAGCTTAATGTTCATCATTCAAAACGCTTGCTCCACATTCCTCGACCTGGGGCAGGCCATAGGAACGATGCCGGTCACAATGAGTGCCAGCCAGCGAAGGTGGGCTCCTTTCTGTCTGGGTGAGAACATCCCTTAGGGGACCTCAGACTGTTTGACAGGACAAGGCCCACACTGCTCTTCTCCCTCCTGACCTGCTTCCACACTACCCAGTCCATACTGTTTCTCTTCTTAATTAACATTGCTCGAGTTGCAACAAATGTTTTCATTTTAACTTTACCAAACCTTTCCAGAGGGCAGGGCAAAACTCCAGAGTCTTGATGCCCTTGGATCCACTTCCCAGCACCTCTCAAGTGGTTCTAAGAAGCCCTGGGGGCTGTGAGTAGGAAGATAGGAACTGATCTTGGTCACAAAAGGGCATTTTGAGGTCTCCTGGGGCACTTACATCACCTGCATTCTTTTTTTTTTTTTAAGCAGCTTTTAAAATATATATTTATTTATTATGGCACACTGGGTCTTAGATGTGGCGCGAGATTGTGGCATGCAGGATCTGCTGCTGCTCAGTCGCTTCAGTTGTGTCTGACTCTGTGCGACCCCAGAGATGGCAACCCACCAGGCTCCCCCATCCCTGGGATTCTCCAGGCAAGAACACTGGAGTGGGTTGCCATTTCCTTCTCTGGAGTGGAACCTAGGCCCCCTGAATTGCTAGGGCGCAATCTTAACCACTGGACCACCAGGGAAGTCCCTTGCCTGCATTCTTTTGCTTGGGNCCAGGCTCCCCCATCCCTGGGATTCTCCAGGCAAGAACACTGGAGTGGGTTGCCATTTCCTTCTCTGGAGTGGAACCTAGGCCCCCTGAATTGCTAGGGCGCAGTCTTAACCACTGGACCACCAGGGAAGTCCCTTGCCTGCATTCTTTTGCTTGGGCTCCAGAGTTTCAGATCTCCAAGACATGAAAACCATGGTCATCCTCTACCCTCACCCTAACTTTCTTTGCCTCCTTTTCCCTTTCATACATTTCCTTTCTCACCATCTGCGTTCCTATAAAGGGAGAGTTCCACTCAATCCTGCTTTAGGATGACTCTTTTCTGAGAGTAGGCAGTGTCTTCTATGTGGCTTCGTGGTTTTGAATGCTAAACAAAGCAGGAGACGAAATGCAATCCTTGGCTCTCTAAATTATATTTATTTCTCTCGTATTTTGGGCCTGGAGCTCCCAAGGAGGAATAATGGGTGTTTTGTTGAAAATTCAGGGGTGGGAGGATTAGATGTGAAAGTAACACATAGTGCCCCAGGAGTCAGAGAGCCTGAATTGTAGTCCTAAATTTGCCATTCACCTTAATCAGTGTGACCTGATGCTCAGTTGCCTAATTTATAAAGCAAAGTGGCTAAGTGAGAAGTAGTGACCACTAACTCCAAACAACAGATCGTAGTTCAATTATTGGCTGTGCCATTTACTAGTTGTATTTCCTTAGGCAATTCATTTGATTTTTTCCAAGCCTCAGTTTCATCATCTGTAAAATGGGAATTAAAAATTGAAACTATTTTATAGAGTAGTTTAAAGGATTAAATAAAATAATGTTCATAGAGTTCTTAGCAAGCACTCAATAAAATAAGCTATTAGCATAGAAGTTCCACAAGTTTCCTCCTACCTCTGCATTTTATATTCTATTTGCAAAAAAGCCATTGATCATTAAATTTTTAAGTAATGTTCACTTAACTTGTAGTTCTGTTTTGTTTTTTATTTGGCTGTGCTGTCTTTGCTGCTGCGTGCGGGATCTTTCTAGTTGCAACATGAGGGATCTAGTTCCTGCCCCTGACCCCTGCACTAGGAACACAGAGTCTTAACCACTGGACCACCTGGAAAGTCCCTTGCTTTTTATTTTTTAAGAAGTTTCCTTTTTCCTGTTTTCCCAAGAATTTTTTTATTTTTAATCATAAGTGGGTGTTGAACTTGTTAAAATTCTTTCTCATCTACTGAAATGATATTTCTTTTCTCCTTGGCTATACATATGGATGCTTTCTGTGATTAATTTTTAATGTTAAAGCAATCTTATGTTCTGAGGAAAAAATGCACTTGGTCTGATGCATTTTTCTTTGTTTTTATTGTGTGATCTGATTTTGTGAAGAGCTCATTGCATCTATGCTCCTGGGGGATACTGGTCTGATTTTCTTTCTTGTGCATGTATACCTTTCTCTGGTTTTTAGGACCACAGTAATACTTAAAATGTGTTAGGAAGTGTTCCCTCCTTCTCTGTTTTCTGAAAGAGTTTGTGTAGAATTACTATCACTCCTCTTCTCCAGAAAAGTTTAGCTCTTTAAAAAATTTTTTTTCCTGTTTTTTTTTTTTTTAGCTGCATGCTGAACTTCCCCAACCAGGGATCAAAAACCATAGAGTCTTAACCACTGGACTGCCAGGGAAACCCTAGCTCTGGCTTTTAAATGTGAAAGAGACTGTTCCTTTCAATTCTCCCCTTCCCTATATAAAATGGAAAAGAAGTCATTATCTCAAGATGCAAAACAGTCTAAAAATACAGTTCAGCAAGGGCTTGAACATACATGGAACGCTACTCAATGTTATGTGGCAGCCTGCATGGGAGGGGGCTTGAGAGGAGAATGGATACATGTAATATATGTATGGCTGAGTCCCTTTGCTATTCACCTGAAACTACCACAACATTGTTAATCGGCTATACCCCAATATAAAATAAAAAGTTTAAAGTTTGGAAAAAAAAAAGAAAAGAAAAAATTCTTAAAAAAAGGGGAAAGGCTTGAACAAATTAGGGTAAGGTTTTAAAATGAAGAATTCTGCTATAATCCAAACAATATAATTGTGTAGAATATTAAGTACTCAAAGTATAATTTTTCAAGATGGAATCATATATATTTATAGTTTCCTGTACTTTTCCTTTAAAACATCTCTTTACTTTTACAGATTTTAGTTATATTTAATTGATCACATTTTATATAACTTAACATTGATGATTAAGTATTTTTCTTTTATTTCTGTGCGTCTTTATCACACAATTATAAGCTTCACGAGAGAAGAGACTAATTCTGTTTTTGTTTTTTTTTTTTACTACTATCTTCATAAACCTGGCTCAATAGTAGAAAGCTGGCAAGTAATTAATGAATGTGTAGATGATGAATAAATTAATTAATTCTTTCAGATGAGCTTCCCAGAGAATTTGCATGTACCTCTGAAAACTTAGGACTTCCCTTGTGGCTCAGCTGGTAAAGAATCCGCCTGCAATGTGGGAGACATGGGTTCAATCCGTGGGTTTGGAAGATCCCCTGGAGAAGGGAAAGGCTACCCACTCCAGTATTCTGGCCTGGAGAATTCCATGGACTATATAGTCAATGGGGTCTCAAAGAGTCTGACATGACTGAGTGACTTTCATTTTCACTTTCTGAAAATTTAATTAGTTCAGCTTCCTTTCACTGAGGACTGGTAACAAGCATGGTANGAAGGGAAAGGCTACCCACTCCAGTATTCTGGCCTGGAGAATTCCATGGACTATATAGTCAATGGGGTCTCAAAGAGTCTGACATGACTGAGTGACTTTCATTTTCACTTTCTGAAAATTTAATTAGTTCAGCTTCCTTTCACTGAGGACTGGTAACAAGCATGGTATGACTATGAAGGTGAGTCAAAACCGTCCTTGCTTAGGAAGCTTAATGTCCAGTGGGAGAAAAGCTGAGCAAATAGACACAACACAAAGACTCTTGACAGGTGTCTGTTGAGTACTACAGGGAAGGGAACAAGAGAAAGCCATGCTTTTGAGGCAAAGCCACCTACTTGGGCTGCTTGCATGAAAGAGGGAGAGAGGTTTTCCAGACAGGGGAGGTGAGACAAAAGAGTATAAGCAACTTTTCTCTCTTTCTTTTCCCCCCGCCTCAGCAGGCAGCTTGCAGGATCTTAGTTCCTTGACCAGGGATTGAACCCAGGGCCCTGGCAGGGGAAGTGTGCCATGGAGTCTTAGCCACTGGACCACCAGGGAATTCCCAAACGTGAGCAACTTCTTGTGGGTCATGGTCAAAAATGTGTTTTGTCATGTACAGATCCCTACCCCAGCGCCAAGCCTGGTGGGTATTGAATATGTGTCCATATGTAATTGATGCATTTAGGAACAAGTCTTGGGACTTCCCTGACAATGACTATGATTTCACTTTCCAATATAGGGTGTGCAGGTTCGATCCCTGGTCGGGGAGCTAAGATCCCACATGCCTTGAGGCCAAAAATCCAGAATATAATAAACAACAAAGACTTTAGAAATGGTCCACATAAATATATATATATATATTAAAAAAAAAAAAAAAAAGAAGGAACAGTCTCTCCTGCCAAAGGAAGAGGTAGAGGAAGCAAGGAGTGTAAGGTATAAGCAGAGTGGACTTGGACCTGATCCTGGAGAACCTTGAACTTCACAAGATCCTGTAGGCCAGGCCAAGGCCCTTAGGGGTTGTCACGTAGGGCAATGCTTGCAAATGTTTCCACCAAAGTGCTCCTGAAGGTGGAGGAGTGCACATGTGCACCTCTGGGGACTTGAGAACACAGCCCAGAACAATCTGTCACACGTGAGACATTTCTTTGAAGTCTTACTTCAGCTTAAAATGCACATGAATTTTTGCAGTACTGTTTACAATAGGCAAGACACGAAGCAGCCTAAGTGTCCACTGACAGAGGAAGGGATAAAGAAGACACGGCACGTGGACACAATGGAATATTACTCAGCCATTAAACAGAATGGAATAAGGCCATCTGCAGCAATGTGAATGGACCTAGAGAGTGTCATACTGAGTGAAGTAAGTCAGACAGAGAAGGAGAAATATCATATGGCATCCCCTATATGTGGACTCTAAAAAGAAATGATACAAATGAACTTACATACAAAACAGAAGGAGGCTCACTGACTTAGAAAATGAACTTATGGTTGCCAGGGGGAAAGGATGGTCAGGGAATTTGGGATGGTCATGTACACACTGCTATATTTAAAGCAGACAACCAACAAGGACCTACTGTCTAGCACAGGGAACTCTGCTCAATGTTATGTGGCAGCCTGGATGGGAGGGGAGTTTGGGGGAGAACGGATACAGGTACATGTATGGCTGAGTCCTTTAGCTATTCACCTGAAACTATCACAACACTGTTAATTGGTTATACCCCAATACAAAATAAAAAGTTCCTCCAAAATGCATATGAATTTAACCTTCTACTCCAAATATTTTTTTAAATACAGGGGATTATTTTCAGTTACTTACAATTTAGTAAAATGACAGTCCGAGAAAATACTGATCATGTGGTTATTTTATAATTCTATGTGGTCCTGTCACACTGTCCATGAGCCCCAAGAGAGGAGCATATCTTTTTGAGAAGCAAAAAGGGAATATCCATTCTGTCCACTGCTATAGCCCTAGCATCTCAGAATGTGTCTTAGCAGGTGCTCAGAAAGTAGTTATTGAGTGAATGACTGATGTGCATGAAATGACATGGTCAGACATTCTAAAATGTGACATGGACAGATGCCTATTAGATAATCTCAGAGGCACAAGCCAGAAAAGCAGGGACTGGACGCCTTAGGCCTCTGCTGCCAGATAGGCCTGTGTGCTGAAGGAAATAGATCTCAATTCCTTTTTATCTAGATTTACTCATCTGTGACACTGAAACTGTTAGTCACTCAGTCATGTCCAGTTCTTTGCAACCCCATAGACTGTCGCCCACCACTTCTGTCCATGGAGTACTCCAGGCAAGAATACTGGAGTGGGTTGCCATTCCCTTCTCCAGGGGATCTTCCTGACCCAGGGGTCAAACCCAGGTCTCCTACGTTGTAGACAGATTCTTTATCATCTACACCACCAGGGAAGCCCATCTGTGACAATACAGCCCACCCACCAAAAGCCTGGAGATTCAAAAGGGGTTGGGAGAGTGGGGCGCTCACAAAATTAATTCTCCATCTGCTTCTGGATTAATCTCAAAGAATGGTAAGTCAGATCAGGTGGGAAAACTGTAGATAAAAAACCAAGACTATTGTTACACTAAAAACAACCGAAAGAAAAATTAGAGCTGTTCTCTTAGGACCCGTTTAAATAGTATTTCTCTAGAAGCTTCTGTCTCCTGAATCTCACCTCGAATGCTTTGCTTCCCCCTCCCTGCTCCTCTTGTCTTTCCCTTGCAACCCAAGCTTGAGTGATCATGTCATTCCTGCCCAAACATCCAGCCCCACTCCCAACAGTCTGCCTGGCAAAGTTCCCCTCTACCCATCACCCATCCTACCTACTGAAATGCTGTGACCACTCAGACCACAGGGATTACTTCCTCCACAAATTGTCGTCATCCCTGGGTTTTTACCATCTCTTCTGAGCTCCTGAAATTTCACAGGATTTGCCCATTTTTGTACTGTCTCGTAAATGGCAGCCCACTCCAGTATTCTTGCCTGGAGAATCCTGTGGGTGGAGGAGCCTGGTGGGCTGCTGTCCATAGGGTCACACAGAGTCAGACATGACTGAGGCAACTTAGCATGCATGCGTGCATGCATTGGAGAAGAAAATGGCAACCCACTCCAGTATTCTTGCCTGGAGAATCCCAGGGACGGAGGAGCCTGGTGGGCTGCCGTCTATGGGGTCGCACAGAGACGACTGAAGCGACTTAGCAGCAGCAGCAGCGTAGTATTCTCATTCTATCACACCACTTACAACTATATTGGGTCCTTTGTGAGCGCAGGAATCGGGAATCCTGTGTTAATCCTCCTCTCATATTTCTCACAGAATCCCAGTGTGCAGCGAGGGCATAATTCACGCTCACACTGTTGGTTCCCTCCTTGATCCGGAAGCTAGCCATCAAGGAAATCTGCTTGCATGTCCCACACAGCTCCTCACAGGACTCACCACCAACTTCTCCTGGACAAAAATCTGCAGATCTCTGCTAGAGTTCTGTAGAGTTCATGCCCTCAAATCACAGCTGGAGGCCAGTAATATGCCCAGAAAAGCTGATTCCAGGACTAAGAACCACAGTGGCTTTTAAAGACCACAGAGAAAATGAAAGCTTTATTTAAACAAATATTTTTCCTAGGAAGCCGTCACTCTTTTGTAGGGTTTCTAAGCTGCAAATGCAGCAAAAGAGGTGAGGGTGGATGAAAGCCGGTGCTGGGCAGAACAGGGATTCATTTACATTGGGCAGGATGGCCTGGTCCCCAGGGTTTCTGGACCGCTTCAGTGCATTCTGAAAACCTTGATTCATTTTTTCCCAATCTGAGCCAAAATAGCTGAAATACGATATTCCTGGTGAACAGGAAGGAGGGAAGAAAGGAAGGAGAGAGAAAATAAGACATTAAAAAAAAAAAAAAATCCCACACACTTTTTCTCTATGGGTTCCATAGGTCAACACTAGCAGATTGCAGTTTCCTCACTCCAAATGAGACTTGCTTTCACATCATTCTGGTACCCTGCTCTCAGGCAAGTTCCTATGGAGAAGACAGAAATGTCCTTTCTCCTTTCCTATCAGGCTGAACAATGGAGGCTGCAGCAGAAATGCTTTCCAGCAGGGCTGTGAGCAACCTGAGGACAAGGACATATAGCTCTGGTCCTGAAAGACTGTCCTATGGGGCAGTGTCACAGCCGTGGGGCTTACCCTGCAAAGATGACTATCGGCTGAACAGGAGAAGTGAGAGGATAGAAAGCCACTATGTTATCAAGTTGTTCTCAAACATGGAGCAGAGACAATATCGAAGACAATGCCTGCTCTCCAACCCCAGTCACGTACTGGGTTGAACACAAGTGTTTTAAAATCCCATTAAGATGGAAGTAAAGGAATAAAAGGGCTGCAAGGACTAGAGAACATGGGAAGAAATTGAGGGGAAAGAGAAATGTCGACAAATGTTTGGATGAAGGGAAGCGGATGAGGAGAGAACGGATACACCGTGTCCCAGGGACTGAAACCCGCTGCTCACAGAGGAAAGGCTCAGGAGCTGAAAGCAGGTCCGCAGATGCAGCAAAAAGATGAACTGGGGCATGTTCTTAAAGCTGGGGCCTCAAGTGACAATCTGTTTTAAAAGACCTACGTGTCTCCTCCCGCACCCTCTGCAGAAAAGCCCCAATTCACCCCACCCCACAGGAGAAGGGAGTTTGGTAAAGGGCCAAACTGGAAACACGGGGCTTCCCAAAGTCCAGATCTGGAGGCCTCTCCTCTGAGGCTGTTGGATTTGCATTCTGAATGGGACTCCCCTGGCCCCCACCCCCACTCCGGCCCCACAGCTTAGAGATCGCTGGCAGCCATTACCCACCTCCCACTAATGGATGGGTGACTTGAGAATTCTTCTCCGGAGAAAGAGAAGCGCTACAGAGAAAAAGCCTCTGAACACTGACATTTGGGAATCCCAGGATGAAAAAGCGCACAGAGAAATCTGTGGTGCAAAAAGCCCTGCTCACTCTCGATCCTTCCAAAGAGCTTTTTTGTATCTCCCTCCAACATGGCACACTTTAAAAAACTAAGAGGAAGACACAGAGAAACAGAGACTCTGCAAGGAACCCTGTGATCAGTACCCTAAGGGACATAAGGGAAGAAATTGAGGAAATCAGGCAAAAGGAACAGATGAATGATAACAGCAATATTTATTGAACATTTACTCTGTACCTGGTATATATTTAAACTGACTTAATCCTCATAACATGCTTTTAATCCTCATTTAATGCCTATGAGTGGGGTACAATTATTTCCCCCATTTTATAGATGAGAAAAGTGAGGCACAGAGAGGCTGAGGAACTTGTTAAAGGTTATACAACCAGAAAGGGTGTGTACTAAAAGTATTTGAGTTGCTGATTTTAACAATATCTAAGAGATCCTTTGTGGGGAGTTCCGTGACAGTCCAGGGATTAAGGTCCACTGTAGGGGGTGCAGATTCCATCCCTGGTGAGAAACTAAGATCCCGGAAACCATGCTGTGCAGTCAAAAAAAAAACCCAAAAACTCTTGAGCAATTCAAACAATATGAGAAAAAGATAAGAAAATGGGAGGATCAACCCAGGAAATCCAACATCGATGGCACCCCACTCCAGTACTCTTGCCTGGAAAATCCCATGGACGGAGGAGCCTGGTGGGCTGTAGTCCATGGGGTCGCTAAGAGTTGGACACGACTGAGCGACTTCCCTTTCACTTTTCACTTTCATGCGTTGGAGAAGGAAATGGCAACCCACTCCACTGTTCTTGCCTGGAGAATCCCAGGGACGGGGGAGCCTGGTGGGCTTCCATCTATGGGGTCGCACAGAGTTGGACACGACTGAAGCGACTTAGCAGCAGCAGCAGCAGCAGCAACATATATGCATACAAAGAGGAAGAAGTGAAAATGGAAGGAATTATATGATTATATATTTAGGTAGTATAATAACATTTCTTGACACGTAAATGAAATGAGCTTTCAGATTACTAGCCATAAATGAATGGGGTTGAGGGAGGAGGAAGACCTACAACCNATATGCATACAAAGAGGAAGAAGTGAAAATGGAAGGAATTATATGATTATATATTTAGGTAGTATAATAACATTTCTTGACACGTAAATGAAATGAGCTTTCAGATTACTAGCCATAAATGAATGGGGTTGAGGGAGGAGGAAGACCTACAACCCCAAACCTATCTTAGCAAAATTTTCCAACTCCAGGGATGAAGATAGGATCCTAAAAACACCCGGGGGGGTGGGGGTGGGGGGCAAAAGAGGTCATTTATGAAAGATCAAAATTAAAATTGGCATCAGACTTAGCAACTAAACAGCAGCAGACTTCTTAATAGTAACTCTGGAAACTAGAGGTCAGTGGAGCAATGTCATCTGGAATTTGAGTGAAAACTGTATCCAACCTAATATTCCACAGCAGCCAAGCCAGGAGTCAGGTGTGAGATGCTGAGTGCACAGCAACTGGCAGCAAGTGTTACCTGTTGGAGAGAAACTGAGGGCCAGGTGTGGGGAAGACACCTTTCTCAGTAGACCATTTTGTTCTCTTTGAATCTTTACCATATGCTTATATCACATTATTCCAAAAAGTTTAGAATAAAAAAATCACTTAAGTAACGCCAATAATTAATTAGATTTGGGAACCACCAAAAGCCCTTGGGTGATTTCCAGTTCTCTACGTCTTTCTTGTAAACATGAAGTAGGCAGGGAGAAAGGGAGGTCCACCAGAACCTATTTGCTGCATGATGAACATGCAAAAATTCTCCCTCTGGCGAGCCAAAGGCAAGACTCATCATTAGGTCATTGGAATAAATACATGATTGAATGAAAGGATAAATGAGCATGAAGCAGTCATTTGAGTCATTTGGGTGTGGGTGCCTGACAGGAAGGAAGTAAAATTAGGGGAAATTCTTTGGCATTGTAAATCCTCCCTTGCTGAGACCTGCCATTTTCTGCAGGGATGTATCCTGGGTGCAGGGAGCCAAATTGCCATGCTGGGTCTCTTCCTGCCACCTTAACATGATAAACTGAAGTCTGATTTAGCTGATTTGGCTGCATACCATCATTAAGTAGCATGCAGAGCAAGGTCCGGATTTCTAATTGCCATTCTCTGTCTCTGGGAGAATAGAAGCTCTGAGATGTTTCTTGTGAAGCCTGAGCTAAGCCTGATTATAGTTCTGTTCACACATTAGATGTAGGAAGCATATTAAAGCTTACTGCAGTCCTTAAGAACTTATCTGATATGCTAATTATGTTTAAACCCTTTTAAAAAGTCTGTGTTAAATGAATGAGATGAATGAATGAACATATTACTAAGGGTATATTAAGACAATTTATCCAAATGTTAATAGGTCGATAGCATCAGCCTCTTTGTATCCTTAAATGTTAGATACAAATAGTGTTTGGGGGAATTACTGTCTTTCATGTTCTAACTGAAGATTTTTTTTTTCCTCCTTGACATTAAAATGGCATAGCTTCTATAAAAATTTCTCCATGACTTATTCCAGGAAAATGTATTACCAGAATGATATGTAGAGTATATTTTATATCATTTGTAGAGCACAGGCGGTCTGAAGTCAGACTGAATTGACATTATTAGCTCTGAGGTCTTAGCAAATTACCTAACCTGAAATGAGGCAAACTCTGTTTCACAGGGTTAAGTGGTTAAATGAATTTATTCATATTTTGTTGTTGTTCAGTCACTAAGTCGTGTCTGACTCTTGGACTGCAGCACACCAGGCTGTCCTGTCCACTGTCTTCCAGAGTTTGCTTAAACTCATGTCCATTGATGGTGCTGCTAGCTAACCATCTCATCTTCTGCTGCTTCCTTCTCCTTTTACCTTCAATCTTTCCCAGCATCAGGGTCTTTTCCAATGAGTCAGCCCCCTGGTGGCTCACACAGTAAAGCATCTGCCTGCAACGCAGGAGACCCAGGTTCGATCCCTGGGTCAGGAAGATCCCCTGGAGAAGGAAATGGCAACCCACTCCAGTACTCTTGACTGGAAAATTCCATGGATGGAAGAACCTGGTGGGCTACAGTCTGTGCGGTCCCAAAGAGTCGGACATGACTGAGCGACTTCACTTTNATCCCTGGGTCAGGAAGATCCCCTGGAGAAGGAAATGGCAACCCACTCCAGTACTCTTGACTGGAAAATTCCATGGATGGAAGAACCTGGTGGGCTACAGTCTGTGCGGTCCCAAAGAGTCGGACATGACTGAGCGACTTCACTTTCACTTTCTTTTCAGCACTTCGCATCAGGTGGCCAAAGGGTTGGATCTTCAGCATCAGTCCTTCCAATGAATATTCAGGGTTGATTTCTTTTAGGACTGACTGGTTTGATCTTCTTGCAGTTGAATGGACTCTCAAGAGTCTTCTCCAGCACAATTTGCAAGCATCAGTTCTTTGGCACTCAACTTTCTTTATGGTCCAACTCTCACATGACTACTGGAATATAAATATACTACATATAATATATATACTACTATATATATATACACACATATATTATATATATTCCTTATCATAAGTAAGTGGCATATAGTAAGCACTCAATGAATGTTACTGTTGTTAATACTATAAAGCATTTTATAATTTGCAGAGTACTTTTAGATAAGCTAATACTAAACTACTTATTCTGCATAATAAAACTCAAAATATGTATGGGAAAGAATTGTGAAATCTAAAAAGTGCTATGCAAACATAAAAGTCATACTGTTTCATTGCATTTCTATAAAACAAAATAAAGAATTCATATCATAACCAATTCCTAGGGATACTGTGGTTGCAAAAAAAACTTGTGAAAGTATTTTTAGTTCTATGATAGTGATTATCATTGTGAGTAGGGAGGCAGAAGAAGCTAATGTATAAATTTTAAAACTTTTATTAAAGGATGTGGTTGGCAGCCTCTAAGATTATCCCGAGAATTCCTGCTTCCTAGTATTCCCTTATGCTTGAGTGTGGGCTGGACCCTTTGTCTCTTGTGAATCCTGCATTAGCAGGCAGGTTCTTTACCAGTTGAGTCACCCCTGAAGCCTGCTGAAACCACAGCAAAATCAGTTACATGATCTTGACAGGTCTGTTAATATCAAATTGTTTATTATTGTATATTATAAGATAAAGAGCCACTTTATCATAAAGGGAAAAATAAAGGGAAAAAGGAGAAAAAGGATAAAAGGAAAGAAAAGGATAGAGGGAAAGAAAAGAAAGGATAAAGATAAAGGGAAAAAGGAGAGTGAAAAAGTTGGCTGAAAATTCAATATTCAGAAAACTAAGACCATGGCATCCGGTCCCATCTCTTCATGGCAAGTAGATGGGGAAACAGTGACAGACTTTATCTTTGGGGGCTCCAAAATCACTGCAGGTGGTGACTGCCGCCATGAAATTAAAAGATGCTTGCTCCTTGAAATAAAAGCTATGATAAACCTAGACAGCATACTAAAAAGCAGAGACATTACTTTGCCAACAAAGGTCCATCTGGTCAAAGCTATGGTTTTTCCAGTAGTCATGTATGGATGTGAGAGTTGGATTATAAAGAAAGCTGAGCACCGAAGAATTGATGCTTTTGAACTGTGGTGTTGGAGAAGACTCTTTGAGAGTCCCTTGGACTGCAAGGAGATCCAACCAGTCCATCCTAAAGGAAATCAGTCCTGAATATTCATTGGAAAGACTGATGCTGAAGCTGAAACTTCAATACTTTGGCCACCTGATGCAAAGAACCGACTCACTGGAAAACACCCTGATGCTGGGAAAGACTGAAGGCGGGAGGAAAAGAGGATGACAGGATGAGATGGTAGGATGGCATCACTGACTTGATGGACATGAGTTTGAGTAAACACCGGGAGTTGGTGATGGGCAAGGAGGCCTAGTGTGCTGCAGTCCGTGGGGTTGCAAAGAGTTGGTTATACGGAGGGACTGAACTGACTGACTGACTGATTCAGACCAAAACTATGCACTTTTCATTATGTTATGCTGTCTCTCTTCAAGCAAATACAAAAGCATTTGCAGCAGGGTCTGGCACCACTCTGAGCATTGACAGTATTCTTGTGCTTATTTGCTCAGTCATGTCTGACTCTTTGTGACCGCGTGGACTGTAGCCCTCCAGGCTGCTCTGTCCATGGGATTTCCCAGGCAAGAATACTGGAGTGCATTGCCATTTCCTTCTCCAACTGTTATCTATAGCATTTCCTTAAACTAACATCTTATCCAGGATGCTTCACATTCTGGGTGTCACAAACTAACAACAACATTGACAGAATAGTTGGCACACAGAGGCAAGTGAGAAATGAAATATTTCCTGCCATATCAATAAACAAGGATGTCACAGTCATCAGGGATTCCTGCCCTCCAGTGTGAGCTGGTAAGCCCTAAGTGCACTCAGGAAGGAGAATAATATCTGCACTCTAACAGCCAGTAGATTGCCTTCTTCAGCAATCAATGCAAAGAAATAGAGGAAAAGAACAGAATAGGAAAGACTAGAGATCTCTTCAAGAAAATTAGAGATACCAAGGGAACATTTCATGCAAAGATGGGCTCGATAAAGGATAGAAATGGTATGGACCTAACAGAAGCAGAAGATATTAAGAAGAGGTGGCAAGAATACACAGAAGAACTGTACAAAAAAGATCTTCACGACCCAGATCATGATGTGATCACTCATCTAGAGCCAGACATCCTGGAATGTGAAGTCAAGTGGGCCTTAGGAAGCATCACTACGAACAAAGCTAGTGGAGGTGATGGAATTCCAGTTGAGCTCTTTCAAATCCTGAAAGATGATGCTGTGAAAGTGCTGCACTCAATATGCCAGCAAATTTGGAAAACTCAGCAGTGGCCACAGGACTGGAAAAGGTCAGTTTTCATTCCAATTCCAAAGAAAGGCAATGCCAAAGAATGCTCAAACTACCGCACAATTGCACTCATCTCACATGCTAGTAAAGTAATGCTCAAAATTCTCCAAGTCAGGCTTCAGCAATACGTGAAGCGTGAACTTCCTGATGTTCAAGCTGGTTTTAGAACAGGCAGAGGAACCAGAGATCAAATTGCCAACATCCGCTGGATCATGGAAAAAGCAAGAGAGTTCCAGAAAAACATCTATTTCTGCTTTATTGACTATGCCAAGGCCTCTGACTGTGTGGATCACAATAAACTGTGGAAAATTCTGAAAGAGATGGGAATACCAGACCACCTGACCTGCCTCTTGAGAAATCTGTATGCAGGTCAGTAAGCAACAGTTAGAACTGGACATGGAACAACAGACTGGTTTCAAATAGGAAAAGGAGTACGTCAAGGCTGTATATTGTCACCCTGCTTACTTAACTTATATG